>CM076585.1:24190137-24757637 GCA_038430175.1 Ficus hirta | reverse complement strand
AGAGTTCGGATGGGATCCGGTGCATTAGTGCTGGTATGATCGCACCCGACGTCCTAAGCGCGAAGAAATTACTTAAGGTATTCACTTGCATGTACAAGAGAGGCGAAAAGTTATGTCGGCAGCCACTTTCGTGGGTCCCCTGATGCGGTGCAAGCGAGGGACGTCTTAACGTTAAAAGCCGTAAAGAAAAAAAATGAATAAGAAAAACAAAAGAGCTAAAACACGAGTGCAACACGAGGACTTCCCAGGAGGTCACCCATCCTAGTACTACTCTCGCCCAAGCATGCTTAACTGCGGAGTTCTGATGGGATCCGGTGCATTAGTGCTGGTATGATCGCACCCGAAGTCCTAAGCGCGAAGAAATCACTTAAGGTGTTCACTTGCTTGAAAAAGAGAGGCAAAAAGTTTTGTCGGCAGTCACGTTAGTGGGTCCCCCGGTGCGGTGCAAGCGAGGGACGCCTTAACGTTAAAAGCGGTAAAGAGAAAAAACGAATAAGAAAAACAAAAGAGCAAAAACACGAGTGCAACACGAGGACTTCGCAGGAGGTCACCCATCCTAGTACTACTCTCGCCCAAGCACGCTTAACTGCGGAGTTCTGATGGGATTCGGTGCATTAGTGCTGGTATGATCGCACTCGAAGTCGTAAGCGCGAAGAAATCACTTAAGGTGTTCACTTGCTTGAAAAAGAGAGGCAAAAAGTTTTGTCGGCAGTCATGTTAGTGGGTCCCCCGGTGCGGTGCAAGCGAGGGACGCCTTAACGTTAAAAGCGGTAAAGAGAAAAAACGAATTAGAAAAACAAAAGAGCAAAAACACGAGTCCAACACGAGGACTTCCCAGGAGGTCACCCATCCTAGTACTACTCTCGCCCAAGCACGCTTAACCGCGGAGTTCTGATGGGATCCGGTGCATTAGTGCTGGTATGATCGCACTCGAAGTCGTAAGCGCGAAGAAATCACTTAAGGTGTTCACTTGCTTGAACTAGAGGGGCGAAAAGTTATGTCGGCCGTCACGTTAGTGGGTCCCCCGGCGCGGTGCAAGCGAGGGACGCCTTAACGTTAAAAGCGGTAAAGAGAAAAAACGAATAAGAAATACAAATGAGCAAAAACACGAGTGCAACACGAGGACTTCCCAGGAGGTCACCCATCCTAGTACTACTCTCGCCCAAGCACGCTTAACTGCGGAGTTCTGATGGGATCCGGTGCATTAGTGGTGGTATGATCGCACTCGAAGTCGTAAGCGCGAAGAAATTACTTAAGGTGTTCACTTGCTTGAAAAAGAGAGGCGAAAAGTTATGTCGGCAGCCACTTTCGTGGGTCCCCTGACGCAGTGCAAGCGAGGGACGTCTTAACGTTAAAAGCCATAAAGAGAAAAAATGAATAAGAAAAACAAAAGAGCTAAAACACGAGTGCAACATGAGGACTTCCCAGGAGGTCACCCATCCTAGTACTACTCTCGCCCAAGCACGCTTAACTGCGTAGTTCTGATGGGATCCGGTGCATTAGTGGTGCTATGATCGCACCCGAAATCCTAAGCGCGAAGAAATCGCTGAAGGTGTTCACTTGCTTGAACCAGAGAGGCGAAAAGTTATGTCGGCAGTCACGTTAGTGGGTCCCTCGGTGCGGTGCAAGCGAGGGACGCCTTAACGTTAAAAGCGGTAAAGAGAAAAAACGAATAAGAAAAATAAAAGAGCAAAAAAACGAGTGCAACACGAGGACTTCCCAGGAGGTCACCCATCCTAGTACTACTCTCGCCCAAGCACGCTTAACTGCGGTGTTCTGATGGGATTCGGTGCATTAGTGCTGGTATGATCGCACTCGAAGTCGTAAGCGCGAAGAAATCACTTAAGGTGTTCACTTGCTTGAAAAAGAGAGGCAAAAAGTTTTGTCGGCAGTCACGTTAGTGGGTCCCCCGGTGCGGTGCAAGCGAGGGACGCCTTAACGTTAAAAGCGGTAAAGAGAAAAAACGAATAAGAAAAACAAATGAGCAAAAACACGAGTGCAACACGAGGACTTCCCAGGAGGTCACCCATCCTAGTACTACTCTCGCCCAAGCACGCTTAACTGCGTAGTTCTGATGGGATCCGGTGCATTAGTGGTGGTATGATCGCACCCGAAATCCTAAGCGCGAAGAAATCGCTTAAGGTGTTCACTTGCTTGAACCAGAGAGGCGAAAAGTTATGTCGGCAGTCACGTTAGTGGGTCCCCCGGTGCGGTGCAAGCGAGGGACGCCTTAACGTTAAAAGCGGTAAAGAGAAAAAACGAATAAGAAAAATAAAAGAGCAAAAACACGAGTGCAACACGAGGACTTCCTAGGAGGTCACCCATCCTAGTACTACTCTCGCCCAAGCACGCTTAACTGCGGTGTTCTGATGGGATTCGGTGCATTAGTGCTGGTATGATCGCACTCGAAGTCGTAAGCGCGAAGAAATCACTTAAGGTGTTCACTTGCTTGAAAAAGATAGGCAAAAAGTTTTGTCGGCAGTCACGTTAGTGGGTCCCCCGGTGCGGTGCAAGCGAGGAACGCCTTAACGTTAAAAGCGGTAAAGAGAAAAAACGAATAAGAAAAACAAATGAGCAAAAACACGAGTGCAACACGAGGACTTCCCAGGAGGTCACCCATCCTAGTACTACTCTCGCCCAAGAACGCTTAACTGCGGAGTTCGGATGGGATCCGGTGCATTAGTGCTGGTATGATCGCACCCGACGTCCTAAGCGCGAAGAAATTACTTAAGGTATTCACTTGCATGTACAAGAGAGGCGAAAAGTTATGTCGGCAGCCACTTTCGTGGGTCCCCTGACGCGGTGCAAGCGAGGGACGTCTTAACGTTAAAAGCCGTAAAGAAAAAAAATGAATAAGAAAAACAAAAGAGCTAAAACACGAGTGCAACACGAGGACTTCCCAGGAGGTCACCCATCCTAGTACTACTCTCGCCCAAGCATGCTTAACTGCGGAGTTCTGATGGGATCCGGTGCATTAGTGCTGGTATGATCGCACCCGAAGTCCTAAGCGCGAAGAAATCACTTAAGGTGTTCACTTGCTTGAAAAAGAGAGGCAAAAAGTTTTGTCGGCAGTCACGTTAGTGGGTCCCCCGGTGCGGTGCAAGCGAGGGACGCCTTAACGTTAAAAGCGGTAAAGAGAAAAAACGAATAAGAAAAACAAAAGAGCAAAAACACGAGTGCAACACGAGGACTTCGCAGGAGGTCACCCATCCTAGTACTACTCTCGCCCAAGCACGCTTAACTGCGGAGTTCTGATGGGATTCGGTGCATTAGTGCTGGTATGATCGCACTCGAAGTCGTAAGCGCGAAGAAATCACTTAAGGTGTTCACTTGCTTGAAAAAGAGAGGCAAAAAGTTTTGTCGGCAGTCATGTTAGTGGGTCCCCCGGTGCGGTGCAAGCGAGGGACGCCTTAACGTTAAAAGCGGTAAAGAGAAAAAACGAATTAGAAAAACAAAAGAGCAAAAACACGAGTCCAACACGAGGACTTCCCAGGAGGTCACCCATCCTAGTACTACTCTCGCCCAAGCACGCTTAACCGCGGAGTTCTGATGGGATCCGGTGCATTAGTGCTGGTATGATCGCACTCGAAGTCGTAAGCGCGAAGAAATCACTTAAGGTGTTCACTTGCTTGAACTAGAGGGGCGAAAAGTTATGTCGGCCGTCACGTTAGTGGGTCCCCCGGCGCGGTGCAAGCGAGGGACGCCTTAACGTTAAAAGCGGTAAAGAGAAAAAACGAATAAGAAATACAAATGAGCAAAAACACGAGTGCAACACGAGGACTTCCCAGGAGGTCACCCATCCTAGTACTACTCTCGCCCAAGCACGCTTAACTGCGGAGTTCTGATGGGATCCGGTGCATTAGTGGTGGTATGATCGCACTCGAAGTCGTAAGCGCGAAGAAATTACTTAAGGTGTTCACTTGCTTGAAAAAGAGAGGCGAAAAGTTATGTCGGCAGCCACTTTCGTGGGTCCCCTGACGCAGTGCAAGCGAGGGACGTCTTAACGTTAAAAGCCATAAAGAGAAAAAATGAATAAGAAAAACAAAAGAGCTAAAACACGAGTGCAACATGAGGACTTCCCAGGAGGTCACCCATCCTAGTACTACTCTCGCCCAAGCACGCTTAACTGCGTAGTTCTGATGGGATCCGGTGCATTAGTGGTGCTATGATCGCACCCGAAATCCTAAGCGCGAAGAAATCGCTTAAGGTGTTCACTTGCTTGAACCAGAGAGGCGAAAAGTTATGTCGGCAGTCACGTTAGTGGGTCCCCCGGTGCGGTGCAAGCGAGGGACGCCTTAACGTTAAAAGCGGTAAAGAGAAAAAACGAATAAGAGAAATAAAAGAGCAAAAACACGAGTGCAACACGAGGACTTCCCAGGAGGTCACCCATCCTAGTACTACTCTCGCCCAAGCACGCTTAACTGCGGTGTTCTGATGGGATTCGGTGCATTAATGCTGGTATGACCGCACTCGAAGTCGTAAGCGCGAAGAAATCACTTAATGTGTTCACTTGCTTGAAAAAGAGAGGCAAAAAGTTTTGTCGGCAGTCACGTTAGTGGGTCCCCCGGTGCGGTGCAAGCGAGGGACGCCTTAACGTTAAAAGCGGTAAAGAGAAAAAACGAATAAGAAAAACAAATGAGCAAAAACACGAGTGCAACACGAGGACTTCCCAGGAGGTCACCCATCCTAGTACTACTCTCGCCCAAGAACGCTTAACTGCGGAGTTCGGATGGGATCCGGTGCATTAGTGCTGGTATGATCGCACCCGACGTCCTAAGCGCGAAGAAATTACTTAAGGTGTTCACTTTCATGAACAAGAGAGGCGATAAGTTATGTCGGCAGCCACTTTCGTGGGTCCCCTGACGCGGTGCAAGCGAGGGACGTCTTAACGTTAAAAGCCGTAAAGAAAAAAAATGAATAAGAAAAACAAAAGAGCTAAAACACGAGTGCAACACGAGGACTTCCCAGGAGGTCACCCATCCTAGTACTACTCTCGCCCAAGCATGCTTAACTGCGGAGTTCTGATGGGATCCGGTGCATTAGTGCTGGTATGATCGCACCCGAAGTCCTAAGCGCGAAGAAATCACTTAAGGTGTTCACTTGCTTGAAAAAGAGAGGCAAAAAGTTTTGTCGGCAGTCACGTTAGTGGGTCCCCCGGTGCGGTGCAAGCGAGGGACGCCTTAACGTTAAAAGCGGTAAAGAGAAAAAACGAATAAGAAAAACAAAAGAGCAAAAACACGAGTGCAACACGAGGACTTCCCAGGAGGTCACCCATCCTAGTACTACTCTGGCCCAAGCACGCTTAACTGCGGAGTTCTGATGGGCTTCGGTGCATTAGTGCTGGTATGATCGCACTCGAAGTTGTAAGCGCGAAGAAATCACTTAAGGTGTTCACTTGCTTGAAAAAGAGAGGCAAAAAGTTTTGTCGGCAGTCACATTAGTGGGTCCCCCGGTGCGGTGCAAGCGAGGGACGCCTTAACGTTAAAAGCGGTAAAGAGAAAAAACGAATTAGAAAAACAAAAGAGCAAAAACACGAGTGCAACACGAGGACTTCCCAGGAGGTCACCCATCCTAGTACTACTCTCGCCCAAGCACGCTTAACCGCGGAGTTCTGATGGGATCCGGTGCATTAGTGCTGGTATGATCGCACTCGAAGTCGTAAGCGCGAAGAAATCACTTAAGGTGTTCACTTGCTTGAACTAGAGAGGCGAAAAGTTATGTCGGCCGTCACGTTAGTGGGTCCCCCGGCGCGGTGCAAGCGAGGGACGCCTTAACGTTAAAAGCGGTAAAGAGAAAAAACGAATAAGAAAAACAAATGAGCAAAAACACGAGTGCAACACGAGGACTTCCCAGGAGGTCACCCATCCTAGTACTACTCTCGCCCAAGCACGCTTAACTGCGGAGTTCTGATGGGATCCGGTGCATTAGTGGTGGTATGATCGCACTCGAAGTCGTAAGCGCGAAGAAATTACTTAAGGTGTTCACTTGCTTGAAAAAGAGAGGCGAAAAGTTATGTCGGCAGCCACTTTCGTGGGTCCCCAGACGCAGTGCAAGCGAGGGACGTCTTAACGTTAAAAGCCGTAAAGAGAAAAAATGAATAAGAAAAACAAAAGAGCTAAAACACGAGTGCAACATGAGGACTTCCCAGGAGGTCACCCATCCTAGTACTACTCTCGCCCAAGCACGCTTAACTGCGTAGTTCTGATGGGATCCGGTGCATTAGTGGTGGTATGATCGCACCCGAAATCCTAAGCGCGAAGAAATCGCTTAAGGTGTTCACTTGCTTGAACCAGAGAGGCGAAAAGTTATGTCGGCAGTCACGTTAGTGGGTCCCCCGGTGCGGTGCAAGCGAGGGACGCCTTAACGTTAAAAGCGGTAAAGAGAAAAAACGAATAAGAAAAATAAAAGAGCAAAAACACGAGTGCAACACGAGGACTTCCCAGGAGGTCACCCATCCTAGTACTACTGTTGCGTGTTTTTCTTCGTGTGTGCTCGCAAGTGAACGAATCGCCACAAGTAATAAAGTGACAAATTGTCGAGTATCGTCCCACAGAGATTGAAATTAAGAAAACTAACTAAATACTACAATTAAAATGACTCAATTTTATCTAAGCTATCAAAATTGAAGAGAGTTGAAATAAGTAACTAAATTAAGCAATTAAATTAAACTAAGATTAAGCAAAATAAAAGCAATCGAAATTATGGATTGAAGGGAACTCGATGGTGTGTAAGGCTAGGGGGTTTTGATTTCACTTGACTTAACTTTGCTTATCCAATTCTAGGCTTGTTAATCGAATTCATTCAAATCATTAATCGTAGGTGACAAATTTTAATTTCACTCCCTCTCCCGAGTGTCGAGTAAAATAATATGCAAAATTTAATCAAATTAATATCCCTATTAACTTAACCAATTTAGCACTCATTACGCAACCCTACTCTAGTGATTACCCAAGTCATATTAGCCTCCCGAACTTAATATTATAATGGGTTGTGTTTCCCAATTCCCAACATACGAAATTAACTCTCCCGAGCCCAATTTCACACATCTAAAAATTCTAATTTAATGCTAAATAAAATTAGGAAAACAAAGCATAGAGAAACACAAACAATTCAAAATGGGATTCAATCAACAAGCATTAAATTTATCATAACAAAGTCATCATCAAGCTACATCATACCCCCTAGCATAGAAATGTTTAGCTAGACATCAAAATTCTCAAATCCATAACCAAATTTCAAACAAACATCCAACCCATATTTAAAAACGAAATCAAGAGTAAATGCAAGTTTAAGGGCTACAAAGAGAGAGAATAGTAAAAAGAAGAAGAACTAGTTGAAGAACAAGCTCCCAAGTCTTCAATCTCCTTCAATCTCCAAGAAAGCCTTCAAACCCTAGAAATTCTCTCTATATTTTTCGTCTTTTGCTTCTGGGTCTCTCCTCTTTCTCCTCCTTTCGCCTCCCAAACTCCCCTCCTTTTGTTCGTGGGGCTACAGGCCGAGAGATGGCAGGCGCGCCTGAGAGCCCGCGGCCGCGCACTCCGGAGGCAAGGCGCGCACTGGCTGAGGCGCGCTGGTGGGCGCGCGGGCGCTGGGCGCGCGGGCGCTGGGCGCTGGGCGCGCGCTGGTGGGCGCGCGCTGGTGGCTGAGCTTGGTCGAGCGAGCGCGCGCCCTTAGAGGCGCGCCCGCGCCTCCGCTGCGGGATAAGACTTGATTTTCATATCCAATTCTTCCAAAATCCTATTTTTTTCTTGTTTATCTGAAACACTCACAAACACATTAAACCGATCTAAAAACTTGAAGATTTTGTAAATTATCCAATTTCAAGACATTAAATAAGTGAGTAAAAACTCACTTATCAAATACCCCCAAACTTAGAATTTTGCTAGTCCTCGAGCAAAAACAAAACAGTGTGAAGCTGAACAACAAAATTGACGACCATGAATTTTACCTCAAAATCTACAAATGTCATAAGCTCGAAAGGAAAATCAACCATTGTGATTATCTAGAATTTTAACACTGAACACTAGCACAGATCCACTCAAGACTCGTGTGTGTGTGAAGGCCAAAACCACCCAACCGGTCAAACACCGGATCGATTTATGCATTAAGGAAGTTCATGGACTTATCGTTATATGATGCACTTAAGAACTACCATAGGCCCAATTTAGTGTTGCTCTCCACTAATGTAGGTTAGTGTAACACTGGAGATCAATAGGACTTTGAACGGCTTGTAACGAAAGGCTAAGGTAAAGGGTAGGTGAAAAAGAAAATTTTTAAGCTCAAATCACCCTAAGCACGCCTTGCACCTTCAATAACTGATCGACCTTACAAACATTCGATGGAAATCCCCAAACTTCCCGATTTTGCCTTAACTCAATCAATCACCCTTTTCTTTCATAAAAACGATATACAAGCAAACAGCTCAACTACTACCTTTTTTTTTTTTTTTTTTTTTTTTTTTTTTTTTTTGGGAACCCCCAAACTTATTTATTTACATGAATATTTGGGGGATTCTTTTTTTTTTTTTTTTTTTTTTTTTTTTTTGGATTCAACGAAAAAAAAAAAAAAAAAAAAAAAAAAAAAATACAATACAACCAGCGAAGAATGATCCAAACCCCAATCCCAAGCTCATGTTAACCACAATACATTCGAATACAATGAAGAATGCATTTCGTGCCTAAGGTGATGGGTTTAGTGTTTGGTGAATTCTTTGATTGGATAGGTTATGCTAGTGTGGGTGAAGAAGAAATTGGCTTAAAGGCTAAAAAGGGAACAACAAAGGATAATTTCCGAAAGGTTGGCTAGAACGGCTCAAACGATCCAAAAAAAAAAAAAAAAACTTTGCCTAAATCATTTCTCCTTGTTACCTAACTTAGGATTTCGCCTTGAGTTTCGCCAAATTGGGTTCTAGAGCTCTTGCTAGACCATGAACCTAGCTAATTGCATAAATGTTCTCTAGTTATTTGAAAGAGTGAGTGGTTAAGATTTTGGTGCTCAAGTAATTAAGAGTCGAAAGTGTCTCTAGCTAGCGTGAGTGTCAAGCACACAGAAACCACAATAGAAAGACGTTACAAACGACCTCAAGATAACAATTCGCAGTTGTCACTATCATCGACTCATGGTCATCTTTTTGCCAACAAAAACTCACACAAATTTTTTTTTCTTTTTTTTTTTTTTTTTTTTTAAAACACTAAACTGAATTTAACTATTTCTTAAAAAAAAAAAAAAAAAAAAAAAAAAAAAACACATGAGAAGATTATAGGAAGCATATGAAAAAGCCGAAAAAAAAAACAAATGTTCATTCCCCCCAAACTTATAGACAACATTGTCCTCAATGTTGGACCGAATAAAAGCACAAGGATACATACCTCGGGGATGAAGTTACATCCCCTCATTGTCATCACTCTCCTCTTGAGTTTCTGGTGGTGGTGGTGGAGGATGGTAGGGCCGGAGGAGGTAATCGGGAAAGGCGGGAGGCATCGCGGTGGACGAGTTAGGAAGGCCTTGAGAAGCCAAATACTGATGGAACTGCAACTCATAACGGCTCCTCATGATGTCACGCTGTTGCATATCCTTAACTCGATCTAGGACCTCATGGAGGACCCGGTCCTGTTGATTGAGTCTGCCTTGCAATTCCATTAGATTTTGGCCTTGTTGGACCGCCATCCTATAAACATCTTCGATCGAGGGGACAACATGGGTCATATCTGGTGCGGACGATGGACCAGCTTCTTCGCGGTGTGTGCGGGGGCGGGATGGTCGGCGATGGCGGTTCTCCTCAATGATCCGCTCACGCTCCTGTATAGCACGTGTTTGTTGGGCTGAAACTCCTCGAATCTGATTCCTCCCTCCTAAAATGCGAAGTCGCGGGAGTAGGTTGGGAGGTCGGGGTGCATCATGGTTGTCATAGAGTTCAAAACCCAAGCCGGATTCGATGTGCCTGCCCCCAGGCCATTTAACAAATTTATCCATCGAAGATTTATCAATTAACGTACCACAAGGTCTCAAAGGCTCGGCTGGATCAATTGTCACACCAGCATGTCGACACAGCCCAGTGATAAGACATGGATGCGTATGAGCACCTGTCGTCTTCGCCTCGAGGGACTTCACCAAATCATCCCTAATAACCACACCAATATCAATGTTCCAGCCTTTGCAAATTGCATACAGCAGGGCAGCTCGGTTTGTATACACGTGGTGCTCGTGGTTGGTGGGCATAATGGAGGCGCAGATGAACTTATTCCATGCCTTGGCGTAAATGTTCAGGCAATTTTCTGGGAAGTAGTGTGCGACATCACTATCGTTCTCCCTTGCGGTCCATTCGGTTCCCGGAATACACATCTCTCTGACAATGGGGTCATAATCCCCTCCTTCTTCAAGGAACTCAGCGTATTCATCATCTTCGACCGTCCCTATGTCAAAGTACCTGTTGATTACTTCCGGGGCGAAGGATACCATCGTTCCCCGCACACAAACTTCATCATTGTCTCGCTGATAATACCCATTGGCATAGAATTCCCTCACGACTGTTGCGACTGCTGGGTCTTGCATGTCGGTGAGGTTGTGCCATTGCCGCTGTACGATGTTGTTTGCGATGTCTCCTTCGATGTCAAATTCGGGAGGCCTTAAACCCCTCTCCACAATTATGGACTTATTTTTTTCCATGAATTTCCCGAATTTGGCCTTGGCTGCCTCACTCACAAATTTTTTATCAACAAGACGGAGGCTAGAGGAGCCAGAAGATGATACTTTTCCTTTCCCGCGCTTCTGAGGCATGATGGGACAGTTTTGGTTGGCTTGGCAAAGTGTCGAACACCTGGCGTGCACCCCTTTTTTTTTTTTTTTTTTTTTTTTTTTTTTTTTGACACTTCGACAAACACTTGGTGTGCAACCCCAGAATGTTGACTATATAATAGAATGAACCCAACCACTAGTCCCCAAATGTAAATTCAATCACATATGATGCTTCACAACAAACCAAAATTTCAAACAACTCAAATTTAAGCAACTCCCATACAATTACCTCATTCCAACTCCAAGCCCCCAAATGCGAAGTGTCGTAATTGCCTTTGCTAGGAGATGGAGAGATCCTTGGTGAGAGTACAGATGGTTGAGTTGAGATTTTGGGTGGATGAAAGGTATGGAGACTTTGAAAATATTGGTGAAGTGGGAGGGTTGAATTTTTGGGTCGGGGGAAATGAAAGCTTGGTGAAAAACTAGAGAAATTGAGGTTTTTTTAGGGGCTCTTGGCTGGGAAAATGCGCGGCTCTCCCTGGCTGGGGAAATGCGCGGCTCTCCCTGGCTGGGGAAGCGCGCGGGCGCGCGCCTGGGGTCGCGCGGGCGCGCGCTTGGTTCGGACTGAGGGCGCGCGCTGGCCTCCCAGGCTGGGATGCGCGCGGGCGCGCGCCCGTCTCTGGTCTCTGGGCTGCCTGGAGAGCGCGCGGGCGCGCTCCGAGGTCGCGCGGGCGCGCGCCTGCCTCTGGCTTGGCTGGTCTGCTTGACGCCCAGTGGCGCGCTGGTGGGCGCGCGGCGGGCCTTCTCCTTGCTTGAACACCAAGATAAACCACAAAAATGCCTTCAAACTTCTCCAATTTCTCCCAAACTTCTCGAAATGCTTCCAGAAACTTTCCATGATTTCAATTGCCCATCAGTACCTAAAAGTAAATAAATAAATGTATTCTAAGAAATCACACAAATAACACAAAAAAAAAAAAAGATAAATAGATGAAAACAAAATAAAATAAAAGTTAAAAAGATATTAAGGTGATAGAACTTGGGGTGCCTCCCAAGAAGCGCTTGATTTAACGTCTCCAGCTGGACTTGGCTTTGGCTCTCTTCAATTCGGATCCACAAGCGGGATTTTCTCCATATTCCGTTCCTCGCCTCCGAAATAGTGCTTCAACCTTTGACCATTGACACGGAAAGTGCGCCCATCATCTCCCAAGAGCTCAACGGCGCCAAAAGGAAACACTTGCTTGATCTTAAATGGTCCGGACCACCTCGATCTCAATTTTCCCGGGAAAAGTTTCAACCGGGAGTTGAAAAGCAATACTTTTTGCCCCGGAAGAAATTCTCTCCTTAAGATTTTCTGATCGTGCCACTTCTTTGTGCGCTCCTTGTAGAGCCTTGCATTCTCATAGGCCTCATTCCGGAATTCCTCGAGTTCATTCAGTTGGAGTAGGCGCTGCTCACCGGAAGCGTTCAAGTCAAAATTCAACTTCTTGATGGCCCAAAATGCTTTGTGCTCGAGCTCCACCGGTAGATGGCAAGGCTTCCCGAACACCAACCGATAGGGTGACATTCCGATTGGTGTTTTGAAAGCTGTCCTATACGCCCATAGAGCATCGTCAAGCTTTGTTGACCAATCCTTACGGTTAGTATTCACTGTCTTCTCCAAAATGAGCTTGACCTCCCGGTTAGAAACTTCCGCTTGACCATTGGTTTGCGGATGGTAGGCTAGGGCGATTTTGTGCTTTACTCCATACTTGGCCAACAATGCATCGAACACCTTGTTGCAGAAGTGCGTCCCTTCATCACTTATGATGGCTCGAGGGGTGCCGAACCTGGAGAAGATGTTCTTATGCAGAAATTTCACGACCACCCGGGCTTCATTTGTTGGAGTGGCAATAGCTTCCACCCACTTAGAGACATAATCCACTGCTAAGAGAATGTAAAGCTGACCATATGAAGGTGGAAAAGGTCCCATGAAGTCAATGCCCCAAACATCAAATAGTTCCACTTCAATGATATTGCTCAATGGCATTTCATGCCTTCTAGAGATGTTCCCCACACGTTGACAACGGTCACAACGCTTCACAAACTCATGACAATCCCGGAACAAGGTTGGCCAATAGAAGCCGGATTGAAGAACTTTCGCCGCTGTTCTTGTTGCACCAAAATGTCCACCATAGAGCGACGAGTGACAATGATGGAGAATGTCATGTATCTCCTCTTCGGGAATGCATCTCCGAATAACTTGATCGGAGCACCTCTTGAACAGTATTGGATCATCCCAAAGATAACATCTCACATCATGAAGGAATTTCTTCTTCTGATAAGGAGTCAAGTCCGGTGGTAAAACCTCACAAGAAAGGTAGTTGACGAAATCTGCAAACCAAGGGAGCCTCACTTCAACCTCAAACAGGTGTTCGTCTGGGAATGCTTCTTGAATAACAGGGGTTTCGTCCACTTCCAATTTCTCAAGCCTGGAGAGATGATCTGCGACTACATTTTCTGAACCTTTCTTGTCTCGTATCTCCATGTCAAATTCTTGAAGCAAAAGAATCCAACGAATCAAACGAGGCTTGGCATCTTTCTTAGCAAACAAGTAACGAATTGCTGCATGATCCGTGAAAACTACCACCTTGGACCCAATGATGTATGACCGAAATTTATCACAAGCAAATACCACTGCAAGCATCTCCTTCTCGGTGGTGGTGTAATTGAGTTGGGCTTCATTCAATGTCTTACTAGCATAGTAAATGGCTCGAAAAATCTTGTCTCTCCTTTGACCAAGTACTGCCCCGACGGCATAGTCACTAGCATCACACATGATCTCAAATGGTTCATTCCAATCGGGTGCTACAATGACCGGAGCCGAAACCAGTTTTTCCTTGATGATATTAAAGGCCTCCAAACAAGACCCATCAAAGTTGAAAGCTGCATCCTTCTCTAGGAGGTTACACAAAGGCTTGATAACCTTAGAAAAATCTTTTATGAACCTCCGATAGAATCCCGCATGACCAAGAAAACTCCGTACTCCCTTCACATTTATAGGTGGCGGAAGCTTTTCGATCGTAGCTATCTTAGCCTTGTCCACCTCTATTCCGTTCGATGAAATTCTATGACCAAGAACGATCCCTTCTTGTACCATAAAATGGCACTTCTCCCAATTGAGAACTAGATTCTTCTCCTCACATCGCTGCAACACGAGAGAGAGATTGTGGAGGCAATGATCGAACGTTGATCCAAAAACTGAAAAATCATCCATAAAAATCTCCATAATCTCTTCTACCATGTCCGAGAAGATTGCCATCATGCACCTTTGAAATGTGGCGGGTGCGTTGCATAGACCGAAAGGCATCCGCCGAAAAGCAAAAGTACCATAAGGACAGGTGAATGTCGTTTTCTCTTGGTCTTCGGGGGCTATGGCAATTTGATTATAGCCCGAGTATCCATCAAGAAAGCAATAGTAGTCATACCCTGCCAACCTGTCTAGCATTTGATCAATGAAAGGAAGGGGAAAATGATCCTTTCTAGTGGCCTTGTTCAGCTTCCGGTAGTCGATACAAACACGCCATCCAGTCACTGTTCTTGAAGGGATGAGTTCATTATTTTCATTTTTCACCACCGTCATACCACCCTTCTTTGGCACAACCTGAACTGGACTAACCCATGAGCTATCCGAAATGGCGTAAATGATCCCGGCATTCAACAACTTTAGCACCTCAGCACGCACCACCTCTTTCATGGCCGGATTTAGTCTTCTTTGGTGCTCAATAGATGGCTTGTAAGCATCTTCCATGAGAATCTTATGCATGCAAATAGTAGGACTTATACCTTTAATATCTGAAATAGACCAAGCAAAAGCAAACTCATATTTCTTCAAAACAACCAGGAGCTTCTCTTCTTCTTCCTTGTTCAAAGACGCTGAGATAATAACCGGTTTAGAAGAATCCTCACCCAAAAAGGCATAGCGAAGATGTTCCGGTAGTTGTTTCAACACTAACCCTTCTTTCGACGAACTTGGAGAGATGGAGCACTCACCAGGATTCTCTAAAATTTTCACTTGAGCCGCATCCTCCACTTCACACGGCAAAGCCTCAAGAGCTAGAACACTATCAACAATGCCTTCTTCTTTAATACAAAAATCTCCACCAAAATCGATCATGTTCAAGGGTGTAGTGAGGATATGATTTAGAGGGTCATCGTGGGTCACTTCTTGGAAGAATTCCTTGATACACGAGTCTATTACTTCTACCCGGTGACAAGCTGACTTCTCCTCAGGAAATCTCATTGTGTTCAGGATGTTGAACTTTACCTCCTCATTATTCACCCTTAGAGTCAAATGACCGCTTTGCACATCAATCAAAGCTCTTCCAGTAGCCAAAAAGGGTCTCCCGAGGATGATGGGGATTTCCCGATCCTCTTCCATATCCAACACAACAAAATCTGCTGGGAAAAAGAATTTATCTACCTTCACCAACACATCCTCTATGACACCCCTTGGATAAGTGAGAGACCTATCCGCCATTTGCAAACATATGGTGGTGGGCGTGACTTCCCCAAGTCCGAGCTTTCGGAAGACAGACAGAGGCATAAGATTGATGCTGGCTCCAAGATCACACAAGGCTTTCTCAAAGTAAGAATCTCCAATAGTGCATGGGATAGTGAAACTCCCCGGATCCTTCAACTTTTGAGGCAACTTCCTTTGGAGGATCGCACTACATTCTTCCGTTAGCTTAACAGTCTCATAATCCTCCAATCTCCGTTTCTTTGCCATGACATCCTTCATAAACTTGACATAATTAGGCATTTGTTCAAGTGCATCTGCAAAGGGAATGTTGATATGGATCTTTTTGAAAATGTCCAGAAACTTCGAAAATTGAGCATCCAACTTCTTCTTCTTGAATCTTTGCGGATACGGGAGGGTAGGAGTGAGGAGAGGAGGATTATCTGTAAAAGAGATCGACTTAGGCCTTGTACTCTCCCTTTGTTGTTCTGATTCTACATCTTCTTCCTCGGTTTGATCCTCTTGGGGCTTAGGAGCCTCAACTTCTTTCCCACTCCTCAAAGTGATAGCTTTGCAATGGTCCTTAGGATTAGGCTCAGTATCACTTGGAAAGTTTCCGGATGATTGGCCCTTAACCGCATTGGCTAGTTGACCGATTTGCACCTCAAGGGACTTCATGGTTGCATTCATGTTGTTACAATGTGTCTCAATGTTGTCAAGTCTAGCCTCATCCTTGTTAAACCTCCCTCTAGTCTCAACAATGAAGGTACTCAACAGATCTTCCACCGAAGGTTTCTTTTCCACCGCTTGTTGGTTGAAGCCCGGAGGAGGTTGCAAAACATTTCTGTTGTTGGCATAAGAGAAATTCTCATGGTTCCTCAAGCCAGGATGATAGTGAGCGGGCACGTGATTGGGTCTATAGTTGAAGTTTCTGTTGTTCACAAACTGAACCTGCTCTTGAGTGTACTCGTCCTGAGCATAAGATGTACTAACACCTGCCACTGCCTCTCTGCTAGATGACGCTTCTCTATTATTCAAGGCTGCAATCTGATTAGACAAAGCTGAGACCTGTGCTGACAATGAAACCAATGGATCCACATCATAAATACCAGCAGTTTTCTTCGGTATTGAGCGCTCTGAAGGCCATTGATAACTGTTGGTAGACATTTCCTCAAGCAAATTGTAGGCCTCTGGAATAGACTTTGCCATCAATGAACCACCTGCAGTGCTATCAACAATAGTCCTCGATTGGCCATTCAACCCATTATAAAACCTATCAATCAACATCCACTCATCATAACCATGCTGGGGACATCTTCTGAGCAAGTCCTTGAACCGTTCCCAAGCTTCATACAACTGCTCAAAGTCATTCTGGCGAAAAGATCCAATCTCACTCCGCAACTGGGATGCCTTAGATGGTGGGAAAAACTTTGCAAGAAACCTCTCAGTCATCTCTTCCCAAGTACCAATACTCCCTGTTGGCAAAGACATCAACCACTGTCGAGCCTTGTCCCGAAGAGAGAATGGAAACAATTTCAACCTGATGGTGCCCTCGGTGACGCCATTAATCTTCACCGTGTCGGCCGCTTCCAAGAACATGGACAAGTGAGTGTTCGGGTCCTCATTAGGCAATCCCCCAAACTGATTCTGTTGAACCATCGAGATTAAAGAAGGCTTCAACTCGAAATTATTGGCATTGATGGTCTGCCTCCGAATACCCGAATAGTGTTCCTGAACTGGAGGCTTGAAATAGTCCCGAATTGCCCTCTGTTGCTCAATATTATTGTTATTATTATTGTGATCACCCATAGCTCGTGCTTGATTTCTCCTTTCCCTTCTGATTTCACGAAGTGTCCGTTCAATTTCCGGATCAAGTGGCACTAGATTGGGATTTTGAGCTCTTCGCATGAACTGTCACAAACACAAATTTAACAAGCTTAAAACAATTAAAATAAAAGAAATGCCTAAATTAAAACCGAACCACTTGGTTGTAATATTAGCTAGAATTAATAAAATTTTCAATCCCCGGCAACGGCGCCAAAAACTTGTTGCGTGTTTTTCTTCGTGTGTGCTCGCAAGTGAACGAATCGCCACAAGTAATAAAGTGACAAATTGTCGAGTATCGTCCCACAGAGATTGAAATTAAGAAAACTAACTAAATACTACAATTAAAATGACTCAATTTTATCTAAGCTATCAAAATTGAAGAGAGTTGAAATAAGTAACTAAATTAAGCAATTAAATTAAACTAAGATTAAGCAAAATAAAAGCAATCGAAATTATGGATTGAAGGGAACTCGATGGTGTGTAAGGCTAGGGGGTTTTGATTTCACTTGACTTAACTTTGCTTATCCAATTCTAGGCTTGTTAATCGAATTCATTCAAATCATTAATCGTAGGTGACAAATTTTAATTTCACTCCCTCTCCCGAGTGTCGAGTAAAATAATATGCAAAATTTAATCAAATTAATATCCCTATTAACTTAACCAATTTAGCACTCATTACGCAACCCTACTCTAGTGATTACCCAAGTCATATTAGCCTCCCGAACTTAATATTATAATGGGTTGTGTTTCCCAATTCCCAACATACGAAATTAACTCTCCCGAGCCCAATTTCACACATCTAAAAATTCTAATTTAATGCTAAATAAAATTAGGAAAACAAAGCATAGAGAAACACAAACAATTCAAAATGGGATTCAATCAACAAGCATTAAATTTATCATAACAAAGTCATCATCAAGCTACATCATACCCCCTAGCATAGAAATGTTTAGCTAGACATCAAAATTCTCAAATCCATAACCAAATTTGAAACAAACATCCAACCCATATTTAAAAACGAAATCAAGAGTAAATGCAAGTTTAAGGGCTACAAAGAGAGAGAATAGTAAAAAGAAGAAGAACTAGTTGAAGAACAAGCTCCCAAGTCTTCAATCTCCTTCAATCTCCAAGAAAGCCTTCAAACCCTAGAAATTCTCTCTATATTTTTCGTCTTTTGCTTCTGGGTCTCTCCTCTTTCTCCTCCTTTCGCCTCCCAAACTCCCCTCCTTTTGTTCGTGGGGCTACAGGCCGAGAGATGGCAGGCGCGCCTGAGAGCCCGCGGCCGCGCACTCCGGAGGCAAGGCGCGCACTGGCTGAGGCGCGCTGGTGGGCGCGCGGGCGCTGGGCGCGCGGGCGCTGGGCGCGCGGGCGCTGGGCGCTGGGCGCGCGCTGGTGGGCGCGCGCTGGTGGCTGAGCTTGGTCGAGCGAGCGCGCGCCCTTAGAGGCGCGCCCGCGCCTCCGCTGCGGGATAAGACTTGATTTTCATATCCAATTCTTCCAAAATCCTATTTTTTTCTTGTTTATCTGAAACACTCACAAACACATTAAACCGATCTAAAAACTTGAAGATTTTGTAAATTATCCAATTTCAAGACATTAAATAAGTGAGTAAAAACTCACTTATCAACTACTCTCGCCCAAGCACGCTTAACCGCGGAGTTCTGATGGGATTCGGTGCATTAGTGCTGGTATGATCGCACTCGAAGTCGTAAGCGTGAACAAATCACTTAATGTGTTCACTTGCTTGAAAAAGAGAGGCAAAAAGTTTTGTCGGCAGTCACGTTAGTGGGTCCCCCGGTGCGGTGCAAGCGAGGGACGCCTTAACGTTAAAAGCGGTAAAGAGAAAAAACGAATAAGAAAAACAAATGAGCAAAAACACGAGTCCAACACGAGGACTTCCCAGGAGGTCACCCATCCTAGTACTACTCTCGCCCAAGCACGCTTAACTGCGGAGTTCTGATGGGATCCGGTGCATTAGTGCTGGTATGATCGCACTCGAAGTCGAAAGCGCGAAGAAATTACTTAAGGTGTTCACTTGCTTGAAAAAGAGAGGCGAAAAGTTATGTCGGCAGCCACTTTCGTGGGTCCCCTGACGCGGTGCAAGCGAGGGACGTCTTAACGTTAAAAGCCGTAAAGAGAAAAAACGAATAAGAAAAACAAAAGAGCTAAAACACGAGTGCAACACGAGGACTTCCCAGGAGGTCACCCATCCTAGTACTACTCTCGCCCAAGCACGCTTAACTGCGGAGTTCTGATGGGATCCGGTGCATTAGTGCTGGTATGATCGCACTCGAAGTCGTAAGCGCGAAGAAATCGCTTAAGGTGTTCACTTGCTTGAACCAGAGAGGCGAAAAGTTATGTCGGCAGTCACGTTAGTGGGTCCCCCGGTGCGGTGCAAGCGAGGGACGCCTTAACGTTAAAAGCGGTAAAGAGAAAAAACGAATAAGAGAAATAAAAGAGCAAAAACACGAGTGCAACACGAGGACTTCCCAGGAGGTCACCCATCCTAGTACTACTCTCGCCCAAGCATGCTTAACTGCGGAGTTCTGATGGGATCCGGTGCGTTAGTGCTGGTATGATCGCACTCGAAGTCGTAAGCGCGAAGAAATCACTTAATGTGTTCACTTGCTTGAAAAAGAGAGGCAAAAAGTTTTGTCGGCAGTCACGTTAGTGGGTCCCCAGGAGGTCACCCATCCTAGTACTACTCTCGCCCAAGCATGCTTAACTGCGGAGTTCTGATGGGATCCGGTGCATTAGTGCTGGTATGATCGCACTCGAAGTCGTAAGCGCGAAGAAATCACTTAAGGTGTTCACTTGCTTGAAAAAGAGAGGTAAAAAGTTTTGTCGGCAGTCATGTTAGTGGGTCCCCCGGTGCGGTGCAAGCGAGGGACGCCTTAACGTTAAAAGCGGTAAAGAGAAAAAACGAATAAGAAAAACAAAAGAGCAAAAACACGAGTGCAACACGAGGACATCCCAGGAGGTCACCCATCCTAGTACTACTCTCGCCCAAGCACGCTTACCTGCGGAGTTCTGATGGGATCCGGTGCATTAGTGCTGGTATGATCGCACTCGAAGTCGTAAGCGCGAAGAAATCACTTAAGGTGTTCACTTGCTTGAACTAGAGAGGCGAAAAGTTATGTCGGCCGTCACGTTAGTGGGTCCCCCGGCGCGGTGCAAGCGAGGGACGCCTTAACGTTAAAAGCGGTAAAGAGAAAAAACGAATAAGAAAAACAAAAGAGTAAAAACACGAGTGCAACACGAGGACTTCCCAGGAGGTCACCCATCCTAGTACTACTCTCGCCCAAGCACGCTTAACTGCGGAGTTCTGATGGGATCCGGTGCATTAGTGGTGGTATGATCGCACTCGAAGTCGTAAGCGCGAAGAAATCACTTAAGGTGTTCACTTGCTTGAACCAGAGAGGCGAAAAGTTATGTCGGCCGTCACGTTAGTGGGTCCCCCGGCGCGGTGCAAGCGAGGGACGCCTTAATGTTAAAAGCGGTAAAGAGAAAAAACGAATAAGAAAAACAAATGAGCAAAAACACGAGTGCAACACGAGGACTTCCCAGGAGGTCACCCATCCTAGTACTACTCTCGCCCAAGAACGCTTAACTGCGGAGTTCGGATGGGATCCGGTGCATTAGTGCTAGTATGATCGCACCCGACGTCCTAAGCGCGAAGAAATTACTTAAGGTGTTCACTTGCTTGAACAAGAGAGGCGAAAAGTTATGTCGGCAGCCACTTTCGTGGGTCCCCTGACGCGGTGCAAGCGAGGGACGTCTTAACGTTAAAAGCCGTAAAGAAAAAAAATGAATAAGAAAAACAAAAGAGCTAAAACACGAGTGCAACACGAGGATTTCCCAGGAGGTCACCCATCCTAGTACTACTCTCGCCCAAGCATGCTTAACTGCGGAGTTCTGATGGGATCCGGTGCATTAGTGCTGGTATGATCGCACCCGAAGTCCTAAGCGCGAAGAAATCACTTAAGGTGTTCACTTGCTTGAAAAAGAGAGGCAAAAAGTTTTGTCGGCAGTCACGTTAGTGGGTCCCCCGGCGCGGTGCAAGCAAGGGACGCCTTAACGTTAAAAGCGATAAAGAGAAAAAACGAATAAGAAAAACAAAAGAGCAAAAACACGAGTGCAACACGAGGACTTCCCAGGAGGTCACCCATCCTAGTACTACTCTCGCCCAAGCACGCTTAACTGCGGAGTTCTGATGGGATTCGGTGCATTAGTACTGGTATGATCGCACTCGAAGTCGTAAGCGCGAAGAAATCACTTAAGGTGTTCACTTGCTTGAAAAAGAGAGGCAAAAAGTTTTGTCGGCAGTCACGTTAGTGGGTCCCCCGGTGCGGTGCAAGCGAGGGACGCCTTAACGTTAAAAGCGGTAAAGAGAAAAAATGAATAAGAAAAACAAATGAGCAAAAACACGAGTGCAACACGAGGACTTCCCAGGAGGTCACCCATCCTAGTACTACTCTCGCCCAAGCACGCTTAACTGCGGAGTTCTGATGGGATCCGGTGCATTAGTGGTGGTATGATCGCACTCGAAGTCGTAAGCGCGAAGAAATCACTTAAGGTGTTCACTTGCTTGAAAAAGAGAGGCGAAAAGTTATGTCGGCCGTCACGTTAGTGGGTCCCCCGACGCGGTGCAAGCGAGGGACGCCTTAACGTTAAAAGCGGTAAAGAGAAAAAATGAATAAGAAAAACAAATGAGCAAAAACACGAGTGCAACACGAGGACTTCCCAGGAGGTCACCCATCCTAGTACTACTCTCGCCCAAGAACGCTTAACTGCGGAGTTCGGATGGGATCCGGTGCATTAGTGCTGGTATGATCGCACCCGACGTCCTAAGCGCGAAGAAATCACTTAAGGTGTTCACTTGCTTGAACCAGAGAGGCGAAAAGTTATGTCGGCCGTCACGTTAGTGGGTCCCCCGGTGCGGTGCAAGCGAGGGACGCCTTAACGTTAAAAGTGGTAAAGAGAAAAAACGAATAAGAAAAACAAATGAGCAAAAACACGAGTGCAACACGAGGACTTCCCAGGAGGTCACCCATCCTAGTACTACTCTCGCCCAAGCACGCTTAACTGCGGAGTTCTGATGGGATCCGGTGCATTAGTGGTGGTATGATTGCACCCGAAATCATAAGTGCGAAGAAATCACTTAAGGTGTTCACTTGCTTGAAAAAGAGAGGAAAAAAGTTATGTCGGCAGCCACGTTCGTGGGTCCCCTGACGCGGTGCAAGCGAGGGACGTCTTAACGTTAAAAGCGGTAAAGAGAAAAAATGAATAAGAAAAACAAAAGAGCAAAAACACGAGTGCAACACGAGACTTCCCAGAAGGTCACCCATTCTAGTAGTACTCTTGCCCAAGCACGCTTAACTGCGGAGTTCTGATGGGATTCGGTGCATTAGTGCTGGTATGATCGCACTCGAAGTCCTAAGCGCTAAGAAATCACTTAAGGTGTTCACTTGCTTGAACAAGAGAGGCGAAAAGTTATGTCGGCAGTCACGTTAGTGGGTCCCCCGGTGCGGTGCAAGCAAGGGACGCCTTAACGTTAAAAGCGGTAAAGAGAAAAAATGAATAAGTAAAACAAAAGGGCAAAAACACGAGTGCAACACGAGGACTTCCCAGGTGGTCACCCATCCTAGTACTACTCTCGCCCAACCACGCTTAACTGCGGAGTTCTGATGGGATCCGGTGCATTAGTGCTGGTATGATCGCACCCGAAGTCCTAAGCGCGAAGAAATCACTTAAGGTGTTCACTTGCTTGAACAAGAGAGGCGAAAAGTTATGTCGGCAGCAACTTTCGTGGGTCCCCTGACGCGGTGCAAAAGAGGGACGTCTTAACGTTAAAAGCGGTAAAGAGAAAAAATGAATAAGATAAACAAAAGAGCAAAAACACGAGTGCAACACGAGGCTTCCCAGGAGGTCACCCATCCTAGTACTACTCTCGCCCAAGCACGCTTAACTGCGGTGTTCTGATGGGATTCGGTGCATTAGTGCTGGTATGATCGCACTCGAAGTCCTAAGTGCGAAGAAATCACTTAAGGTGTTCACTTGCTTGAACCAGAGAGGCGAAAAGTTATGTCGGCCATCACGTTTATGGGTCCCCCGGCTTGGTGCAAGCGAGGGACGCCTTAACGTGAAAAGCGGTAAAGAGAAAAAACGAATAAGAAAAACAAATGAGCAAAAACACGAGTGCAACACGAGGACTTCCGAGGAGGTCACCCATGTGACGACCCGCCTAGCGCTGGCCGTTACCATACATTCTTACATAATAATAGATGAAAATTTAAACATAAATTTTTTTTTTTTTTTTTTTTTAACAACTGATAAGTATTGTTTAACTTGGAAAGTCCATAATAAACATTTATATCCATACATATACTTATACATAATTACTTATAGCGGAAATGTGTTTTTGTACTTAAATACATCATATTTAGCGTAGCATTATTTAACAAAAAGAAACGTAGTGATTCCGTCCCACAGTTTCACAGTTTTGCCTTGCCATGCTCCACCGCCTTGTATCAAGAAATACTGCATGGTTGCTTACCTACAGCATAAACTTAAAACATGAGCTTTCGCTCAGCAAGCACAACTATTTATCCACAAAACATATCATGATAACATAATGCATGAACCATTTATGATCAATTTCTGTTTTCATAAGTTAGCATAGATTTTGGGCCCTTACATAACTTAACATGAATGTACGTAACGTGGCGCGCTGCCATGGAGTGGTTGGGGCGGCCAGCCCTGTCCAACTCAAACCATGAACCAAACCCGACCTGACGCGGGTCGATACGACATATAGCTTCCTGCTTATATTAAAAGTCTTGTTCTTGTCTTATTTCATACTTGAAATGTTGTTTCATATTCATAACCAGTTTCTTAACTGAAGCTGGGGTTTCATATTTTACCAACTCGTTATTCTTTAATGAGCATACTTCGTGATGTCATAATATCACATTTCTCATCATATCAACATACATACTATAAACATACATTCATGAACTTGAAAACATACATGCCATACATTCATCATTTCTTGCATACATACATGCCATACATTCATCATTTCTTGCATACATACATGTCATACATTCATCATTTCTTGCATACATACATGTCATTCGTACTTTAATATTATCATATCTTAAAAATGTATATACATACATATCATAAATATTTCTTATACACATAACATTATAAACTTGATATCATACAAGCCATAACGTTTTATCATGCTTATATCATTATAAACTTGAAAGCATTCAACAAACAATTTTTGTTTATGCTGTAGGCGGAGTCGTACTTACCGTTACTGCGCCTTGAATCACAATCTTTCACTCAAACAGGTCGTTTCCCTGTTTTCAAGAAAAATCATAGGATGAGTATCATCCTATCATAATAACACAATGATTCTAATTGCTAACAACCATTCCTAAATTTCAACTCCTTTTTGAAATTTAGTAAAAACTCTAATCATTTTGAAAATCGGGTTCCAAAACCAATTCATAAAGTTTAGTTCTTTTCTCACAAATCTGTTTCGAATCTGGAAAAGTTTTCTTATTAAAGTTGTAGATCTTGAAGTCTCCTACAACTTTTGTTTTAACCTCAAACTTCAAATCAGCCTTTAACATGCTTATTTTTGCCTTATAAAATTTTTCGACCAAACTTACTGCTTATAATTTGGTCTCGGGTTTTTATAGAAATAAAGGTCTTAAAAGCCTTATTTTCAAAAACTGGCCGCGTTGGCCCCTAGGATTTTCCTTCCTCTACAACTTTGCAGTTTTAACTTTTTAAAGATTCGGCCTCTAAAGGCCTCTAAATATTGTTTCAGAAAAACTGCTCGGATAGAGACTTAATCAAGCATACAAAAACCCTAGTGCATGTATCTTACAAAATTTAAACTCTTGCTTAATCATACTAATCATTCTCTTAATTCATAAATGGAGAACTAGAGGGTAACAATATTTACCTCAAGTTTCACGGATGGAATTCTTAATCTAAGGTAATTGAAAATTCTCTCAAACTAAATCGAAAAGCTTTTCTAGTTTTCTTTTCTTTCTTTTCTTTCTTTTCTATGCTCGGTTTCTATGGCAGGGTTGGGAGGAATTTGTGCTGCTCAAAGGTGTGTGTGAGTGTTGGCTAACCAAATGACACAATAGCATCTTCACCTATTTATAGATGAAACACAATTTTCCAAAATTGCTAACTAACCCCTAAAGATACCCTAGTTTGTTCTTTGGTCCCTACAAGAGACCAATTTGGTCTTGTCTTCTTGAAGGGTGGCCGGCCACTCTTGTGTCTTTCATGCCACTAATCCAAGCTAGGGCTGCTTACTCATGTGGCCTAGGGACCATGAGGTGTCCCCTCCTTGGTGTGGCCGGCCTTGGGTGGAAGTCATGCATGCCTTGGTTTGCCAACAAGCAAAGCTAGTATGCTTACTAAGCTTGCCTAGGTGCAAAGGTGTCAAGCCCTAAAGGAGTTCAAGAATTCCATCTTTGGTAAATTGGGAGATAGTCCTTGAAGTCAAGCTATTTTTCTCCTTGGTCCCTATGTGTTGGCCGGCCATGCTTCATCCAATATGCCAAGCAAGCTAAGCTAGAATTGCTTGCTCATCAAGGCTACACTTTGAGGTGGCACATCCTTGGTGTGGCCGGCCCTAGGGTGATGTGTGCAAGCCTTGGCTTGCCAAGGAAGCTAGGCTAGGCAACCTAGGGTGTGTCAATGTCTTGGCTATCCATGTGAGCAAGGCTAGAGTAGCTTACTCACCCTAGCTACAAAATGATGTGTCATTCACTAAGGATGGCCGGTCTTGGTGTTGGCTTAGCAAAGCCTTGGCTTGCCAAGTAGGTGGAGCTAGGTTTGCTTACTCACCAAGGCTAGGCCATGAGATGTCATTTCCTCATGGTGGCCGGCCTTGGTGTGGTGGCTTAGGCAAACATGAGCTTGCCAAGTGAGCAAGTCTAAGGATGACTTACTCACCAAGGCTACACCACGATGTGTCGGTTCCTTGGATGGTCGGCCTTTGGTGCCTAGGTGTGCAAGCCTTGGCTTGCCATGGGTGCAAGGCTAGGGGTGACTAAGCCAAGCTATCACCTAGGGTTTCTCCCCTATGTGGCCGGTTTTGGTGTAACCAAGTGAGACAACATTGCTAAATGTGTCTTAACATAAAATCAACCAACCATACTAAAGTGTTAAAACACTAAACTTAGGGTTTGATTTGTAAACTTCTATTAACACTTAAAATCTTCTAATTTGCATAACCTTTTTCAAGAACAAGGTTACTTGCTCATCAAGCCATGACGTGGCCGGTTCCCATGGTGACACATGGCATAATAGGATTGGTTTTAGCTAGAGTTTTCAAAAACGATCTTAACTTGACATCCTTGATTTCAAACCAAACTAACTAAACTAAAAATGGGTCATTGACTTAGTTGAACTAAGAAACTTTACTTAAGGAGTCCCTGGTTCAAAAATTTACATAATTGCTGATAAGTTTACAATCTTTTTCAAAATTGCACAATGGCCCCTAAAGGCAAAATATTTGCACTTTAGTCCCTATGACTTGGCCAATTTTTTTGTTAAGCCTTTAAACATCAAGTTTTTACTAAATCCTTCCTTAAAAGACTTTTTAGCTTCAAAATCATAAAACTTTTCTTAATTTGCCAATTGACCCCTAAACATAAAATATTTGCATTTTGGTCCCTGTGAGGTGACCAATCATAGTAATGACACTTGTCATCAGAGGTGTCATCCTTAAAGGTCTGGTTTGGCTTATCTCCCAAATGCAGTCCTTTCGTAAAATAACATAAAATCATAAAGCATAAACTTACACCTTTTTCTTTTAACAAAAAGGTCTTAAACTTGCATAACTAACTTATTTGAATCTTTTAACTAAAGATTCAACAACTTTTCATAGAAACATATCATACATATAACATAAACAGACTTTGATTCTTAACAAAAGAAATCATAAGTTTACAAACAAGTTGGTTATTACAATCTACCCTCCTTAAAGAAATTTTCGTCCCCGAAAATCAGTACAAGTAGGGATAGTTCTTCCTCATTTCTTCTTCTACTTCCCACGTTGCTTCTTGAATATTATGATTCTGCCATAACACCTTAACCATCGGAATGGTTTTGTTCCTTAAAACCTTTTCTTCCCGATCTAGAATTCGTATTGGCCTTTCCTCGTACGTCAAATCTGTTTGTACTTCGACCGGTTCTTGACTTAGCACATGAGAAGGATCAGGTACATATTTCTTTAACATGGAAACGTGAAAAACATTGTGTATAGAAGCTAAAGCTGGCGGTAAAGCAAGCTTGTAGGCAACTTTTCCAATTCTTTCGAGGATTTCAAACGGACCTGTGTATCTTGGACTGAGCTTTCCCTTCTTACCAAACCTCATAATCCCCTTTACTGGAGCAATCTTGAGAAAAACAGAATCTCCAACTTGGAATTCTAAAGGTCTTCGACGTTTATCAGCATAACTCTTCTGTCGACTGAAAGCTACATCGAGCCGTTGCTTGATCATCTTGACGTCTTCTGAGGTTTTTCTGATGAAGTCCGTAGTTTGAAGTTGCTTCTGTCCGACTTCTTGCCAATGGATGGGAGATCGACATTTCCTTCCATATAGCGCTTCAAATGGAGCCATACCAATAGAAGTGTGGTAACTATTATTATACGAAAATTCGATCAAGGGTAACTTTTGATCCCAATTTCCCTTGAAATCCAAAACACAAGATCTCAACATATCTTCTAAGGTCTGGATCGTGCGCTCCGATTGTCCATCTGTCTGAGGGTGGAAAGCAGTACTGAATTTCAGCCTTGACCCCATAGCTGTGTGAACACTTTTCCAAAATCGCGAAGTAAATCGCCCATCTCGATCTGAAATAATGGATTTTGGAACTCCATGCAACTTAACAACCTGAGATACATAAATTCCAGCTAATTTCTCAATCGAAAAGGTGGCTTTACTAGCAATGAAATGGGCTGATTTGGTTAATCTATCCACAATTACCCAAATCATATCATTTCCACTAGCGGTCCTGGGTAGTCCAACTACGAAATCCATGGTGATTTGTTCCCATTTCCATTCTGGGAGTTCTATCTTTTGAAGATCTCCGCCAGGTTGTCGGTGTTCAGCTTTAACTTTCTGACAAGTTAAACACTTTGATACAAATTCAGCAATTTCTCTCTTCATGTTCGGCCACCAAAAGTTCTCCTTAAGGTCCTTATACATCTTAGTAGCTCCAGGGTGAACTGAGTATGGCGTTTCATGCGCTTCTGACATGATTTGTTTCCTTAGAAACTCAAAGTTAGGAACACAAATCCTTCCTTTGAAAAGAATTAGCCCATTCGCAGACGTCTTAAATTCCTTATCTTCTTCGCCAAGTAGCTGAATTTTCAACAAAAAGGAATCTTTCCTTTGATAGTCCTTAATGGTTTCTAGGAGATTAGATTGAAGAGTCAAAACAGACAATTTTCCGGTTAGCATTTCTAATCGGAAATCAGAAATTTCCTTTTTGAGGGGTTCGGACATCATTTCAAGAGACATGAGCATACCGGATGACTTCCTGCTCAGCGCATCTGCAACCTTGTTTGCCTTTCCAGGATGATAAAGAATTTCACAATCATAATCCTTTACGAGTTCGAGCCATCTTCGTTGCCGCATATTAAGCTCCTTTTGAGTAAAAATGTATTTGAGACTTTGATGATCGGTAAAAATCTCACATCTATTACCATATAGGTAATGTCTCCAAATCTTTAAAGTGAAAACCACCGCAGCAAGCTCCAAATCGTGAGTCGGGTAGTTCCGTTCATGGTCCTTCAGTTGACGTGAAGCATAAGCAACCACATTTCTTCCTTGCATAAGGACGGCTCCTAGTCCAGTTTTCGACGCATCACTATAAATGGCGAAATTTCCTGCATCAACATCCGGAATGATCAACACTGGTGCACTTGTAAGTTTCCTCTTGAGCTCTTGGAAGTTTTCTTCACACTTCTGTGTCCATTCGAACTTTCTCCCCTTTTTAGTTAGAGCTGTTAGTGGCGCTGCTATCTTGGAGAATCCTTCAACGAACCGTCGGTAGTATCCGGCCAAGCCAAGAAAGCTTCGTATCTCCGTAACGTTTTTGGGTGCTGACCATGCACTAACTGCTTCAATCTTAGCAGGATCAACAGAAATTCCTTCCCTTGAAACTACGTGGCCTAAGAAATGTACTTTCTCCAACCAAAATTCACATTTAGTGAATTTGGCATAAAGCTGATTCCGTCTTAAGGTTTCTAAAACCAACTTGAGGTGCTGCTCATGTTCCTTTGTAGATTTTGAGTAGATCAAAATATCATCAATGAAGATGATAACAAACTTATCCAAATAATCTTTAAACACCCGATTCATAAGGTCCATAAAAGCAGCTGGAGCATTAGTTAATCCAAAAGGCATGACTAAATACTCATAATGTCCATAACGTGTACGAAACGCCGTCTTGGGAATATCTCCTTCCTTGATTCTGAGTTGATGGTAGCCTGAACGCAAGTCAATCTTCGAGAATACCAAAGCTCCTCTAAGTTGATCGAAGAGATCGTTGATTCTCGGGAGAGGGTACTTGTTCTTAATCGTGATCTTATTCAACTCGCGATAGTCAATACACATTCGTAAAGTTCCATCCTTCTTCTTGACAAACAACACAGGTGCTCCCCACGGGGAATGGCTTTGACGAATAAATCCCTTGTCCAACAGTTCTTGCAACTGCACTTGAAGTTCCCTAAGCTCAGCTGGGGCCATGCGATAAGGTGCTTTCGATATTGGAGCTGTTCCTGGAAACAATTCTATTTCGAAAGAGATTTCACGCTCGGGCGGAAGTTTAGTTAAATCTTTTGGAAAGACGTCTACATATTCCCTAATAATAGGAACATCTTCGGGCTGTAGCTTTTTTCTTGTTCTTTGTCCACCATGTTAGCTAAGTACCCTTGACATCCATTAGCTAACATTTTCCAAGCTTTCATTGCAGAAACAAGCCGGGTTGATGAACTCTTAGACTGGCCGTGAAAGTTGAATTCCTCTTCGCCGAAAAGACTAAACGTAACACAACGCTTTCGACAATCAATCTTAGCGTTGTACTTATCTAAGAAATCCATTCCCAGGATTACATCAAAATCCTGAAGCTTAATAGCAATCAGGTCTACATATAATTCTCTACCACACATAACTATCGGAATATTTCGCATCCAGGAATCAGATAACAAAATATCTCCCGATGGAAGAGAGGTTCTAAAAGGTTGCCCTATACTTTCTACATTTCTACCTAACTTCCGGGCATACCCCATTGATATAAACGAATGGGTGGCACCAGAATCAATTAGGGCAAATGCATTATAAGCGGCTATAGAGACCTGACCTGTTACTACATTAGAAGTTCCAGCCTCAGCATCTCCCTTTGTGTAAGCATAAATCCTGGCTTGTGGTTCAGGAGCTTCAAGTCTTCCTTGTACCATCGAAGGACTTTCGACCTTTGCTTGTACCGCGTGAAGCTGTCGGTTTGGATTCCTATTCTGGTACTGAGGGTTCTGGTTCCGACTATGGGAGGTACAATTCTTCGCATAATGACCTTCCTTGCCACAAAGGTAGCAAGCGTTTGTTCCCATCCTACATACGCCTGGATGTTTCTTTCCACATTGAGTACACACAGGATAGCTATTATTATTACCCTCATTCCCACGGTTGTTCCTCTTCTGGGGGTAATTCTTCTGTTGGGCCTGGCCCGTAGCATTCTCTCTTCTTTTATTCCTTCCAAACTGCTTGGAACTTTGGTTGGAATTACTAGTCTGGCCTTTTAAGTTCGGTTGCTGGTTTTGCCTAGACTGTATCTGTTTCTCTACAGCTTTTTCTTCCTTCTTAGCTTTGAATATCTGAACCCGTGCTTCCTTATCCTGATTAATCCAGTATTCTGCTCTCATAGCTCGACCTATACAATCAGCTACAAGAGTTGGAGGGCTACTTCCAGCACTAACTTGCTTGGCGATGTCTGTCCGAAACATTTTCATCATCCTCCTTACTTTCTCTCTCTCGTTCGGTACCAGTTCCGGACATAAACGAGCAAGCTGTTCAAATTTCTTGACTGCTTCCATCACGGATAAAGATCCTTGCTTAAAGCTGGTAAACTCATCCTGTTGAGCTGCAAGAATCTCCTGGTTGTAGTACATCACTCTGAATTCGTCTACAAAATCTTGCCATCGCATGAACGCCACGTTTCTGCGCATCTGAACCGTTCTCCACCAATGACGTGCATCTTTCTTAAGTGCAAAGGAGGCACAAAGAACTTTCTCCTGTTCCGTAAGTCCCATAAAATCCAAAATTACTTGGATATCGATCAGCCAATTATCTGCCACTAATGGATCTGTGGTTCCTTCAAATTCAGGTGCCTTCATTCGCCTAAATCGTTCATACAACAGATCTTCCCTAACTATAGGTGGATTCCTTTGCAGACCTTCGGGTGCTATCGGAACTTCTTGATGAACCTCTGGTGCTTGAGGCGCTGCTGGAGGTACAGGGTTATTTTGAGGTGGGGCTTCGTTCACTCGAGGCACTTGATTCAGCTGGGCTACTTGTTCCCGAAGCTGGTTCGTTTCTTGTTGTTGTTCCCGCAATTGTCGTTGCAAGGTAGCTACTATATTTGCAAGATCAGGTTCTTGCGGAATGGGATTCGCTCGGGTACGTGGACGCGACATCTTCTATTTCTTATCTAATTACGATAAAGATATTGTTATACTACAAATATCTTTTCGTTCATTCATATCTAATCATAAAATCTTATTATGAATACTACTTACTTATCATATCATATCATCGTATCATACCATAACATCATGACATAAAACATAACATTTGAGATTCATCATGATCTCATCATTCCATGACATATCATATGTTGTTCATAATCTTGCATTCCATCATCATTCATAATTCATAACTCATAATTCATACATTCATAATTCATACTTCATACATTCATAATTCATACATTCATATTCAACCATACCATCATGTACATATTCTTTACTTGCTATATACATAAATACATGATCAAGTACAAGATAGAAGTGATTATCACTATCTATCTTACATACATACTATTTTATTCTTAAACTATCTATTCCGATGATATCTCAGAGAATACGTCCCAGTCCTCCTCATCGAACAAGACTTCCTCCGGTTCATTCTCCATATGTACATCCTCTTCCTCCTCATCTCCGTTATCCAGGATGATTTCGTGGGGATCCTCTTCGAGATTCATGCCATCAATATCCTCTTGTGGAGGAATCTCCTGAAGTGGTATTGCCGGAATAGAGTCCTCTGGCAATGCTGGTCCCCATTGGAAGGGTGGCTCCTCCACGTCATTGTTGTTAATTGGGACTTGGATATTGTTTTCCACTAAGGCATCTGCTTGAACCATGTGAGCTATCAACTCCGCTTCCATGATGTCGTTAATCATGTGTTCCAGAGTCATTCCTAGTGCCGGTGGCTGAATGTGATCCCTGACATTAGGTGGCAGTCCTTCTCGGAGTAGTTGCAATGCCCGAAACTCTGGGTCGCCCATTTCTGGAATATGAGGCAACATAGCCTCCTGAAATCTTCGACAATAATGGCCCATCGACTCTCCCGGATAAGCATGCCAATCATACACATAGTTAAGATATCGGACAAGATTCATGTCACGATAAATTTCTGGATCCCGATAATGTCCGTTGGCATCTTCCTCTAGTGGAGGTCCAAAACGAGCAGTGATAACCTGGCGAAAGTTTTCCCATGATCCTCCCTGAACTTCTTGTTCTCCTGTTATCCTCCACCACAATCTAGCATCTACTGCTAGACAACGACTTGCTAACGATACCTGTAGATGGGGTGGAATATGACCTATTCGGAATATAGCCTCCATGTCGTGAAGCCATGCAGCGAGAGTCACAGTTCGTCTAGATCCATCAAATACTAGAGGAGACATAGTGAAAAATGCGTAGGCTGCACTTCGATCGTCGTCCATTTTCCTCAAATCTAGATTATACAAATTCATAATATAAATACGAAATATTTATATAACTTACAATGACTGTGGCGCAGGCAAGCAAACTGTGAAACCGGAAGGTAGGAACTAAAGCTCTGATACCAACTCTTGTGACGACCCGCCTAGCGCTGGCCGTTACCATACATTCTTACATAATAATAGATGAAAATTTAAACAGAATTTTTTTTTTTTTTTTTTTAACAACTGATAAGTATTGTTTAACTTGGAAAGTCCATAATAAACATTTATATCCATACATATACTTATACATAATTACTTATAGCGGAAATGTGTTTTTGTACTTAAATACATCATATTTAGCGTAGCATTATTTAACAAAAAGAAACGTAGTGATTCCGTCCCACAGTTTCACAGTTTTGCCTTGCCATGCTCCACCGCCTTGTATCAAGAAATACTGCATGGTTGCTTACCTACAGCATAAACTTAAAACATGAGCTTTCGCTCAGCAAGCACAACTATTTATCCACAAAACATATCATGATAACATAATGCATGAACCATTTATGATCAATTTCTGTTTTCATAAGTTAGCATAGATTTTGGGCCCTTACATAACTTAACATGAATGTACGTACCGTGGCGCGCTGTCATGGAGTGGTTGGGGCGGCCAGCCCTGTCCAACTCAAACCATGAACCAAACCCGACCTGACGCGGGTCGATACGACATATAGCTTCCTGCTTATATTAAAAGTCTTGTTCTTGTCTTATTTCATACTTGAAATGTTGTTTCATATTCATAACCAGTTTCTTAACTGAAGCTGGGGTTTCATATTTTACCAACTCGTTATTCTTTAATGAGCATACTTCGTGATGTCATAATATCACATTTCTCATCATATCAACATACATACTATAAACATACATTCATGAACTTGAAAACATACATGCCATACATTCATCATTTCTTGCATACATACATGCCATACATTCATCATTTCTTGCATACATACATGCCATACATTCATCATTTCTTGCATACATACATGTCATACATTCATCATTTCTTGCATACATACATGTCATTCGTACTTTAATATTATCATATCTTAAAAATGTATATACATACATATCATAAATATTTCTTATACACATAACATTATAAACTTGATATCATACAAGCCATAACGTTTTATCATGCTTATATCATTATAAACTTGAAAGCATTCAACAAACAATTTTTGTTTATGCTGTAGGCGGAGTCGTACTTACCGTTACTGCGCCTTGAATCACAATCTTTCACTCAAACAGGTCGTTTCCCTGTTTTCAAGAAAAATCATAGGATGAGTATCATCCTATCATAATAACACAATGATTCTAATTGCTAACAACCATTCCTAAATTTCAACTCCTTTTTGAAATTTAGTAAAAACTCTAATCATTTTGAAAATCGGGTTCCAAAACCAATTCATAAAGTTTAGTTCTTTTCTCACAAATCTGTTTCGAATCTGGAAAAGTTTTCTTATTAAAGTTGTAGATCTTGAAGTCTCCTACAACTTTTGTTTTAACCTCAAACTTCAAATCAGCCTTTAACATGCTTATTTTTGCCTTATAAAATTTTTCGACCAAACTTACTGCTTATAATTTGGTCTCGGGTTTTTATAGAAATAAAGGTCTTAAAAGCCTTATTTTCAAAAACTGGCCGCGTTGGCCCCTAGGATTTTCCTTCCTCTACAACTTTGCAGTTTTAACTTTTTAAAGATTCGGCCTCTAAAGGCCTCTAAATATTGTTTCAGAAAAACTGCTCGGATAGAGACTTAATCAAGCATACAAAAACCCTAGTGCATGTATCTTACAAAATTTAAACTCTTGCTTAATCATACTAATCATTCTCTTAATTCATAAATGGAGAACTAGAGGGTAACAATATTTACCTCAAGTTTCACGGATGGAATTCTTAATCTAAGGTAATTGAAAATTCTCTCAAACTAAATCGAAAAGCTTTTCTAGTTTTCTTTTCTTTCTTTTCTTTCTTTTCTATGCTCGGTTTCTATGGCAGGGTTGGGAGGAATTTGTGCTGCTCAAAGGTGTGTGTGAGTGTTGGCTAACCAAATGACACAATAGCATCTTCACCTATTTATAGATGAAACACAATTTTCCAAAATTGCTAACTAACCCCTAAAGATACCCTAGTTTGTTCTTTGGTCCCTACAAGAGACCAATTTGGTCTTGTCTTCTTGAAGGGTGGCCGGCCACTCTTGTGTCTTTCATGCCACTAATCCAAGCTAGGGCTGCTTACTCATGTGGCCTAGGGACCATGAGGTGTCCCCTCCTTGGTGTGGCCGGCCTTGGGTGGAAGTCATGCATGCCTTGGTTTGCCAACAAGCAAAGCTAGTATGCTTACTAAGCTTGCCTAGGTGCAAAGGTGTCAAGCCCTAAAGGAGTTCAAGAATTCCATCTTTGGTAAATTGGGAGATAGTCCTTGAAGTCAAGCTATTTTTCTCCTTGGTCCCTATGTGTTGGCCGGCCATGCTTCATCCAATATGCCAAGCAAGCTAAGCTAGAATTGCTTGCTCATCAAGGCTACACTTTGAGGTGGCACATCCTTGGTGTGGCCGGCCCTAGGGTGATGTGTGCAAGCCTTGGCTTGCCAAGGAAGCTAGGCTAGGCAACCTAGGGTGTGTCAATGTCTTGGCTATCCATGTGAGCAAGGCTAGAGTAGCTTACTCACCCTAGCTACAAAATGATGTGTCATTCACTAAGGATGGCCGGTCTTGGTGTTGGCTTAGCAAAGCCTTGGCTTGCCAAGTAGGTGGAGCTAGGTTTGCTTACTCACCAAGGCTAGGCCATGAGATGTCATTTCCTCATGGTGGCCGGCCTTGGTGTGGTGGCTTAGGCAAACATGAGCTTGCCAAGTGAGCAAGTCTAAGGATGACTTACTCACCAAGGCTACACCACGATGTGTCGGTTCCTTGGATGGTCGGCCTTTGGTGCCTAGGTGTGCAAGCCTTGGCTTGCCATGGGTGCAAGGCTAGGGGTGACTAAGCCAAGCTATCACCTAGGGTTTCTCCCCTATATGGCCGGTTTTGGTGTAACCAAGTGAGACAACATTGCTAAATGTGTCTTAACATAAAATCAACCAACCATACTAAAGTGTTAAAACACTAAACTTAGGGTTTGATTTGTAAACTTCTATTAACACTTAAAATCTTCTAATTTGCATAACCTTTTTCAAGAACAAGGTTACTTGCTCATCAAGCCATGACGTGGCCGGTTCCCATGGTGACACATGGCATAATAGGATTGGTTTTAGCTAGAGTTTTCAAAAACGATCTTAACTTGACATCCTTGATTTCAAACCAAACTAACTAAACTAAAAATGGGTCATTGACTTAGTTGAACTAAGAAACTTTACTTAAGGAGTCCCTGGTTCAAAAATTTACATAATTGCTGATAAGTTTACAATCTTTTTCAAAATTGCACAATGGCCCCTAAAGGCAAAATATTTGCACTTTAGTCCCTATGACTTGGCCAATTTTTTTGTTAAGCCTTTAAACATCAAGTTTTTACTAAATCCTTCCTTAAAAGACTTTTTAGCTTCAAAATCATAAAACTTTTCTTAATTTGCAAATTGACCCCTAAACATAAAATATTTACATTTTGGTCCCTGTGAGGTGACCAATCATAGTAATGACACTTGTCATCAGAGGTGTCATCCTTAAAGGTCTGGTTTGGCTTATCTCCCAAATGCAGTCCTTTCGTAAAATAACATAAAATCATAAAGCATAAACTTACACCTTTTTCTTTTAACAAAAAGGTCTTAAACTTGCATAACTAACTTATTTGAATCTTTTAACTAAAGATTCAACAACTTTTCATAGAAACATATCATACATATAACATAAACAGACTTTGATTCTTAACAAAAGAAATCATAAGTTTACAAACAAGTTGGTTATTACAACCCATCCTAGTACTACTCTCGCCCAAGCACGCTTAACTGCGGAGTTCTGATTGGATCCGGTGCATTAGTGGAGGTATGATCGCACCCGAAATCCTAAGCGCGAAGAAATCACTTCAGGTGTTCACTTGCTTGAAAAAGAGAGGCAAAAAGTTTTGTCGGCAGTAATGTTAGTGGGTCCCCCGGTGCGTTACAAGCGAGGGACGCCTTAACGTTAAAAGCGGTAAAGAGAAAAAACGAATAAGAAAAACAAATGAGCAAAAACACGAGTGCAACACGAGGACTTCCCAGGAGGTCACCCATCCTAGTACTACTCTCGCCCAAGCACTCTTAACTGCGGATTTCTGATGGGATCCGGTGCATTAGTGCTGGAATGATCGCACTCGAAGTCCTAAACGCGAAGAAATCACTTAAGGTGTTCACTTGCTTGAACAAGAGAGGCGAAAAGTTATGTCGGCAGCCACTTTCGTGGGTCCCCCGACGCGGTGCAAGCGAGGGACGTCTTAACGTTAAAAGCCGTAAAGAAAAAAAATGAATAAGAAAAACAATAGAGCTAAAACACGAGTGCAACACGAGGACTTCCCAGGAGGTCACTCATCCTAGTACTACTCTCGCCCAAGCATGCTTAACTGCGGAGTTCTGATGGGATCCGGTGCATTAGTGCTGGTCTGACCGCACCCGAAGTCCTAAGCGCGAAGAAATCCCTTAAGGTGTTCACTTGCTTGAACAAGAGAGGCGAAAAGTTATGTCGGCAGCAACTTTCGTGGGTCCCCTGACGCGGTGCAAGCGAGGGACGTCTTAACGTTAAAAGCCGTAAAGAGAAAAAATGAATAAGAAAAACAAAAGAGCTAAAACACGAGTGCAACACGAGGACTTCCCAGGAGGTCACCCATCCTAGTACTACTCTCGCCCAAGCACGCTTAACTGCGTAGTTTTGATGGGATCCGGTGCATTACTGGTGGTATGATTGCACCTGAAATCCTAAGCGCGAAGAAATCACTTACGGTATTCACTTGCTTGAAAAAGAGAGGCAAAAAGTTTTGTCGGCAGTCACGTTAGTGGGTCCCCCGGTGCGGTGCAAGCGAGGGACGCCTTAACGTTAAAAGCGGTAAAGAGAAAAAATGAATAAGAAAAACAAAAGAGCAAAAACACGAGTGCAACACGAGGACTTCCCAGGAGGTCACCCATCCTAGTACTACTCTCGCCCAAGCACGCTTAACTGCGTTGTTCTGATGGGATCCAGTGCATTAGTGGTGGTATGATCGCACCCGAAATCCCAAGAGCGAAGAAATCACTTAAGGTGATCACTTGCTTGAAAAAGAGAGGCAAAAAGTTATGTCGGCAGCCACGTTCGTGGGTCCCCTGACGCGGTGTAAGCGAGGGACGTCTTAACGTTAAAAGCGGTAAAGAGAAAAAATGAATAAGAAAATCAAAAGAGTAAAAACACGAGTGCAACACGAGACTTCCCAGGAGGTCACCCATCGTAGTACTACTCTCGCCCAAGCATGCTTAACTGTGGAGTTCTTATGGGATCCGGTGCATTAGTGCTGGTATGATCGCACCCGAAGTCCTAAGCGCGAAGAAATCACTTAAGGTGTTCACTTGCTTGAACAAGAGAGGCGAAAAGTTATGTCGACAGCAACTTTCGTGGGTCCCCTGACGCGGTGCAAGCGAGGGACGTCTTAACGTTAAAAGCCGTAAAGAGAAAAAATGAAGAAGAAAAACAAAAGAGCTAAAACACGAGTGCAACACGAGGACTTCCCAGGAGGTCACCCATCCTAGTACTACTCTCGTCCAAGCACGCTTAACTGTGTAGTTCTGATGGGATCCAGTGCATTAGTGGTGGTATGATCGCACCCGAAATCCTAAGCGCGAAGAAATCACTTAAGGTGTTCACTTGCTTGAAAAAGAGAGGCAAAAAGTTTTGTCGGCAGTCACGTTAGTGGGTCCCCCGGCGCGGTGCAAGCGAGAAACGCCTTAACGTTAAAAGCGGTAAAGAGAAAAAACGAATAAGAAAAACAAATGAGCAAAAACACGGGTGCAACACGAGGACTTCCCAGGAGGTCACCCATCCTAGTACTTCTCTCGCCCAAGCACGCTTAACTGCGGAGTTCTGATGGGATCCGGTGCATTAGTTCTGGTATGATCGCACCCGACGTCCTAAGCGCGAAGAAATTACTTAAGGTGTTCACTTGCTTGAACAAGAGAGACGAAAAGTTATGTCGGCAGTCACTTTCGTGGGTCCCCTGACGCGGTGCAAGCGAGGGACGTCTTAACGTTAAAAGCCGTAAAGAAAAAAAACGAATAAGAAAAACAAAAGAGCTAAAACACGAGTGCAACACGAGGACTTCCCAGGAGGTCACTCATCCTAGTACTACTCTCGCCCAAGCATGCTTAACCGCGGAGTTCTGATAGGATCCGGTACATTAGTGCTGGTATGATCGCACCCGAAGTCCTAAGCGCGAAGAAATCACTTAAGGTGTTCACTTGCTTGAACAAGAGAGGCGAAAAGTTATGTCGGCAGCAACTTTCGTGGGTCCCCTGACGCGGTGCAAGCGAGGGACGTCTTAACGTTAAAAGCCGTAAAGAGAAAAAATGAATAAGAAAAACAAAAGAGCTAAAACACGAGTGCAACACGAGGACTTCCCAGGAGGTCACCCATCCTAGTACTACTCTCGCCCAAGCACGCTTAACTGCGTAGTTTTGATGGGATCCGGTGCATTACTGGTGGTATGATCACACCTGAAATCCTAAGCGCGAAGAAATCACTTAAGGTATTCACTTGCTTGAAAAAGAGAGGCAAAAAGTTTTGTCGGCAGTCACGTTAGTGGGTCCCCCGGTGCGGTACAAGCGAGGGACGCCTTAACGTTAAAAGCGGTAAAGAGAAAAAATGAATAAGAAAAACAAAAGAGCAAAAACACGAGTGCAACACGAGGACTTCCCAGGAGGTCACCCATCCTAGTACTACTCTCGCCCAAGCACGCTTAACTGCGTTGTTCTGATGGGATCCAGTGCATTAGTGGTGGTATGATCGCACCCGAAATCCCAAGAGCGAAGAAATCACTTAAGGTGATCACTTGCTTGAAAAAGAGAGGCAAAAAGTTATGTCGGCAGCCACGTTCGTGGGTCCCCTGACGCGGTGTAAGCGAGGGACGTCTTAACGTTAAAAGCGGTAAAGAGAAAAAATGAAGAAGAGAAACAAAAGAGTAAAAACACGAGTGCAACACGAGGACTTCCCAGGAGGTCACCCATCCTAGTACTACTCTCGTCCAAGCATGCTTAACTGTGTAGTTCTTATGGGATCCGGTGCATTAGTGCTGGTATGATCGCACCCGAAGTCCTAAGCGCGAAGAAATCACTTAAGGTGTTCACTTACTTGAACAAGAGAGGCAAAAAGTTTTGTCGACAGCACGTTAGTGGGTCCCCCGACGCGGTGCAAGCGAGAGACGCCTTAACGTTAAAAGCGGTAAAGAGAAAAAACGAATAAGAAAAACAAAAGAGCTAAAACACGAGTGCAACACGAGGACTTCCCAGGAGGTCACCCATCCTAGTACTACTCTCGTCCAAGCACGCTTAACTGTGTAGTTCTGATGGGATCCAGTGCATTAGTGGTGGTATGATCGCACCCGAAATCCTAAGCGCGAAGAAATCACTTAAGGTGTTCACTTGCTTGAAAAAGAGAGGCAAAAAGTTTTGTCGGCAGTCACGTTAGTGGGTCCCCCGGCGCGGTGCAAGCGAGAGACGCCTTAACGTTAAAAGCGGTAAAGAGAAAAAACGAATAAGAAAAACAAATGAGCAAAAACACGGGTGCAACACGAGGACTTCCCAGGAGGTCACCCATCCTAGTACTTCTCTCGCCCAAGCACGCTTAACTGCGGAGTTCTGATGGGATCCGGTGCATTAGTGCTGGTATGATCGCACCCGACGTCCTAAGCGCGAAGAAATTACTTAAGGTGTTCACTTGCTTGAACAAGAGAGGCGAAAAGTTATGTCGGCAGTCACTTTCGTGGGTCCCCTGACGCGGTGCAAGCGAGGGACGTCTTAACGTTAAAAGCCGTAAAGAAAAAAAACGAATAAGAAAAACAAAAGAGCTAAAACACGAGTGCAACACGAGGACTTCCCAGGAGGTCACTCATCCTAGTACTACTCTCGCCCAAGCATGCTTAACCGCGGAGTTCTGATAGGATCCGGTACATTAGTGCTGGTATGATCGCACCCGAAGTCCTAAGCGCGAAGAAATCACTTAAGGTGTTCACTTGCTTGAACAAGAGAGGCGAAAAGTTATGTCGGCAGCAACTTTCGTGGGTCCCCTGACGCGGTGCAAGCGAGGGACGTCTTAACGTTAAAAGCCGTAAAGAGAAAAAATGAATAAGAAAAACAAAAGAGCTAAAACACGAGTGCAACACGAGGACTTCCCAGGAGGTCACTCATCCTAGTACTACTCTCGCCCAAGCATGCTTAACTGCGGAGTTCTCATGGGATCCGGTGCATTAGTGCTGGTATGACCGCACCCGAAGTCCTAAGCGCGAAGAAATCCCTTAAGGTGTTCACTTGCTTGAACAAGAGAGGCGAAAAGTTATGTCGGCAGCAACTTTCGTGGGTCCCCTGACGCGGTGCAAGCGAGGGACGTCTTAACGTTAAAAGCCGTAAAGAGAAAAAATGAATAAGAAAAACAAAAGAGCTAAAACACGAGTGCAACACGAGGACTTCCCAGGAGGTCACCCATCCTAGTACTACTCTCGCCCAAGCACGCTTAACTGCGTAGTTTTGATGGGATCCGGTGCATTACTGGTGGTATGATCGCACCTGAAATCCTAAGCGCGAAGAAATCACTTAAGGTATTCACTTGCTTGAAAAAGAGAGGCAAAAAGTTTTGTCGGCAGTCACGTTAGTGGGTCCCCCGGTGCGGTGCAAGCGAGGGACGCCTTAACGTTAAAAGCGGTAAAGAGAAAAAATGAATAAGAAAAACAAAAGAGCAAAAACACGAGTGCAACACGAGGACTTCCCAGGAGGTCACCCATCCTAGTACTACTCTCGCCCAAGCACGCTTAACTGCGTTGTTCAGATGGGATCCAGTGCATTAGTGGTGGTATGATCGCACCCGAAATCCCAAGAGCGAAGAAATCACTTAAGGTGATCACTTGCTTGAAAAAGAGAGGCAAAAAGTTATGTCGGCAGCCACGTTCGTGGGTCCCCTGACGCGGTGTAAGCGAGGGACGTCTTAACGTTAAAAGCGGTAAAGAGAAAAAATGAAGAAGAGAAACAAAAGAGTAAAAACACGAGTGCAACACGAGGACTTCCCAGGAGGTCACCCATCCTAGTACTACTCTCGTCCAAGCATGCTTAACTGTGTAGTTCTTATGGGATCCGGTGCATTAGTGCTGGTATGATCGCACCCGAAGTCCTAAGCGCGAAGAAATCACTTAAGGTGTTCACTTACTTGAACAAGAGAGGCAAAAAGTTTTGTCGACAGCACGTTAGTGGGTCCCCCGACGCGGTGCAAGCGAGAGACGCCTTAACGTTAAAAGCGGTAAAGAGAAAAAACGAATAAGAAAAACAAAAGAGCTAAAACACGAGTGCAACACGAGGACTTCCCAGGAGGTCACCCATCCTAGTACTTCTCTCGCCCAAGCACGCTTAACTGCGGAGTTCTGATGGGATCCGGTGCATTAGTGCTGGTATGATCGCACCCGACGTCCTAAGCGCGAAGAAATTACTTAAGGTGTTCACTTGCTTGAAAAAGAGAGGCAAATATTTTGTCGGCAGTCACTTTCGTGGGTCCCCCGGCGCGGTGCAAGCGAGGGACGTCTTAACGTTAAAAGCCGTAAAGAAAAAAAATGAATAAGAAAAACAAAAGAGCTAAAACACGAGTGCAACACGAGGACTCTCCAGGAGGTCACTCATCCTAGTACTACTCTCGCCCAAGCACGCTTAACCGCGGAGTTCTGATAGGATCCGGTGCATTAGTGCTGGTATGATCGCACCCGAAGTCCTAAGCGCGAAGAAATTACTTAAGGTGTTCACTTGCTTGAACAAGAGAGGCGAAAAGTTATGTCGGCAGTCACTTTCGTGGGTCCCCTGACGCGGTGCAAGCGAGGGACGTCTTAACGTTAAAAGCCGTAAAGAAAAAAAACGAATAGGAAAAACAAAAGAGCTAAAACACGAGTGCAACACGAGGACTTCCCAGGAGGTCACTCATCCTAGTACTACTCTCGCCCAAGCATGCTTAACCGCGGAGTTCTGATAGGATCCGGTACATTAGTGCTGGTATGATCGCACCCGAAGTCCTAAGCGCGAAAAAATCACTTAAGGTGTTCACTTGCTTGAACAAGAGAGGCGAAAAGTTATGTCGGCAGCAACTTTCGTGGGTCCCCTGACGCGGTGCAAGCGAGGGACGTCTTAACGTTAAAAGCCGTAAAGAGAAAAAATGAATAAGAAAAACAAAAGAGCTAAAACACGAGTGCAACACGAGGACTTCCCAGGAGGTCACCCATCCTAGTACTACTATCGCCCAAGCACGCTTAACTGCGTAGTTCTGATGGGATCCGGTGCATTAGTGCTGGTATGATCACACCCGAAATCCTAAGCGCGAAGAAATCACTTAAGGTGTTCACTTGCTTGAAAAAGAGAGGCAAAAAGTTTTGTCGGCAGTCACGTTAGTGGGTCCCCCGGCGCGGTGCAAGCGAGGGACGCCTTAACGTTAAAAACGGTAAAGAGAAAAAACGAATAAGAAAAACAAATGAGCAAAAACACGGGTGCAACACGAGGACTTCCCAGGAGGTCACCCATCCTAGTACTACTCTCACCCAAGCACGCTTAACTGCGGAGTTCTGATGGGATCCGATGCATTAGTGCTGGTATGATCGCACCCGACGTCCTAAGCGCGAAGAAATTACTTAAGGTGTTCACTTGCTTGAACCAGAGAGGCGAAAAGTTATGTCGGCAGTCACGTTAGTGGGTCCCCCGGTGCGGTGCAAGCGAGGGACGCCTTAACGTTCAAAGCGGTAAAGAGAAAAAACGAAAAAGAAAAACAAATGAGCAAAAACACGAGTGCAACACGAGGACTTCCCAGGAGGTCACCCATCCTAGTACTACTCTCGCCCAAGCATGCTTAACTGTGGAGTTCTTATGGGATCCGGTGCATTATTGCTGGTATGATTGCACCCGAAGTCCTAAGCGCGAAGAAATCACTTAAGGTGTTCACTTGCTTGAACAAGAGAGGCGAAAAGTTATGTCGACAACAACTTTCGTGGGTCCCCTGACGCGGTGCAAGCGAGGGACGTCTTAACGTTAAAAGCCGTAAAGAGAAAAAATGAATAAGAAAAACAAAAGAGCTAAAACACGAGTGCAACACGAGGACTTCCCAGGGGGTCACCCATCCTAGTACTACTCTCGTCCAAGCACGCTTAACTGCGTAGTTCTGATGGGATCCAGTGCATTAGTGGTGGTATGATCGCACCCGAAATCCTAAGCGCGAAGAAATCACTTAAGGTGTTCACTTGCTTGAAAAAGAGAGGCAAAAAGTTTTGTCGGCAGTCACGTTAGTAGGTCCCCCGGCGCGGTGCAAGCGAGGGACGCCTTAACGTTAAAAGCCGTAAAAAAAAAAAACGAATAAGAAAAACAAAAGAGCTAAAACACGAGTGCAACACGAGGACTTCCCAGGAGGTCACTCATCCTAGTACTACTCTCGCCCAAGCATGCTTAACCGCGGAGTTCTGATAGGATCCGGTACATTAGTGCTGGTATGATCGCACCCGAAGTCCTAAGCGCGAAGAAATCACTTAAGGTGTTCACTTGCTTGAACAAGAAAGGCGAAAAGTTATGTCGGCAGCAACTTTCGTGGGTCCCCTGACGCGGTGCAAGCGAGGGACGTCTTAACGTTAAAAGCCGTAAAGAGAAAAAATGAATAAGAAAAACAAAAGAGCTAAAACACGAGTGCAACACGAGGACTTCCCAGGAGGTCACCCATCCTAGTACTACTCTCGTCCAAGCACGCTTAACTGCGTAGTTCTGATGGGATCCAGTGCATTAGTGGTGGTATGATCGCACCCGAAATCCTAAGCGCGAAGAAATCACTTAAGGTGTTCACTTGCTTGAAAAAGAGAGGCAAAAAGTTTTGTCGGCAGTCACGTTAGTAGGTCCCCCGGCGCGGTGCAAGCGAGGGACGCTTTAACGTTAAAAGCGGTAAAGAGAAAAAACGAATAAGAAAAACAAATGAGCAAAAACACGGGTGCAACACGAGGACTACCCAGGAGGTCACCCATCCAAGTACTACTCTCGCCCAAGTACGCTTAACTGCGGAGTTCTGATGGGATCCGGTGCATTAGTGCTGGTATAAACGCACCCGACGTCCTTAGCGCGAAGAAATTACTTAAGGTGTTCACTTGCTTGAACAAGAGAGACGAAAAGTTATGTCGGCAGCCACTTTCGTGGGTCCTCTGACGCGGTGCAAGCGAGGGACGTCTTAACGTTAAAAGCCGTAAAGAAAAAAAACGAATAAGAAAAACAAAAGAGCTAAAACACGAGTGCAACACGAGGACTTCCCAGGAGGTCACTCATCCTAGTACTACTCTCACCCAAGCATGCTTAACTGCGGAGTTCTGATAGGATCCGGTGCATTAGTGCTGGTATGATCGCACCCGAAGTCCTAAGCGCGAAGAAATCACTTAAGGTGTTCACTTGCTTGAACAAGAGAGGCGAAAAGTTATGTCGGCAGCAACTTTCGTGGGTCCCCTGACGCGGTGCAAGCGAGGGACGTCTTAACGTTAAAAGCCGTAAAGAGAAAAAATGAATAAGATAAACAAAAGAGCAAAAACACGAGTGCAACACGAGACTTCCCAGGAGGTCACCCATCAAAGTACCACTCTCGCCCAAGCACGCTTAACTGCGTTGTTCTGATGGGATTCGGTGCATTAGTGCTGGTATGATCGCACTTGAAGTCCTAAGCGCGAAGAAATCACTTAAGGTGTTCACTTGCTTGAACCAGAGAGGCGAAAAGTTATGTCGGCCGTCACGTTAATGGGTCCCCCGGCGCGGTTCAAGCGAGGGACGCCTTAACGTCAAAAGCGGTAAAGAGAAAAAACGAATAAGAAAAAAAAATGAGCAAAAACACGAGTGCAACACGAGGACTTCCGAGGAGGTCACCCATCCTAGTACTACTCTCACCCAAGCATGCTTAACTGCGGAGTTCTGATAGGATCCGGTGCATTAGTGCTGGTATGATCGCACCCGAAGTCCTAAGCGCGAAGAAATCACTTCAGGTGTTCACTTGCTTGAAAAAGAGAGGCGAAAAGTTATGTCGGCAGCAACTTTCGTGGGTCCCCTGACGCGGTGCAAGCGAGGGACGTCTTAACGTTAAAAGCCGTAAAGAGAAAAAATGAATAAGAAAAACAAAAGAGCTAAAACACGAGTGCAACACGAGGACTTCCCAGGAGGTCACCCATCCTAGTACTACTATCGCCCAAGCACGCTTAACTGCGTAGTTCTGATGGGATCCGGTGCATTAGTGCTGGTATGATCACACCCGAAATCCTAAGCGCGAAGAAATCACTTAAGGTGTTCACTTGCTTGAAAAAGAGAGGCAAAAAGTTTTGTCGGCAGTCACGTTAGTGGGTCCCCCGGCGCGGTGCAAGCGAGGGACGCCTTAACGTTAAAAACGGTAAAGAGAAAAAACGAATAAGAAAAACAAATGAGCAAAAACACGGGTGCAACACGAGGACTTCCCAGGAGGTCACCCATCCTAGTACTACTCTCACCCAAGCACGCTTAACTGCGGAGTTCTGATGGGATCCGATGCATTAGTGCTGGTATGATCGCACCCGACGTCCTAAGCGCGAAGAAATTACTTAAGGTGTTCACTTGCTTGAACCAGAGAGGCGAAAAGTTATGTCGGCAGTCACGTTAGTGGGTCCCCCGGTGCGGTGCAAGCGAGGGACGCCTTAACGTTCAAAGCGGTAAAGAGAAAAAACGAAAAAGAAAAACAAATGAGCAAAAACACGAGTGCAACACGAGGACTTCCCAGGAGGTCACCCATCCTAGTACTACTCTCGCCCAAGCATGCTTAACTGTGGAGTTCTTATGGGATCCGGTGCATTATTGCTGGTATGATTGCACCCGAAGTCCTAAGCGCGAAGAAATCACTTAAGGTGTTCACTTGCTTGAACAAGAGAGGCGAAAAGTTATGTCGACAACAACTTTCGTGGGTCCCCTGACGCGGTGCAAGCGAGGGACGTCTTAACGTTAAAAGCCGTAAAGAGAAAAAATGAATAAGAAAAACAAAAGAGCTAAAACACGAGTGCAACACGAGGACTTCCCAGGGGGTCACCCATCCTAGTACTACTCTCGTCCAAGCACGCTTAACTGCGTAGTTCTGATGGGATCCAGTGCATTAGTGGTGGTATGATCGCACCCGAAATCCTAAGCGCGAAGAAATCACTTAAGGTGTTCACTTGCTTGAAAAAGAGAGGCAAAAAGTTTTGTCGGCAGTCACGTTAGTAGGTCCCCCGGCGCGGTGCAAGCGAGGGACGCCTTAACGTTAAAAGCCGTAAAAAAAAAAAACGAATAAGAAAAACAAAAGAGCTAAAACACGAGTGCAACACGAGGACTTCCCAGGAGGTCACTCATCCTAGTACTACTCTCGCCCAAGCATGCTTAACCGCGGAGTTCTGATAGGATCCGGTACATTAGTGCTGGTATGATCGCACCCGAAGTCCTAAGCGCGAAGAAATCACTTAAGGTGTTCACTTGCTTGAACAAGAGAGGCGAAAAGTTATGTCGGCAGCAACTTTCGTGGGTCCCCTGACGCGGTGCAAGCGAGGGACGTCTTAACGTTAAAAGCCGTAAAGAGAAAAAATGAATAAGAAAAACAAAAGAGCTAAAACACGAGTGCAACACGAGGACTTCCCAGGAGGTCACCCATCCTAGTACTACTCTCGTCCAAGCACGCTTAACTGCGTAGTTCTGATGGGATCCAGTGCATTAGTGGTGGTATGATCGCACCCGAAATCCTAAGCGCGAAGAAATCACTTAAGGTGTTCACTTGCTTGAAAAAGAGAGGCAAAAAGTTTTGTCGGCAGTCACGTTAGTAGGTCCCCCGGCGCGGTGCAAGCGAGGGACGCTTTAACGTTAAAAGCGGTAAAGAGAAAAAACGAATAAGAAAAACAAATGAGCAAAAACACGGGTGCAACACGAGGACTACCCAGGAGGTCACCCATCCAAGTACTACTCTCGCCCAAGTACGCTTAACTGCGGAGTTCTGATGGGATCCGGTGCATTAGTGCTGGTATAAACGCACCCGACGTCCTTAGCGCGAAGAAATTACTTAAGGTGTTCACTTGCTTGAACAAGAGAGGCGAAAAGTTATGTCGGCAGCCACTTTCGTGGGTCCTCTGACGCGGTGCAAGCGAGGGACGTCTTAACGTTAAAAGCCGTAAAGAAAAAAAACGAATAAGAAAAACAAAAGAGCTAAAACACGAGTGCAACACGAGGACTACCCAGGAGGTCACTCATCCTAGTACTACTCTCACCCAAGCATGCTTAACTGCGGAGTTCTGATAGGATCCGGTGCATTAGTGCTGGTATGATCGCACCCGAAGTCCTAAGCGCGAAGAAATCACTTAAGGTGTTCACTTGCTTGAACAAGAGAGGCGAAAAGTTATGTCGGCAGCAACTTTCGTGGGTCCCCTGACGCGGTGCAAGCGAGGGACGTCTTAACGTTAAAAGCCGTAAAGAGAAAAAATGAATAAGATAAACAAAAGAGCAAAAACACGAGTGCAACACGAGACTTCCCAGGAGGTCACCCATCAAAGTACTACTCTCGCCCAAGCACGCTTAACTGCGTTGTTCTGATGGGATTCGGTGCATTAGTGCTGGTATGATCGCACTTGAAGTCCTAAGCGCGAAGAAATCACTTAAGGTGTTCACTTGCTTGAACCAGAGAGGCGAAAAGTTATGTCGGCCGTCACGTTAATGGGTCCCCCGGCGCGGTTCAAGCGAGGGACGCCTTAACGTCAAAAGCGGTAAAGAGAAAAAACGAATAAGAAAAAAAAATGAGCAAAAACACGAGTGCAACACGAGGACTTCCGAGGAGGTCACCCATCCTAGTACTACTCTCACCCAAGCATGCTTAACTGCGGAGTTCTGATAGGATCCGGTGCATTAGTGCTGGTATGATCGCACCCGAAGTCCTAAGCGCGAAGAAATCACTTCAGGTGTTCACTTGCTTGAAAAAGAGAGGCGAAAAGTTATGTCGGCAGCAACTTTCGTGGGTCCCCTGACGCGGTGCAAGCGAGGGACGTCTTAACGTTAAAAGCCGTAAAGAGAAAAAATGAATAAGAAAAACAAAAGAGCTAAAACACGAGTGCAACACGAGGACTTCCCAGGAGGTCACCCATCCTAGTACTACTCTCGCCCAAGCACGCTTAACTGCGTAGTTCTGATGGGATCCGGTGCATTAGTGGTGGTATGATCGCACCCGAAATCCTAAGCGCGAAGAAATCACTTAAGGTGTTCACTTGCTTGAAAAAGAGAGGCAAAAAGTTTTGTCGGCAGTCACGTTAGTGGGTCCCCGGCACGGTGCAAGCGAGGGACGCCTTAACGTTAAAAGCGGTAAAGAGAAAAAACGAATAAGAAAAACAAATGAGCAAAAACAGGGGTGCAACACGAGGACTTCCCAGGAGGTCACCCATCCTAGTACTACTCTCGCCCAAGCACGCTTAACTGCGGAGTTCTGATGGGATCCGGTGCATTAGTGCTGGTATGATCGCACCCGACATCCTAAGCGCGAAGAAATTACTTAAGGTGTTCACTTTCTTGAACAAGAGAGGCGAAAAGTTATGTCGGCAGCCACTTTCGTGGGTCCCCTGATGCGGTGCAAGCGAGGGACGTCTTAACGTTAAAAGCCGTAAAGAAAAAAAATTAATAAGAAAAACAAAAGAGCTAAAACAAGAGTGCAACACGAGGACTTCCCAGGAGGTCACCCATCCTAGTACTACTCTCGCCCAAGCATGCTTAGCTGCGGAGTCTTGATGGGATCCGGTGCATTAGTGCTGGAATGATCGCACCCGACGTCCTAAGCGCGAAGAAATTACTTAAGGTGTTCACTTGCTTGAACCAGAGAGGCGAAAAGTTATGTCGGCAGTCACGTTAGTGGGTCCCCCGGTGCGGTGCAAGCGAGGGACGCCTTAACGTTCAAAGCGGTAAAGAGAAAAAACGAATAAGAAAAACAAATGAGTAAAAACACGAGTTCAACACGAGGACTTCCCAGGAGGTCACCCATCCTAGTACTACTCTCGCCCAAGCACGCTTAACTGCGGAGTTCTGATTGGATCCGGTGCATTAGTGCTGGTATGATCGCACCCGACGTCCTAAGCGCGAAGAAATTACTTAAGGTGTTCACTTGCTTGAACCAGAGAGGCGAAAAGTTATGTCGGCAGTCACGTTAGTGGGTTCCCCGGTGCGGTGCAAGCGAGAGACGCCTTAACGTTAAAAGCGGTAAAGAGAAAAAACGAATAAGAAAAACAAAAGGGCAAAAACACGAGTGCAACACGAGGACTTCCCAGGTGGTCACCCATCCTAGTACTACTCTCGCCCAACCACGCTGAACTGCGGAGTTCTGATGGGATCCGGTGCATTAGTGCTGGTATGATCGCACCCGAAGTCCTAAGCGCGAAGAAATCACTTAAGGTGTTCACTTGCTTGAACAAGAGAGGCGAAAAGTTATGTCGGCAGCAACTTTCGTGGGTCCCCTGACGAGGTGCAAACGAGGGACGTCTTAACGTTAAAAGCGGTAAAGAGAAAAAATGAATAAGATAAACAAAAGAGCAAAAACACGAGTGCAACACGAGACTTCCCAGGAGGTCACCCATCCAAGTACTACTCTCGCCCAAGCACGCTTAACTGCGGTGTTCTGATGGGATTCGGTGCATTAGTGCTGGTATGATCGCACTCGAAGTCCTAAGCGTGAAGAAATCACTTAAGGTGTTCACTTACTTGAACCAGAGAGGCGAAAAGTTATGTCGGCCGTCACGTTAATGGGTCCCCCGACGCGGTGCAAGCGAGGGACGCCTTAACGTCAAAAGCGGTAAAGAGAAAAAATGAATAAGAAAAACAACTGAGCAAAAACACGAGTGCAACACGAGGACTTCCGAGGAGGTCACCCATCCTAGTACTACTCTCGCCCAAGCACGCTTAACTGCGGAGTTCTGATGGGATCCGGTGCATTAGTGGTGGTATGATCGCACCCAAAATCCTAAGCGCGAAGAAATCACTTCAGGTGTTCACTTGCTTGAACAAGAGAGGCGAAAAGTTTTGTCGGCAGTCACGTTAGTGGGTCCCCCGGTGCGGTGCAAGCGAGGGACGCCTTAACGTTAAAAGCCGTAAAGAGAAAAAACGAATAAGAAAAACCACAGAGCTAAAACACGAGTGCAACACGAGGACTTCCCAGGAGGTCACCCATCCTAGTACTACTCTCGCCCAAGCACGCTTAACTGCGTAGTTCTGATGGGATCCGGTGCATTAGTGGTGGTATGATCGCACCCGAAATCCTAAGCGCGAAGAAATCACTAAAGGTGTTCACCTGCTTGAAAAAGAGAGGCAAAAAGTTTTGTCGGCAGTCACGTTAGTGGGTCCCCCGGCACGGTGCAAGCGAGGGACGCCTTAACGTTAAAAGCGGTAAAGAGAAAAAACGAATAAGAAAAACAAATGAGCAAAAACACGAGTGCAACACGAGGACTTCCCAGGAGGTCACCCATCCTAGTACTACTCTCGTCCAAGCACGCTTAACTGCGGAGTTCTGATGAGATCCGGTGCATTAGTGCTGGTATGATCGCACCCGACGTCCTAAGCGCGAAGAAATTACTTAAGGTGTTCACTTGCTTGAACAAGAGAGGCGAAAAGTTATGTCGGCAGCCACTTTCGTGGGTCCCCTGACGCGGTGCAAGCGAGGGACGTCTTAACGTTAAAAGCCGTAAAGAAAAAAAATTAATAAGAAAAACAAAAGAGCTAAAACAAGAGTGCAACACGAGGACTTCCCAGGAGGTCACCCATCCTAGTACTACTCTCGCCCAAGCATGCTTAACTGCGGAGTTCTGATGGGATCCGGTGCATTAGTGCTGGTATGATCGCACCCGACGTCCTAAGCGCGAAGAAATTACTTAAGGCGTTCACTTGCTTGAACCAGAGAGGCGAAAAGTTATGTCGGCAGTCACGTTAGTTGATCCCCCGGTGCGGTGCAAGCGAGAGACGCCTTAACGTTAAAAGCGGTAAAGAGAAAAAACGAATAAGAAAAACAAAAGGGCAAAAACACGAGTGCAACACGAGGACTTCCCAGGTGGTCACCCATCCTAGTACTACTCTCGCCAAACCACGCTTAACTGCGGAGTTCTGATGGGATCCGGTGCATTAGTGCTGGTATGATCGCACCCGAAGTCCTAAGCGCGAAGAAATCACTTAAGGTGTTCACTTGCTTGAACAAGAGAGGCGAAAAGTTATGTCGGCAGCAACTTCCGTGGGTCCCCTGACGAGGTGCAAACGAGCGACGTCTTAACGTTAAAAGCGGTAAAGAGAAAAAATGAATAAGATAAACAAAAGAGCAAAAACACGAGTGCAACACGAGACTTCCCAGGACGTCACCCATCCAAGTACTACTCTCGCCCAAGGACGCTTAACTGCGGTGTTCTGATGGGATTCGGTGCATTAGTGCTGGTATGATCGCACTCGAAGTCCTAAGCGCGAAGAAATCACTTAAGGTGTTCACTTGCTTGAACCAGAGAGGCGAAAAGTTATGTCGGCCGTCACGTTAATGGGTCCCCCGGCGCGGTGCAAGCGAGGGACGCCTTAACGTCAAAAGCGGTAAAGAGAAAAAACGAATAAGAAAAACAAATGAGCAAAAACACGAGTGCAACACGAGACTTCCCAGGAGGTCACCCATCCTAGTACTACTCCCGCCCAAGCACGCTTAACTGCAGAGTTCTGATGGGATTCGGTGCATTAGTGCTGGTATGATCGCACTCGAAGTCCTAAGCGCTAAGAAATCACTTAAGGTGTTCACTTGCTTGAACCAGAGAGGCAAAAAGTTTTGTCGGCAGTCACGTTAGTGGGTCCCCCGGTGCGGTGCAAGCGAGGGACGCCTTAACGTTAAAAGCGGTAAAGAGAAAAAACGAATAAGAAAAACAAATGAGCAAAAACACGAGTGCAACACGAGGACTTCCCAGGAGGTCACCCATCCTAGTACTACTCTCGCCCAAGCACGCTTAACTGCGGAGTTCTGATGGGATCCGTTGCATTACTGCTGGAATGATCGCACTCGAAGTCCTAAGCGCGAAGAAATCACTTAAGGTGTTCACTTGCTTCAACCAGAGAGGCGAAAAGTTATGTCGGCCATCACGTTTGTGGGTCCCCCGGCGCGGTGCAAGCGAGGGACGCCTTAACGTTAAAAGCGGTAAAGAGAAAAAACGAATAAGAAAAACAAATGAGCAAAAACACGAGTGCAACACGAGGACTTCCCAGGAGGTCACCCATCCTAGTACTACTCTCGCCCAAGCACGCTTAACTGCGGAGTTCTGATGGGATCCGGTGCATTAGTGCTGGTATGATCGCACCCGACGTCCTAAGCGCGAAGAAATTACTTAAGGTGTTCACTTGCTTGAACAAGAGAGGCGAAAAGTTATGTCGGCAGCCACTTTCGTGGGTCTCCTGACGCGGTGCAAGCGAGGGACGTCTTAACGTTAAAAGCCGTAAAGAAAAAAAAGAATAAGAAAAACAAAAGAGCTAAAACACGAGTGCAAAACGAGGACTTCCCAGGAGGTCACCCATCCTAGTAATACTCTCGCCCAAGCACGCTTAACTGCGTAGTTCTGATGGGATCCGGTGCATTAGTGGTGGTATGATCGCACCCGAAATCCTAAGCGCGAAGAAATCACTTAAGGTATTCACTTGCTTGAAAAAGAGAGGCAAAAAGTTTTGTCGGCAGTCACGTTAGTGGGTCCCCCGGTGCGGTGCAAGCGAGGGACGCCTTAATGTTAAAAGCGGTAAAGAGAAAAAACGAATAAGAAAAACAAAAGAGCAAAAATACGAGTGCAACACGAGACTTCCCAGGAGGTCACCCATCCTAGTACTACTCCCGCCCAAGCACGCTTAACTGCGGAGTTCTGATGGGATTCGGTGCATTAGTGCTGGTATGATCGCACTCGAAGTCCTAAGCGCTAAGAAATCACTTAAGGTGTTCACTTGCTTGAACCAGAGAGGCGAAAAGTTATGTCGGCCGTCACGTCAGTGGGTCCCCTGGCGCGGTGCAAGCGAGGGACGCCTTAACGTTAAAAGCGGTAAAGAGAAAAAACGAATAAGAAAAACAAATGAGCAAAAACACGAGTGCAACACGAGGACTTCCCAGGAGGTCGCCCATCCTAGTACTACTCTCGCCCAAGCACGCTTAACTGCGAAGTTCTGATGGGATCCGGTGCATTAGTGCTGGTATGATCGCACCCGACGTCCTAAGCGCGAAGAAATTACTTAAGGTGTTCACTTGCTTGAACAAGAGAGGCGAAAAGTTATGTCGGCAGCCACTTTCGTGGGTCCCCTGACGCGGTGCAAGCGAGGGACGTCTTAACGTTAAAAGCCGTAAAGAAAAAAAATTAATAAGAAAAACAAAAGAGCTAAAACAAGAGTGCAACACGAGGACTTCCCAGGAGGTCACCCATCCTAGTACTACTCTCGCCCAAGCATGCTTAACTGCGGAGTTCTGATGGGATCCGGTGCATTAGTGCTGGTATGATCGCACCCGACGTCCTAAGCGCGAAGAAATTACTTAAGGTGTTCACTTGCTTGAACCAGATGTGACGACCCGCCTAGCGCCGGCCGTTACCATACATTCTTACATAATAATATATGAAAATTTAGACAGAAATTTTTTTTTTTTATACAGCTGATAAGTATTGTTTAACTTGGAAATTTCATAATAAACATATATATTCATACATGTACTTATACATGACTACTTATGGCGGAAATGTGTTTTTGTATTTAAATACAACATATATAGCGTAGCATAATTTAACAAAAAGAAACGTAGTGATTCCGTCCCACAATTTCACAGCTTTGCCTTGCCATGCTCCACCGCCTTGTATCATGAAATACCGCAAGGTTGCTTACCTACAGCATAAACTTAAAACATGAGCTTTCGCTCAGCAAGCACAACTATTTATCCGCAGAACATATCATGATAACATAATGCATGAACCATTTATGGTCAATTTCTGTTTTCATAAGTTAGCATAGTTTTTGGGCCCTTACATAACTTAACATGAATGTACGTACCGTGGCGCGCTGCCATGGAGTGGTTGGGGCGGCCAGCCCTGTCCAACTCAAACCATGAACCAAACCCGACCTGACGCGGGTCGATACGACATATAGCATTTTGCTTGTATTAAAAGTCTTGTTCTTGTCTTATTTCATACTTGAAATATTGTTTCATATTCATAACCAGTTTCTTAACTGAAGCTGGGGTTTCATATTTTACCAACTCGTTATTCTTTAATGAGCATACTTCGTGATGTCATAATATCACATTTCTCATCATATGAACATACATACTATAAACATACATTCATGAACTTGAAAACTGTAATAACCAACTTGTTTGTAAACTTATGATTTCTTTTGTTAAGAATCAAAGTCTGTTTATGTTATATGTATGATATGTTTCTATGAAAAGTTGTTGAATCTTTAGTTAAAAGATTCAAATAAGTTAGTTATGCAAGTTTAAGACCTTTTTGTTAAAAGAAAAAGGTGTAAGTTTATGCTTTATGATTTTATGTTATTTTACGAAAGGACTGCATTTGGGAGATAAGCCAAACCAGACCTTTAAGGATGACACCTCTGATGACACGTGTCATTACTATGATTGGTCACCTCACAGGGACCAAAATGCAAATATTTTATGTTTAGGGGTCAATTTGCAAATTAAGAAAAGTTTTATGATTTTGAAGCTAAAAAGTCTTTTAAGGAAGGATTTAGTAAAAACTTGATGTTTAAAGGCTTAACAAAAAAATTGGCCAAGTCATAGGGACTAAAGTGCAAATATTTTGCCTTTAGGGGCCATTGTGCAATTTTGAAAAAGATTGTAAACTTATCAGCAATTATGTAAATTTTTGAACCAGGGACTCCTTAAGTAAAGTTTCTTAGTTCAATTAAGTCAATGACCCATTTTTCGTTTAGTTGGTTTGGTTGGAAATCAAGGATGTCAAGCTAAGATTGTTTTTGAAAACTCTAGCTAAAACCAATCCCATTATGCCATGTGTCACCATGGGAACCGGCCACGTCATGGCTTGATGAGCAAGTAACCTTGTTCTTGAAAAAGGTTATGCAAATTAGAAGATTTTAAGTGTTAATAGAAGTTTACAAATCAAACCCTAAGTTTAGTGTTTTAACACTTTAGTATGATTGGTTGATTTTATGTTAAGACACATTTAGCAATGTTGTCTCACTTGGTTACACCAAAACCGGCCACATAGGGGAGAAACCCTAAGTTCTAGCTTGGCAAAGTCACACCCTAGCCTTGCACCCTTGGCAAGCCAAGGCTTGCACACCTAGGCACCAAAGGCCGGCCACCTAAGGAAGTAACACATCATGGTGTAGTCTTGGTGAGCAAGCAAACCAAGGCTTGCACACTAAGCCACCACCCAAGGGCCGGCCACCTCAAGAGTGTGACACCACAAAAACCTAGCCTTGGTGAGTAAGAGTGCTTAGCCCTACACACTTGGCAAGCCAATGTCTTGCTAGGTTGACACCATGACCGGCCATCACCTTGGTTAGACACCTCATGGTCTAGCTTTGGTGAATAAGCAAGCCTAGCTTCACCTATTTGGCAAGCCAAGACCACACCATGACCGGCCACCCAAGGGAAAGACACCTCCTTGGCCTAGCTTTGATGAGCCAACACCCTAGGTTACCTAGCCTAGCCTCCTTGGCAAACCAAGCTTTGCACACCTCACCCTAGAACCGGCCACACCAAGGAAGTGCCACCTCAAATGTAGCCTTGATGAGTAAGCAACCCTAGCTTGGCTTGCTTGGCAAATTGGGTGAAGCATGGCCGGCCAACACATAGGGACCAAGGAGAAAAATAGTTTAGCTTCAAGGACTATGGCCTAAATTACCAAAGATTGGTTTCTTGAACTCCTTTAGAGTTTGACACCTAAGGCACTTAGGCAAGCTTAGTAAGCTTACTAGCTTTGCTTGATGGCAAGCAAAGGCTTGCATGATGTCCACCTAAGGCCGGCCACACCAAGGAGGGGACACCTCATGGTCCCTAGGCCACATGAGTAAGCAACCTTAGCATGGATTAGTGGCATGAGAAGCCAAGGATGACCGGCCACCCTTTAAGGAAACAAACACAAATTGGCTTCCTCCAAGGACTAAGAAGCCAATTGCTATACTTCTAGGGATTGATAAGCAAATTCAAAACTTATGCTTCATCTATAAATAGGTGAAGGTGCTGTTGTGTCATTTGGTTAGCCAACACACACACACAACCTTGAGCAGCACAAATTCCTCCCAACCCTGCCATAGAAACCGAGCAAAGAAAAGAAAGAAAAGAAAGAAAAGAAAACTAGAAAAGCTTTTCGGTTTAGTGTGAGAGAATTTTCAATTACCCTAGATTAAGTATTTCATCAGTGAAACTTGAGGTAAATATTGTTATCCTCTAGTTCTCCATTTATAAATTTAGAGAATGATTAGTATGATTAAGCAAGAGTTTAAATTTTGTAAGATACATGCACTAGGGTTTTTGTATGCTTGATTAAGTCTCTATCCGAGCAGTTTTTCTGAAACAATATTTAGAGGCCTTTAGAGGCCGAATCTTTAAAAAGTTAAAACTGCAAAGTTGTAGAGGAAGGAAAATCCTAGGGGCTAACGCGGCCAGTTTTTGAAAATAAGGCTTTTAAGACCTTTATTTCTATAAAAACCCGAGACCAAATTATGAGCAGTAAGTTTGGTCGAAAAATTTTATAAGGAAAAAATAAGCATGTTAAAGGCTGATTTGAAGTTTGAGGTTAAAACAAAAGTTGTAGGAGACTTCAAGATCTACAACTTTAATGAAGAAAACGTTTCCAGATTCGAAATAGATTTGTGAGAAAAGAACTAAACTTTATGAATTGATTTTGGAACCCGATTTTCAAAATGATTAGAGTTTTTAACTAAATTTCAAAAAGGAGTTGAAATTTAGGAATGATTGTTAGCAATCATTGTGTTATTATGATAGGATGATACTCATCCTATGATTTTTCTTGAAAACAGGGAAACGACCTGTTTGAGTGAAAGATTGTGATTCAAGGCGCAGTAACGGTAAGTACGACTCCGCCTACAGCATAAACAAAAATTGTTTGTTGAATGCTTTCAAGTTTATAATGATATAAGCATGATAAAACGTTATGGCTTGTATGATATCAAGTTTATAATGTTATGTGTATAAGAAATATTTATGATATGTATGTATATACATTTTTAAGATATGATAATATTAAAGTACGAATGGCATGTATGTATGCAAGAAATGATGAATGTATGGCATGTATGTTTTCAAGTTCATGAATGTATGTTTATAGTATGTATGTTGATATGATGAGAAATGTGATATTATGACATCACGAAGTATGCTCATTAAAGAATAACGAGTTGGTAAAATATGAAACTCCAGCTTCAGTTAAGAAACTGGTTATGAATATGAAACAATATTTCAAGTATGAAATAAGACAAGAACAAGACTTTTAATATAAGCAGGAAGCTATATGTCGTATCGACCCGCGTCAGGTCGGGTTTGGTTCATGGTTTGAGTTGGACAGGGCTGGCCGCCCCAACCACTCCATGGCAGCGCGCCACGGTACGTACATTCATGTTAAGTTATGTAAGGGCCCAAAATCTATGCTAACTTATGAAAACAGAAATTGACCATAAATGGTTCATGCATTATGTTATCATGATATGTTTTGTGGATAAATAGTTGTGCTTGCTGAGCGAAAGCTCATGTTTTAAGTTTATGCTGTAGGTAAGCAACCATGCAGTATTTCTTGATACAAGGCAGTGGAGCATGGCAAGGCAAAGCTGTGAAACTGTGGGACGGAATCACTACGTTTCTTTTTGTTAAATTATGCTACGCTAAATATGATGTATTTAAGTACAAAAACACATTTCCGCTATAAGTAATTATGTATAAGTATATGTATGGATATAAATGTTTATTATGGACTTTCCAAGTTAAACAATACTTATCAGTTGTATAAAAAAAAAAAAAAGAAAATTTTATGTCTAAATTTTCATCTATTATTATGTAAGAATGTATGGTAACGGCCGGCGCTAGGCGGGTCGTCACAAAAACATACATGCCATACATTCATCATTTCTTGCATACATACATGCCATTCGTACTTTAATATTATCATATCTTAAAAATGTACATACATACATATCATAAATATTTCTTATACATATAACATTATAAACTTGATATCATACAGGCCATAACGTTTTATCATGCTTATATCATTATAAACTTGAAGGCATTCAACAAACAAATTTTGTTTATGCTGTAGGCGGAGTCGTACTTACCGTTACTGCGCCTTGAATCACAATCCTTCACTCAAACAGGTCGTTTTCCTGTTTTCAAGAAAAATCATAGGATGAGTGTCATCCTATCATAGTAACATAATGATTCTAATTGCTAACAACCAATCCTAAATTTCAACTCCTTTTTGAAATTTAGTAAAAACTCTAATCATTTTGAAAATCAGGTTCCAAAACCAATTTATAAAGTTTAGTTCTTTTCTCACAAATATGTTTCGAATTTGGAAAAGTTTTCTACATTAAAGTTGTAGATCTTGAAGTTTCCTACAACTTTTGTTTTAACCTCAAACTTCAAATCTGTCTTTAACATGCTTATTTTTGCCTTATAAAATTTTTCGACCAAACTTACTGCTCATAATTTGGTCTCGGGTTTTTATAGAAATAAAGGTCTTAAAAGCCTTATTTTCAAAAACTGGCCATGCTGGCCCCTAGGATTTTTCCTCCTCTACAACTTTGCAGTTTTAACTTTTTTAAGATTCGGCCTCTAAAGGCCTCTAAATGTTGTTTCAGAAAAACTGCTCAGATAGAGACTTAATCAAGCATACAAAAACCCTAGTGCATGTATCTTACAAAATTTAAACTCTTGCTTAATCATACTAATCATTCTCTTAATTTATAAATGGAGAACTAGAGGATAACAATATTTACCTCAAGTTTCACTGATGAAATTTTTAATCTAGGGTAATTGAAAATTCTCTCACACTAAACCGAAAATCTTTTCTAGTTTTCTTTTCTTTCTTTTCTTTCTTTTCTTTCTTTTCTTTGCTCGGTTTCTATGGCAAGGTTGGGGGAGTTTGTGCTGCTCAAGGTTGTGTGTGTGTGTTGGCTAACCAAATGATACAACAGCACCATCACCTATTTATAGATGAAGCATAAGTTTTGAATTTGCTTATCAATCCCTAGAAGTATAACAATTGGCTTCTTAGTCCTTAGAGGAAGCCAATTTGAATTTGTTTCCTTGAAGGGTGGCCGGCCATCCTTGGGCTTCTCATGCCACTAACCCAAGCTAGGGTTGCTTACTCATGTGGCCTAGGGACCATGAGGTGTCCCTTCCTTGGTGTGGCCGGCCTTAGGTGTTAGTTGTGCAAGCCTTTGCTTGCCAACAAGCAAAGCTATTATGCTTACCAAGCTTGCCTAAGTGCATTAGGTGTCAAGCCCTAAAGGAGTTCAAGAAATCAATCTTTGGTAATTTAGGCAATAGTCCTTGAAGCCAATTTATTTTCCTCCTTGGTCCCTATGTGTTGGCCGGCCATACTTCCCCCAAAATGCCAAGCAAGCTTAGCTAGGGTTGCTTGCTCATCAAGGCTACATTTGAGGTGGCACTTCCTTGGTGTGGCCGGTCCTAGGGTGAGGTGTGCAAGGCTTGGCTTGCCAAGGAGGCTAGGCTAGGAACCTAGGGTGTTGGTTCATCAAAGCTAGGCCAAAGATGTGTCTTTCCCTTGTGTGGCCGGTCATGGTGTGGTCTTGGCTTGCCAAATAGGTGAAGCTAGGCTTGCTTATTCACCAAGGCTAGGTTTTTGAGGTGTCACATTCTTGAGGTGGCCGGCCCTTGGGTGGTGGCTTAGTGTGCAAGCCTTGGTTTGCTTGCTCACCAAGGCTACACCATGGTGTGTTACTTCCTTGGGTGGCCGGCCTTTGGTGCCTAGGTGTGCAAGCCTTGGCTTGCCAAGGGTGCAAGGCTAGGGTGTGACTTAGCCAAGCTAGAATCTAGGGTCCCTTATCCTTATGTGGCCGGTTTTTGGTGTAACCAAGTGACACAAATTACTAATTGTTCTTAACACAAAATCAACCAACTAAATTAAAGTGTTAAAACACTTAACTTAGGGTATGATTTGTAAACTTTTATTAACACTTAAAATCTTCTAATTTGCATAATCTTTTTCAAGAACAAGATTACTTGCTCAACAAGCCATGATGTGGCCGGTTCCTATGGTGACACATGGCATAATGGGATAGGTTCTAGCTAGAGTTTTCAAAAATGATCTTAACTTGTCATCCTTGATTTCCAACCAAACTAACTAAACTAAAAATGGGTCATTGACTTAATTGAACTAAGAAACTTTACTTAAAAAGTCCCTGGTTCAAAAATTTACACAATTGCTTATAAGTTTACAATTTTTTCAAAATTGCACATTGGCCCCTAAAGGCAAAATATTTACACTTTAGTCCCTATGACTTGGCCAATTTTGGTTAAGCCTTTAAACATCAAATTTTTACTAAATCCTTCCTTAAAAGACTTTTTAGCTTCAAAATCATAAACTTTTCTTAATTTGCAAATTGACCCCTAAACATAAATTATTTGCATTTTGGTCCCTGTGAGGTGACCAATCATAGTAATGACACTTGTCATCAGAGGTGTCATCCTTAAGGGCCTGGTTTGGCTTATCTCCCAAATGCAGTCCAATTTTTTTAAAATAACATAAAATCATAAAGCATAAACTTACACCTTTTTCTTTTAACAAAAAGGTCTTAAACTTGCATAACTAACTTATTTGAATCTTTTAACTAAAGATTCAACAACTTTTCATAGAAACATATCATACATATAACATAAATAGACTTTGATTCTTAACAAAAGAAATCATAAGTTTACAAACAAGTTGGTCATTACAATCTACCCTCCTTAAAGAAATTTTCGTCCCCGAAAATCAACACAAGTAGGGATAGTTCTTTCTCATTTCTTCTTCTACTTCCCACGTTGCTTCTTGAATATTATGATTCTGCCATAACACCTTAACCATCGGAATAGTTTTGTTTCTTAAAACCTTTTCTTCCCGATCTAGAATTTGTATTGGCCTTTCCTCGTACGTCAAATCTGTTTGTACTTCGATCGGTTCTTGACTTAGCACATGAGAAGGATCAGGTACGTATTTCTTCAACATTGAAACGTGAAAAACATCATGTATAGAAGCTAAAGCTGGCGGTAAAGCAAGCTTGTAGGCAACTTTTCCAATTCTTTCGAGGATTTCAAACGGACCTGTGTATCTTGGACTGAGCTTTCCCTTCTTACCAAACCTCATAATCCCCTTTACTGGAGCAATCTTGAGAAAAACAGAATCTCCAACTTGGAATTCTAAAGGTCTTCGACGTTTATCAGCATAACTCTTCTGTCGACTGAAAGCTACATCGAGCCGTTGCTTGATCATCTTGACGTTTTCTGAGGTTTTTCTGATGAAGTCCGTAGTTTGAAGTTGCTTCTGTCCGACTTCTTGCCAATGGATGGGAGATCGACATTTCCTTTCATATAGCGCTTCAAATGGAGCCATACCAATAGAAGTGTGGTAACTATTATTATACGAAAATTCGATCAAGGGTAACTTTTGATCCCAATTTCCCTTGAAATCCAAAACACAAGATCTCAACATATCTTCTAAGGTCTGGATCGTGCGCTCCGATTGTCCATCTGTCTGAGGGTGAAATGCAGTACTGAATTTCAACCTTGACCCCATAGCTGTGTGAACACTTTTCCAAAATCGCGAAGTAAAACGTCCGTCTCGATCTGAAATAATGGATTTTGGAACTCCATGCAACTTAACAACCTGAGATACATAAATTTCAGCTAATTTCTCAATCGAAAAGGTGGCTTTACTAGCAATGAAATGGGCTGATTTAGTTAATCTATCCACAATTACCCAAATCATATCATTTCCACTAGCGGTCCTGGGTAGTCCAACTACGAAATCCATGGTGATTTGTTCCCATTTCCATTCTGGGAGTTCTATCTTTTGAAGATCTCCGCCAGGTTGCCGGTGTTCAGCTTTAACTTTCTGACAAGTTAGACACTTTGATACAAATTCAGCAATTTCTCTCTTCATGTTCGGCCACCAAAAGTTCTCCTTAAGGTCCTTATACATCTTAGTAGCTCCAGGGTGAACTGAGTATGGCGTTTCATGCGCTTTTGACATGATTTGTTTCCTTAGAAACTCAAAGTTAGGAACACAAATCCTTCCTTTGAAAAGAATTAACCCATTCGCAGACGTCTTAAATTCCTTATCTTCTTCTCCAAGTAGCTGAATTTTCAACAAAAAGGAATCTTTCCTTTGATAGCACTTAATGGTTTCTAGGAGATTAGACTGAAGAGTCAAAGCAGACAATTTTCCGATTAGCATTTCTAATCGGAAATCAGAAATTTCCTTTTGGAGGGGTTCGGACATCATTTCAAGAGACATGAGCATACCGGATGACTTCCTGCTCAGCGCATCTGCTACCCTGTTTGCCTTTCCAGGATGATAAACAATTTCACAATCATAATCCTTTACGAGTTCGAGCCATCTTCGTTGCCGCATATTAAGCTCCTTTTGAGTAAAGATGTATTTGAGACTTTGATGATCGGTAAAAATCTCACATCTATTACCATACAGGTAATGTCTCCAAATCTTCAGAGCGAAAACCACCGCAGCAAGCTCCAAATCGTGAGTCGGCTAGTTCCGTTCATGGTCCTTCAGTTGACGCGAAGCATAAGCAACCACATTTCTTCCTTGCATAAGGACAGCTCCTAGTCCAGTTTTCGACGCATCACTATAAATGGCGAAATTTCCTGCATCAACGTCCGGAATGATCAACACTGGTGCACTTGTAAGCTTCCTCTTGAGCTCTTGGAAGTTTTCTTCACACTTCTGTGTCCACTCAAACTTTCTCCCCTTTTTAGTAAGAGCTGTTAGTGGCGCTGCTATCTTGGAGAATCCTTCAACGAACCGTCGGTAGTATCCGGCCAAGCCAAGAAAGCTTCGTATCTCCGTAACGTTTCTGGGTGCTGACCATGCACTAACTGCTTCTCTCTTAGCAGGATCAACAGAAATTCCTTCCCTTGAAACTACGTGGCCTAAGAAATGTACTTTCTCCAACCAAAATTCACATTTAGTGAATTTGGCATAAAGCTGATTCCGTCTTAATGTTTCCAAAACCATCTTGAGGTGCTGCTCATGTTCCTTTGTAGATTTTGAGTAGATCAAAATATCATCAATGAAGATGATAACAAACTTATCTAAATAACCTTTAAACACCTGATTCATAAGGTCCATAAAAGCAGCTGGAGCATTAGTTAGTCCAAAAGGCATGACTAAATACTCATAATGTCCATATCGTGTTCGAAACGCCGTCTTGGGAATATCTCCTTCCTTGATTCTGAGTTGATGGTAGCCTGAACGCAAGTCAATCTTCGAGAATACTAAAGCTCCTCTAAGTTGATCAAAGAGATCGTCGATTCTCGGGAGAGGGTACTTGTTCTTAATCGTGATCTTATTCAACTCGCAATAGTCGATACACATTCGTAACGTTCCATCCTTCTTCTTGACAAACAACACAGGTGCTCCCCACGGGGAATGGCTTTGACGAATAAAATCCCTTGTCCAACAGTTCTTGCAACTGTACTTGAAGTTCCCTAAGCTCAGCTGGGGCCATGCGATAAGGTGCTTTCAATATTGGAGCTGTTCCTGGCAACAATTCTATTTCGAAAGAGATTTCACGCTCGGGCGGAAGTCTAGTTAAATCTTTTGGAAAGACGTCTACATATTCCTTAATAATAGGAACATCTTCGGGCTGCAGCTCTTTTTCTTGTTCTTTGTTCACCATGTTAGCTAAGTACCCTTGACATCCATTAGCTAGCATTTTCCAAGCTTTCATTGCAGAAACAAGCCGGGTTGATGAACTCTTAGACTGGCCGTGAAAGTTGAATTCCTCTTCGCCGAAAAGACTAAACGTAACACAACGCTTTCGACAATCAATCTTAGCGTTGTACTTATCTAAGAAATCCATTCCCAGGATTACATCAAAATCCTGAAGCTTAATTGCAATCAGGTCTACATATAATTCTCTATCACACATAACTATCGGAACATTTCGCATCCAGGAATCAGATAACAAAATATCTCCCGATGGAAGAGAGGTTCTAAAAGGTTGCCCTATACTTTCTACATTTCTATCTAACTTCCGGGCATACTCCATCGATATAAACGAATGGGTGGCACCAGAATCAATTAGGGCAAATGCATCATAAGCGGCTATAGAGATCTGACCTGTTACTACATTAGAAGTTCCAGCCTCAGTGTCTCCCCTTGTGTAAGCATAAATCCTGGCTTGTGGTTCAGGAGCTTCAAGTCTTCCTTGTACCATCGAAGGACTTTCAACCTTTGCTTGTACCGCGTGAAGCTGTCGGTTTGTATTCCTAGTCTGGTACTGAGGGTTCTGATTCTGACTATTGGAAGTACAATTCCTCGCAAAATGGCCTTCCTTGCCACAAAGGTAGCAAGCGTTTGTTCCCATCCTACATACGCCTGGATGTTTCTTTCCACATTGAGTACACACAGGATAACTGTTATTATTACCCTCATTCCCACGGTTGTTCCTCTTCTGGGGGTAATTCTTCTGTTGGCCCTGGCCCGTAGCATTCTCTCTTCTTTTATTCCTTCCAAACTGCTTGGAACTTTGGTTGGAATTACTAGTCTGGCCTTTTGAGTTCGGTTGTTGGTTCTGCCTAGACTGTATCTGTTTCTCTACAGCCTTTTCCTCCTTCTTAGCTTTAAATATCTGAACCCGCGCTTCCTTATCCTGATTAATCCAGTATTCTGCTCTCATAGCTCGACCTATACAATCAGCTACAAGAGTTGGAGGGCTACTTCCAGCACTAACTTGTTTAGCAATGTCTGTTCGAAACATTTTCATCATTCTCCTTACTTTCTCTCTTTCATTTGGTACCAGTTCCGGACATAAACGGGCAAGCTGTTCAAATTTCTTGACTGCTTCCATCACGGACAAAGATCCTTGCTTAAAGCTGGTAAACTCATCCTGCTGAGCTGCAAGAATCTCCTGATTGTAGTACATTATTCTGAATTCGTCTACAAAATCTTGCCATTGCATGAACGCCACGTTTCTGCGCATCTGAACCGTCCTCCACCAGTGACGTGCATCTTTCTTAAGTGCAAAAGAGGCACAAAGAACTTTCTCCTGTTCCGTAAGTCCCATAAAATCCAAAATTACTTGGATATCTATCAGCCAATTATCTGCTACTATTGGATCTGTGGTTCCTTCAAATTCAGGTGCCTTCATTCGCCTAAATCGTTCATACAACAGATCTTCCCTAACTAAAGGTGGATTCCTTTGCAGTCCTTCGGGTGCTAACGGAATTTCTTGATGAACCTCTGGTGCTTGAGGCGCTGCTAGGGGTACAGGGTTATTTTGCGTTGGGACTTCGTTTACTCGAGGCACTTGATTCAGTTGGGCTACTTGTTCCCGAAGCTGGTTCGTCTCTTGCTGTTGTTCCCGCAATTGTCGTTGCAAGGTAGCTACTATATTTGCAAGATCAGGTTCTTGCGGAATAGGATTTGCTCGGGTACGTGGACGTGACATCTTCTATTTCTTATCTAATTACGATAAAGATATTGTTATACTACAAATATCTTTTCGTTCATTCATATCTCATCATAAAATCTTATTATGAATACTACTTACTTATCATATCATATCATCGTATCATACCATAACATCATAACATAAAACAGAACATTAGAGATCCATCATGATCTCATCATTCCATGACATATCATATGTTGTTCATAATCTTGCATTCCATCATCATTCATAATTCATAATTCATACATATTCAACCATACTATCATGTACATATTCTTTACTTGCTATATATATATATATACATGATCAAGTACAAGATAGAAGTGATTATCACTATCTATCTTACATACATACTATTTTATACTTAAATTATCTATTCCGATGATATCTCAGAGAATACTTCCCAGTCTTCCTCATCGAACAAGACTTCCTCCAGATCATTCTCCATATGAACATCTTCTTCTTCTTCATCTCCGTTATCCAGGATGATTTCGTGGGGATCCTCTTGCAATTCGGGCTCACCAAGAATATCTTCGAGATTCATGCCATCAATATCCTCTTGTGGAGGAATCTCCTGAAGTGGTATTGCCGGAATTGGGTCTTCTGGCAATGCTGGTCCCCATTGAAAGGGTGGCTCCTCCACGTCATTGTTGTTAACTGGCACTTGGATATTGTTCTCCACTACAGCATCCGCTTGAACCATATGCGCTATCAATTCCGCTTCCATAATGTCGTTAATCATGTGTTCCAGAGTCATTCCTATTGCCGGTGGCTGAACGTGTTCCCTAACGTTAGGTGGCAGTCCTTCCCGGAGTAGTTGCAATGCCCGAAACTCTGGGTCGCCCATATCTGGAATATGAGGCAACATAGCCTCCTGAAATCTTCGATAATAATGGCCCATCGACTCTCCCGGATAAGCATGCCAATCATAAACGTAGTTAAGATATCTGACAAGGTTCATGTCACGATAAATTTCTGGATCTCGATAATGTACGTCGGCGTTTTCCTCTGATGGAGGTCCAAAACGAGCAGTGATGACATAGCGAAAATTTTCCCATGATCCTCCCTGAACTTCCTGTTCTCCTGTTATTCTCCACCATAATCTAGCATCTACTGCTAGACAACGACTTGCTAACGATACCTGTAAATGGGGTGGAATATGACCTATTCGGAATATAGACTCCATATCATGAAGCCATGCTGCGAGAGTCACAGTTCGTCTAGTTCCATCAAATACTAACGGAGACATCATGAAAAATGCGTAGGCTGCACCTCGATCGTCGTCCATTATCCTCAAATCTAGATTATACAAATTCATAATATAAATACGAAATATTTTTAACTTACAATGACTGTGGCGCAGGCAAGCAAACTGTGAAACCGGAAGGTAGGAACTTAGGCTCTGATACCAACTCTGTGACGACCCGCCTAGCGCCGGCCGTTACCATACATTCTTACATAATAATATATGAAAATTTAGACAGAAATTTTTTTATTTTTTTTATTTTTTTTATACAGCTGATAAGTATTGTTTAACTTGGAAATTTCATAATAAACATATATATTCATACATGTACTTATACATAACTACTTATGGCGGAAATGTGTTTTTGTATTTAAATACAACATATATAGCGTAGCATAATTTAACAAAAAGAAACGTAGTGATTCCGTCCCACAATTTCACAGCTTTGCCTTGCCATGCTCCACCGCCTTGTATCATGAAATACCGCAAGGTTGCTTACCTACAGCATAAACTTAAAACATGAGCTTTCGCTCAGCAAGCACAACTATTTATCCGCAGAACATATCATGATAACATAATGCATGAACCATTTATGGTCAATTTCTGTTTTCATAAGTTAGCATAGTTTTTGGGCCCTTACATAACTTAACATGAATGTACGTACCGTGGCGCGCTGCCATGGAGTGGTTGGGGCGGCCAGCCCTGTCCAACTCAAACCATGAACCAAACCCGACCTGACGCGGGTCGATACGACATATAGCATTTTGCTTGTATTAAAAGTCTTGTTCTTGTCTTATTTCATACTTGAAATATTGTTTCATATTCATAACCAGTTTCTTAACTGAAGCTGGGGTTTCATATTTTACCAACTCGTTATTCTTTAATGAGCATACTTCGTGATGTCATAATATCACATTTCTCATCATATGAACATACATACTATAAACATACATTCATGAACTTGAAAACATACATGCCATACATTCATCATTTCTTGCATACATACATGCCATTCGTACTTTAATATTATCATATCTTAAAAATGTACATACATACATATCATAAATATTTCTTATACATATAACATTATAAACTTGATATCATACAGGCCATAACGTTTTATCATGCTTATATCATTATAAACTTGAAGGCATTCAACAAACAAATTTTGTTTATGCTGTAGGCGGAGTCGTACTTACCGTTACTGCGCCTTGAATCACAATCCTTCACTCAACAGGTCGTTTTCCTGTTTTCAAGAAAAATCATAGGATGAGTGTCATCCTATCATAGTAACATAATGATTCTAATTGCTAACAACCAATCCTAAATTTCAACTCCTTTTTGAAATTTAGTAAAAACTCTAATCATTTTGAAAATCAGGTTCCAAAACCAATTTATAAAGTTTAGTTCTTTTCTCACAAATATGTTTCGAATTTGGAAAAGTTTTCTACATTAAAGTTGTAGATCTTGAAGTTTCCTACAACTTTTGTTTTAACCTCAAACTTCAAATCTGTCTTTAACATGCTTATTTTTGCCTTATAAAATTTTTCGACCAAACTTACTGCTCATAATTTGGTCTCGGGTTTTTATAGAAATAAAGGTCTTAAAAGCCTTATTTTCAAAAACTGGCCATGCTGGCCCCTAGGATTTTTCCTCCTCTACAACTTTGCAGTTTTAACTTTTTTAAGATTCGGCCTCTAAAGGCCTCTAAATGTTGTTTCAGAAAAACTGCTCAGATAGAGACTTAATCAAGCATACAAAAACCCTAGTGCATGTATCTTACAAAATTTAAACTCTTGCTTAATCATACTAATCATTCTCTTAATTTATAAATGGAGAACTAGAGGATAACAATATTTACCTCAAGTTTCACTGATGAAATTTTTAATCTAGGGTAATTGAAAATTCTCTCACACTAAACCGAAAATCTTTTCTAGTTTTCTTTTCTTTCTTTTCTTTCTTTTCTTTCTTTTCTTTGCTCGGTTTCTATGGCAAGGTTGGGGGAGTTTGTGCTGCTCAAGGTTGTGTGTGTGTGTTGGCTAACCAAATGATACAACAGCACCATCACCTATTTATAGATGAAGCATAAGTTTTGAATTTGCTTATCAATCCCTAGAAGTATAACAATTGGCTTCTTAGTCCTTAGAGGAAGCCAATTTGAATTTGTTTCCTTGAAGGGTGGCCGGCCATCCTTGGGCTTCTCATGCCACTAACCCAAGCTAGGGTTGCTTACTCATGTGGCCTAGGGACCATGAGGTGTCCCTTCCTTGGTGTGGCCGGCCTTAGGTGTTAGTTGTGCAAGCCTTTGCTTGCCAACAAGCAAAGCTATTATGCTTACCAAGCTTGCCTAAGTGCATTAGGTGTCAAGCCCTAAAGGAGTTCAAGAAATCAATCTTTGGTAATTTAGGCAATAGTCCTTGAAGCCAATTTATTTTCCTCCTTGGTCCCTATGTGTTGGCCGGCCATACTTCCCCCAAAATGCCAAGCAAGCTTAGCTAGGGTTGCTTGCTCATCAAGGCTACATTTGAGGTGGCACTTCCTTGGTGTGGCCGGTCCTAGGGTGAGGTGTGCAAGGCTTGGCTTGCCAAGGAGGCTAGGCTAGGAACCTAGGGTGTTGGTTCATCAAAGCTAGGCCAAAGATGTGTCTTTCCCTTGTGTGGCCGGTCATGGTGTGGTCTTGGCTTGCCAAATAGGTGAAGCTAGGCTTGCTTATTCACCAAGGCTAGGTTTTTGAGGTGTCACATTCTTGAGGTGGCCGGCCCTTGGGTGGTGGCTTAGTGTGCAAGCCTTGGTTTGCTTGCTCACCAAGGCTACACCATGGTGTGTTACTTCCTTGGGTGGCCGGCCTTTGGTGCCTAGGTGTGCAAGCCTTGGCTTGCCAAGGGTGCAAGGCTAGGGTGTGACTTAGCCAAGCTAGAATCTAGGGTCCCTTATCCTTATGTGGCCGGTTTTTGGTGTAACCAAGTGACACAAATTACTAATTGTTCTTAACACAAAATCAACCAACTAAATTAAAGTGTTAAAACACTTAACTTAGGGTATGATTTGTAAACTTTTATTAACACTTAAAATCTTCTAATTTGCATAATCTTTTTCAAGAACAAGATTACTTGCTCAACAAGCCATGATGTGGCCGGTTCCTATGGTGACACATGGCATAATGGGATAGGTTCTAGCTAGAGTTTTCAAAAACGATCTTAACTTGTCATCCTTGATTTCCAACCAAACTAACTAAACTAAAAATGGGTCATTGACTTAATTGAACTAAGAAACTTTACTTAAAAAGTCCCTGGTTCAAAAATTTACACAATTGCTTATAAGTTTACAATTTTTTCAAAATTGCACATTGGCCCCTAAAGGCAAAATATTTGCACTTTAGTCCCTATGACTTGGCCAATTTTGGTTAAGCCTTTAAACATCAAATTTTTACTAAATCCTTCCTTAAAAGACTTTTTAGCTTCAAAATCATAAACTTTTCTTAATTTGCAAATTGACCCCTAAACATAAATTATTTGCATTTTGGTCCCTGTGAGGTGACCAATCATAGTAATGACACTTGTCATCAGAGGTGTCATCCTTAAGGGCCTGGTTTGGCTTATCTCCCAAATGCAGTCCAATTTTTTTAAAATAACATAAAATCATAAAGCATAAACTTACACCTTTTTCTTTTAACAAAAAGGTCTTAAACTTGCATAACTAACTTATTTGAATCTTTTAACTAAAGATTCAACAACTTTTCATAGAAACATATCATACATATAACATAAATAGACTTTGATTCTTAACAAAAGAAATCATAAGTTTACAATCAAGTTGGTCATTACACCAGAGAGGCGAAAAGTTATGTCGGCAGTCACGTTAGTGGGTCCCCCGGTGCGGTGCAAGCGAGGGACGCCTTAACGTTCAAAGCGGTAAAGAGAAAAAACGAATAAGAAAAACAAATGAGCAAAAACACGAGTGCAACACGAGGACTTCCCAGGAGGTCACCCATCCTAGTACTACTCTCGCCCAACCACGCTTAACTGCGGAGTTCTGATGGGATCCGGTGCATTAGTGCTGGTATGATCGCACCCGACGTCCTAAGCGCGAAGAAATTACTTAAGGTGTTGACTTGCTTGAACCAGAGAGGCGAAATGTCATGTCGGCAGTCACGTTAGTGGGTCCCCCGGTGCGGTGCAAGCGAGGGACGCCTTAACGTTAAAAGCGGTAAAGAGAAAAAACGAATAAGAAAAGCAAAAGGGCAAAAACACGAGTGCAACACGAGGACTTCCCAGGTGGTCACCCATCCTAGTACTACTCTCGCCCAACCACGCTTAACTGCGGAGTTCTGATGGGATCCGGTGCATTAGTGCTGGTATGATCGCACCCGAAGTCCTAAGTGCGAAGAAATCACTTAAGGTGTTCACTTGCTTGAACAAGAGAGGCGAAAAGTTATGTCGGCAGCAACTTTCGTGGGTCCCCTGACAAGGCGCAAACGAGGGACGTCTTAACGTTAAAAGTGGTAAAGAGAAAAAATGAATAAGATAAACAAAAGAGCAAAAACATGAGTGTAACACGAGACTTCCCAGGAGGTCACCCATCCAAGTACTACTCTCGCCCAAGCACGCTTAACTGCGGTGTTCTGATGGGATTCGGTGCATTAGTGCTGGTATGATCGCACTCGAAGTCCTAAGTGCGAAGAAATCACTTAAGGTGTTCACTTGCTTGAACAAGAGAGGCGAAAAGTTATGTCGGCAGCAACTTTCGTGGGTCCCCTGACGAGGTGCAAACGAGGGACGTCTTAACGTTAAAAGCGGTAAAGAGAAAAAATGAATAAGATAAACAAAAGAGCAAAAACACGAGTGCAACACGAGACTTCCCAGGAGGTCACCCATCCAAGTTCTACTCTCGCCCAAGCACGCTTAACTGCGGTGTTCTGATGGGATTCGGTGCATTAGTGCTGGTATGATCGCACTCGAAGTCCTAAGCGCGAAGAAATCACTTAAGGTGTTCACTTGCTTGAACCAGAGAGGCGAAAAGTTATGTCGGCCGTCACGTTAATGGGTCCCCCGGCGCAATGCAAGCGAGGGACGCCTTAACGTTAAAAGCGGTAAAGAGAAAAAACGAATAAGAAAAACAAATGAGCAAAAACACGAGTGCAACACGAGGACTTCCGAGGAGGTCACCCATCCTAGTACTACTCTCGCCCAAGCACGCTTAACTGCGGAGTTCTGATGGGATCCGTTGCATTAGTGGTGGTATGATCGCACCCGAAATCCTAAGCGCGAAGAAATCACTTCAGGTGTTCACTTGATTGAAAAAGAGAGGCAAAAAGTTTTGTCGGCAGTCACGTTAGTGGGTCCCCTGGTGCGGTGCAAGCGAGGGACGCCTTAACGTTAAAAGCGGTAAAGAGAAAAAACGAATAAGAAAAACAAATGAGCAAAAACACGAGTGCAACACGAGGACTTCCCAGGAGGTCACCCATCCTAGTACTACTCTCGCCCAAGCACGCTTAACTGCGGAGTTCTGATGGGATCCGGTGCATTAGTGCTGGTATGATCGCACCCGACGTCCTAAGCGCGAAGAAATTACTTAAGGTGTTCACTTGCTTGAACAAGAGAGGCGAAAAGTTATGTCGGCAGCCACTTTCGTGGGTCCCCTGACGCGGTGCAAGCGAGGGACGTCTTAACGTTAAAAGCCGTAAAGAAAAAAAATTAATAAGAAAAACAAAAGAGCTAAAACAAGAGTGCAACACGAGGACTGTAATAACCCGAAATTCTGATGAACTTTTGATTTCCATAGATATAAGGAAAATCTAAGTCTGAAGCTTATATGTTGATATGAAACTCAAGATTTGAGTTAAATATCAGTTTATGTTTGAGTTCTCGTTTAAATTAACTACGAGACTCAATAGTAGTTTACTTAGTTAAGCATGAGACCTTTTGAGAAAAAGGGCATAATAGGAATTTATGATTTTATGTCGTCAATGTTTGACTAGATTGATCTAAGATTTGACTGAAATAGTATTTTGTATTGCAGTGTAATTAATAATATGGAAAATTATACTGTGATAAACTGTCATTACGAATAAATAAGCAAAAATAAGATTTAAGACCATCCTAGAAAAGTTTAGGACAATGGTCCGGTTTAATTATGCTGTTATTAGTTGAAAACAGTATTTGAAATGGATTACATTTAGGAGTTAAGCCAAACAAGGCCTTTAAGGATGACACCTCTGATGACAAGTGTCATTGCTATGATTGGTCACCTCACAGGAACCAAAATGCAAATATTTTATATTTTGGGGTCAATTTGCAAATTAAGAAAAGTTCATGATTTTAGAGCTAAAAAGTCTTCTAAGGAAGAATTTAGTAAGAATTTGATGTTTTAAGGCTTAACCATAACCGGCCAATTCATAGGGACCAAAGTGCAAATATTTTGCCTTTGGGGGCCAATGTGCAATTTTGGAGAAAATTGTAGATTTTATCAGCAATTATGTAAATTTCTGAATCAAGGACTTTTTAAGTAAAGTTTCTTAGTTTAATTAAGTCAATGAATCATTTCTAGTTTAGTTAGTTTGGTTGGAAATCAAGGAAGACAAGTTAAGATTGTATTTGATAACTCTAGCTAGAACCAATCACATTGTTCCATGTGTCATCATGAGAACCGGCCACATCATGGCTTCTTGAGCAAGGGATCTTGTTTTGAGAAGTATTATGCAAATTAAAAGATTTTAAGTATCATTAGAAGTTTACAAATCATGTCCTAAGTTTAGTAACTAAGCATACTAGTTTGTGTGACTAAGTGTGATTTTCCACATGGTACTAGGTACTAGGGCCGGCCATCTTAGTGGTTCAATGAGCAAAAAGTTTGCTCTTAAGAACCAATATGCAATTGTGAAAATTAAAGTTTCACTAGAACTTGACATCTCATGATTTTAGGTTGATGACTAAGCAATACTAGCCTTGCTTACTTGGCTAGTTAGACCAACCAAAATTCACCACCTATGACCAGCCAATACAAGAAAGAGACATGTGTGTATGTAGCTTTGATGAGTCAACCAACTAGCCTTGATGAATACACCTTTCTAGCCTTGCTTACTTGGCTAGCAATGGCTAGCACACCTCACCACCTAGGGCCGGCCATCACATAAAAAAAAAACACCTCATGGACTAGCTTTGGTGAGCAACCCTCCTAGCCTTGCTCACTTGGCTAGCTAAGGTTTGTCAAGTCATCACCCTAAGAACCGGCCGTCATAAGGGCAAGACACATCATGTTCATAGTCTTGGTGAGTAAGCTCTTAGCCATGCTTACTTGGTTAGCTAAGACATTGCCAACACATCATTTAGGGCCGGCCACCATAAGGAAGAAACACCTCATTCCCTAGCTTTGCTACTTGGCCAAATGTTGCAAGCATGGCCGGCCACCACATAGGGTGCAAGAAGAAATTATTTTTCTGGTGAGGACTAGTAAACAATTTCAAAACTTATGCTTCATCTATAAATAGGTGAAGGTTCTCTCATTGTGTTTTGTTAGCCAACACACACACAACTGCACATACTCTCTAGTTTCTGCCCTTAGGTGCCGAGCAAAGAGAGGAGAGAAAAGAAAGAAAAGAAAACTAGAGAAAAGTTTTCGGTTTAGTGTAAGAAATGTGAGGGAAAATTTTAATACCCTAATTTAAGAATTCCATCAGTAGAACTTGAGGTAAATCTTTTTATCCTCTAGTTCTTTATTCAAGTTTTAGTTAAGATTTAGGTGTATGTTCAATATTTATGAGCATGAGTTCATTTTGTGAAGTTTCATGCATAAGGGTTTTGTTACGTTTGATTAGGGTTTGTAATTGGACTGTTTTTCGGAAAACAAGATTTTGAGGCCTTTAGAGGCCGAATCTTGAAAAAGTCAAAACTACAAAGTTGTAGAAAAGGGAAAATTCTAGGGACTACCACGGACAGTTTTTGAAAATAAAGCCTTTAAGACCTTTATTTTTATAAATATCCGAGACTAAGAATTCCTGGGCAGGCCAGATCCAGTATGCACGGCCAGCAGGATTCAACCTCAAAAATGATTAAGTTAAGGACAGAACTGGGTTTTGAGTAAAGAACCAAAGTTATAGTATTTTTCGAGATCTACAACTTTCATGAAGAAAGTTTTCTCAGATTCCAAACAGAATTTAAGATAAAGATTTATCATAAAAACAGTGCCGGAAGTAAGAAAATCCCTGCACTAGATTTGTGGGAAAAGAACCAAATTTTATGAATTGATTTTTAAACCCGGTTTTCAAAATATTAGAGTTCTTACTAAATTTCAAAAAGGAGTTGAAATTTAGGATTTGTAGTTAGCAATTAGAATCATTATGTTATTATGATAGGATGATACTCATCCTATGATTTTCTTGGAAACAGGAAAACGACCTGTTTGAGTGAGGAATTTTGATTCAAGACGCAGTAACAATAAGTACAACTCCGCCTACAGCATGGACAAAACGTTTTTGTCGCATGGCATGTTTTTAAGAAATCATGAATTGATTTACATGATTTATATATGTTTATATTATGAAGTTATGTATGATAAGCTTATGTTATAATAAGTAATGCTATGAAGTTATGTTATGATAAGTTTAAGTAATGCTATGAAGTTATGTATGATAAGCTTATGTTATAATAAGTTATGCTATGAAGTTATGTTATGATAAGTTTATGCTATGATTTATGTAATGATGTTATGATATTTTATGTTATGATATTATGATGATTTTTGTTATGAGGTTATGATGAATTATGCAATGATGTTATGATAGTTTATGTTATGATATTACAATGATTCATGTTATAATGTTATGGTGAATTATGTTTTATTATCGTGACATCACGAAGCATGTACACGAATATTAAATCACAAGGTAAAAATAAGATAAGACAAGCTAATGTTACCGACTTGCCACAAGGGCGGGTTTAAATGGTTTAGTTTATGGTTTGAGTTGGATTGGACTGGTCGCCTCCAGCCACTCCATAGCAATGTACCACGGTAAGTACACGTATGACATATAATGGAACGGAATCAAGTTATTATAAGAAAGCTATATTGATTCATAAGAAAGCATAATCGGTTCATGCATTCTTTTATTAAAATGTTTTGCGGATTGAATATTGTGCTTACTGGGCATAAGCTCACTACTTACGTTCATGCTGTAGGTAAGTAACCTACCAGTAATACTTGATGCAAGACTGTGGAGGGCTGGTGCTACAGACTGTGAAATGTGGGATGGACACCGCCACGAGTTTTGTAAAATTATGTTATGTAAAATATGTTTTGTAAAATATATTTGTATAAAGTGTTGTGTTATATTATGATATAATAGAGTGATAGTATGGGCAATGAATTGTTTTTAAGAAGAAAACTATTTTTAAGAAATTATTTTCAAGAACAAGTTAAGGAAAAATTTTCAAGTATGATGGCAAGCAAGTTGCCTCGTGTCGTACCGATCCGCACTAGGTCGGGTTTGGTCCACGGTTTGCATATGATAGCTTTCAAATAAGGTTTAAAAGCTCGGTACTCGAATATGTACCTATACAAGTATGAGTATGAATTTAAAGTATGTGAATCAATAAGTAACTAATGTAACGATCCCCATTCACGTGGTTGGTCCTTTGAGTATGTATGAGGATAAGTTAAATTTCATGTATAAGTATAAGCATAAGATTAAGTCAAGTTTAAGTTTGAATTTAAAGTATAAGTTTATAAGAGAAAGAAAAAAAAAAAAAAATTTACTCTGGAAATTTCAGTAAGTTTAAGGCTTTAAGATTTAAGTAAGTAAGTAAGTACGAGAAGACATGACCCGGCGTTGGGGAGGTCGGGGCGTGTCAAGGACTTGCCAGGAGGTCACCCATCCTAGTACTACTCTCGCCCAAGCATGCTTAACTGCGGAGTTCTGATGGGATCCGGTGCATTAGTGCTGGTATGATCGCACCCGACGTCCTAAGCGCGAAGAAATTACTTAAGGTGTTCACTTGCTTGAACCAGAGAGGCGAAAAGTTATGTCGGCAGTCACGTTAGTGGGTCCCCCGGTGCGGTGCAAGCGAGGGACGCCTTAACGTTCAAAGCGGTAAAGAGAAAAAACGAATAAGAAAAACAAATGAGCAAAAACACGAGTGCAACACGAGGACTTCCCAGGAGGTCAGCCATCCTAGTACTACTCTCGCCCAAGCACGCTTAACTGCGGAGTTCTGATGGGATCCGGTGCATCAGTGCTGGTATGATCACACCCGACGTCCTAAGCGCGAAGAAATTACTTAAGGTGTTGACTTGCTTGAACCAGAGAGGCGAAAAGTTATGTCGGCAGTCACGTTAGTGGGTCCCCCGGTGCGGTGCAAGCGAGGGACGCCTTAACGTTAAAAGCGGTAAAGAGAAAAAACGAATAAGAAAAACAAAAGGGCAAAAACACGAGTGCAACACGAGGACTTCCCAGGTGGTTACCCATCCTAGTACTACTCTTGCCCAACCACGCTTAACTGCGGAGTTCTGATGGGATCCGGTGCATTAGTGCTGGTATGATCGCACCCGACGTCCTAAGCGCGAAGAAATTACTTAAGGTGTTCACTTGCTTGAACAAGAGAGGTGAAAAGTTATGTCGGCAGCCACTTTCGTGGGTCCCCTGACGCGGTGCAAGCGAGGGACGTCTTAACGTTAAAAGCCATAAAGAAAAAAAATGAATAAGAAAAACAAATGAGCAAAAACACGAGTGCAACACGAGGACTTCCCAGGAGGTCACCCATCCTAGTACTACTCTCGCCCAAGCACGCTTAACTGCGGAGTTCTGATGGGATCCGGTGCATTAGTGCTGGTATGTTCACACCTGACGTCCTAAGCGCGAAGAAATTACTTAAGGTGTTGACTTGCTTGAACCAGAGAGGCGAAAAGTTATGTCGGCAGTCACGTTAGTGGGTCCCCCGGTGCGGTGCAAGCGAGGGACGCCTTAACGTTAAAAGCGGTAAAGAGAAAAAACGAATAAGAAAAACAAAAGGGCAAAAACACGAGTGCAACACGAGGACTTCCCAGGTGGTCACCCATCCTAGTACTACTCTCGCCCAACCACGCTTAACTGCGGAGTTCTGATGGGATCCGGTGCATTAGTGCTGGTATGATCGCACCCGAAGTCCTAAGCGCGAAGAAATCACTTAAGGTGTTCACTTGCTTGAACAAGAGAGGCGAAAAGTTATGTCGGCAGCAACTTTCGTGGGTCCCCTGACGAGGTGCAAACGAGGGACGTCTTAACGTTAAAAGCGGTAAAGAGAAAAAATGAATAAGATAAACAAAAGAGCACAAACACGAGTGCAACACGAGACTTCCCAGGAGGTTACCCATCCAAGTACTACTCTCACCCAAGCACGCTTAACTGCGGTGTTCTGATGGGATTCGGTGCATTAGTGCTGGTATGATCGCACTCGAAGTCCTAAGCGCGAAGAAATCACTTAAGGTGTTCACTTGCTTGAACAAGAGAGGCGAAAAGTTATGTCGGCAGCAACTTTCGTGGGTCCCCTGACGAGGTGCAAACGAGGGACGTCTTAACGTTAAAAGCGGTAAAGAGAAAAAATGAATAAGATAAACAAAAGAGCAAAAACACGAGTGCAACACGAGACTTCCCAGGAGGTCACCCATCCTAGTACTACTCTCGCCCAAGCACGCTTAACTGCGGTGTTCTGATGGGATTCGGTGCATTAGTGCTGGTATGATCGCAGTCGAAGTCCTAAGCGCGAAGAAATCACTTAAGGTGTTCACTTGCTTGAACCAGAGAGGCGAAAAGTTATGTCGGCCGTCACGTTAATGGGGTCCCCCGGCGCGGTGCAAGCGAGGGACGCCTTAACGTTAAAAGCGGTAAAGAGAAAAAACGAATAAGAAAAACAAATGAGCAAAAACACGAGTGCAACACGAGGACTTCCGAGGAGGTCACCCATCCTAGTACTACTCTCGCCCAAGCACGCTTAACTGCGGAGTTCTGATGGGATCCGGTGCATTAGTGGTGGTATGATCGCACCCGAAATCCTAAGCGTGAAGAAATCACTTAAGGTGTTCACTTGCTTGAAAAAGAGAGGCAAAAAGTTTTGTCGGCAGTCACGTTAGTGGGTCCCCTGGTGCGGTACAAGCGAGGGACGCCTTAACGTTAAAAGCGGTAAAGAGAAAAAACGAATAAGAAAAACAAAAGAGCAAAAACACGAGTGCAACACGAGGACTTCCCAGGAGGTCACCCATCCTAGTACTACTCTCGCCCAGGCACGCTTAACTGCGTTATTCTGATGGGATCCAGTGCATTAGTGGTGGTATGATCACACCCGAAATCCCAAGCGCGAAGAAATCACTTAAGGTGTTCACTTGCTTGAAAAAGAGAGGCAAAAAGTTATGTCGGCAGCCACGTTCGTGGGTCCCCTGACGCGGTGTAAGCGAGGGACGTCTTAACGTTAAAAGCGGTAAAGAGAAAAAATGAATAAGAAAAACAAAAGAGCAAAAACACGAGTGCAACACGAGACTTCCCAGGAGGTCACCCATCCTAGTACTACTCTCGCCCAAGCATGCTTAACTGTGGAGTTCTGATGGGATCCGGTGCATTAGTGCTGGTATGATCGCACCCGAAGTCCTAAGCACTAAGAAATCACTTAAGGTGTTCACTTGCTTGAACAAGAGAGGCGAAAAGTTATGTCGGCAGCCACTTTCGTGGGTCCCCTGACGCGGTGCAAGCGAGGTACGTCTTAACGTTAAAAGTCGTAAAGAAAAAAAATGAATAAGAAAAACAAAAGAGCTAAAACACGAGTGCAACACGAGGACTTCCCAGGAGGTCACCCATCCTAGTACTACTCTCGCCCAAGCATGCTTAACTGTGGAGTTCTGATAAGATCCGGTGCATTAGTGCTGGTATGATCGCACCCGAAGTCCTAACCGTGAAGAAATCACTTAAGGTGTTCACTTGCTTGAAAAAGAGAGGCGAAAAGTTATGTCGGCAGCCACTTTCGTGGGTCCCCTGACGCGGTGCAAGCGAGGTACGTCTTAACGTTAAAAGCCGTAAAGAGAAAAAATGAATAAGAAAAACAAAAGAGCAAAAACATGAGTGCAACACGAGACTTCCCAGGAGGTCACCCATCCTAGACCTACTCTCGCCCAAGCATGCTTAACTGTGGAGTTCTGATGGGATCCGGTGCATTAGTGCTGGTATGATCGCACCCGAAGTCCTAAGCGCTAAGAAATCACTTAAGGTGTTCACTTGCTTGAACAAGAGAGGCGAAAAGTTATGTCGGCAGCAACTTTCGTGGGTCCCCTGACGAGGTGCAAACGAGGGACGTCTTAACGTTAAAAGCGGTAAAGAGAAAAAATGAATAAGATAAATAAAAGAGCAAAAACACGAGTGCAACACGAGACTTCCCAGGAGGTCACCCATCCAAGTACTACTCTCGCCCAAGCGCTCTTAACTGCGGTGTTCTGATGGGATTCGGTGCATTAGTGCTGGTATGATCGCACTCGAAGTCCTAAGCGCGAAGAAATCACTTAAGGTGTTCACTTGCTTGAACCAGAGAGGCGAAAAGTTATGTCGGCCGTCACGTTAATGGGTCCCCCGGCGCGGTACAAGCGAGCGACGCCTTAACGTTAAAAGCGGTAAAGAGAAAAAACGAATAAGAAAAACAAATGAGCAAAAACACGAGTGCAACACGAGGACTTCCGAGGAGGTCACCCATCCTAGTACTACTCTCGCCCAAGCACGCTTAACTGCGGAGTTCTGATGGGATCCGGTGCATTAGTGGTGGTATGATCGCACCCGAAATCCTAAGCGCGAAGAAATCACTTCAGGTGTTCACTTGATTGAAAAAGAGAGGCGAAAAGTTTTGTCGGCAGTCACGTTAGTGGGTCCCCTGGTGCGGTACAAGCGAGGGACGCCTTAACGTTAAAAGCGGTAAAGAGAAAAAACGAATAAGAAAAATAAATGAGCAAAAACACGAGTGCAACACGAGGACTTCCCAGGAGGTCACCCATCCTAGTACTACTCTCGCCCAAGCACGCTTAACTGCGGAGTTCTGATGGGATCCGGTGCATTAGTGCTGGAATGATCGCACACGAAGTCCTAAGAGCGAAGAAATCACTTAAGGTGTTCACTTGCTTGAACCAGAGAGGCGAAAAGTTATGTCGGCCGTCACGTTTGTGGGTCCCCCGGCACGGTGCAAGCGAGGGACGCCTTAACGTTAAAAGCCGTAAAGAAAAAAAATGAATAAGAAAAACAAAAGAGCTAAAACACGAGTGCAAAACGAGGACTTCCCAGGAGGTCACCCATCCTAGTACTACTCTCGCCCAAGCACGCTTAACTGCGGAGTTCTGATGGGATCCGGTGCATTAGTGCTGGAATGATCGCACTCGAAGTCCTAAGCGCGAAGAAATCACTTAAGGTGTTCACTTGCTTGAACCAGGGAGGCGAAAAGTTATGTCGGCAGCCACGTTCGTGGGTCCCCTGACGCGGTGTAAGTGAGGGACGTCTTAACGTTAAAAGCGGAAAAGAGAAAAAATGAATAACAAAAACAAAAGAGCAAAAACACGAGTGCAACACGAGACTTCCCAGGAGGTCACCCATCCTAGTACTACTCTCGCCCAAGCATGCTTAACTGTGGAGTTCTGATGGGATCCGGTGCATTAGTGCTGGTATGATCGCACCCGAAGTCCTAAGCGCTAAGAAATCACTTAAGGTGTTCACTTGCTTGAACAAGAGAGGCGAAAAGTTATGTCGGCAGCCACTTTCGTGGGTCCCCTGACGCGGTGCAAGCGAGGTATGTCTTAACGTTAAAAGCCGTAAAGAAAAATAATGAATAAGAAAAACAAAAGAGCTAAAACACGAGTGCAACACGAGGACTTCCCAGGAGGTCACCCATCCTAGTACTACTCTCGCCCAAGCATGCTTAACTGTGGAGTTCTGATGGGATCCGGTGCATTAGTGCTGGTATGATCGCACCCGAAGTCCTAACCACGAAGAAATCACTTAAGGTGTTCACTTGCTTGAAAAAGAGAGGCGAAAAGTTATGTCGGCAGCCACTTTCGTGGGTCCCCTGACGTGGTGCAAGCGAGGTACGTCTTAACGTTAAAAGCCGTAAAGAGAAAAAATGAATAAGAAAAACAAAAGAGCAAAAACATGAGTGCAACACGAGACTTCCCAGGAGGTCACCCATCCTAGCACTACTCTCGCCCAAGCATGCTTAACTGTGGAGTTCTGATGGGATCCGGTGCATTAGTGCTGGTATGATCGCACCCGAAGTCCTAAGCGCTAAGAAATCACTTAAGATGTTCACTTGCTTGAACAAGAGTGGCGAAAAGTTATGTCGGCAGCCACTTTCGTGGGTCCCCTGACGCGGTGCAAGCGAGGTACGTCTTAACGTTAAAAGCCGTAAAGAGAAAAAATGAATAAGAAAAACAAAAGAGCTAAAACACGAGTGCAACACGAGGACTTCCCAGGAGGTCACCCATCCTAGTACTACTCTCGTCCAAGCACGCTTAACTGCGCAGTTCTGATGGGATCTAGTGCATTAGTGGTGGTATGATCGCACCCGAAATCCTAAGCGCGAAGAAATCACTTAAGGTGTTCACTTGATTGAAAAAGAGAGGCAAAAAGTTTTGTCGGCAGTCACGTTAGTGGGTCCCCCGGCACGGTGCAAGCGAGGGACGCCTTAACGTTAAAAGCCGTAAAGAAAAAAAATGAATAAGAAAAACAAAAGAGCTAAAACACGAGTGCAAAACGAGGACTTCCCAGGAGGTCACCCATCCTAGTACTACTCTCGCCCAAGCACGCTTAACTGCGTAGTTCTGATGGGATTCGGTGCATTAGTGGTGGTATGATCGCACCCGAAATCCTAAGCGCGAAGAAATCACTTAAGGTATTCACTTGCTTGAAAAAGAGAGGCAAAAAGTTTTGTCAGCAGTCACGTTAGTGGGTCCCCCGGTGCGGTGCAAGCGAGGGACGCCTTATCGTTAAAAGCGGTAAAGAGAAAAAACGAATAAGAAAAACAAAAGAGCAAAAACACGAGTGCAACACGAGGACTTCCCAGGAGGTCACCCATCCTAGTACTACTCTCGCCCAAGCACGCTTAACTGCGTTGTTCTGATGGGATCCAGTGCATTAGTGGTGGTATGATCACACCCGAAATCCCAAGCACGAAGAAATCACTTAAGGTGTTCACTTGCTTGAAAAAGAGAGGCAAAAAGTTATGTCGGCAGCCACGTTCGTGGGTCCCCTGACGCGGTGTAAGCGAGGGACGTCTTAACGTTAAAAGCGGAAAAGAGAAAAAATGAATAACAAAAACAAAAGAGCAAAAACACGAGTGCAACACGAGACTTCCCAGGAGGTCACCCATCCTAGTACTACTCTCGCCCAAGCATGCTTAACTGTGGAGTTCTGATGGGATCCGGTGCATTAGTGCTGGTATGATCGCACCCGAAGTCCTAAGCGCTAAGAAATCACGTAAGGTGTTCACTTGCTTGAACAAGAGAGGCGAAAAGTTATGTCGGCAGCCACTTTCGTGGGTCCCCTGACGCGGTGCAAGCGAGGTACGTCTTAACGTTAAAAGCCGTAAAGAAAAATAATGAATAAGAAAAACAAAAGAGCTAAAACACGAGTGCAACACGAGGACTTCCCAGGAGGTCACCCATCCTAGTACTACTCTCGCCCAAGCATGCTTAACTGTGGAGTTCTGATGGGATCCGGTGCATTAGTGCTGGTATGATCGCACCCGAAGTCCTAACCACGAAGAAATCACTTAAGGTGTTCACTTGCTTGAAAAAGAGAGGCGAAAAGTTATGTCGGCAGCCACTTTCGTGGGTCCCCTGACGCGGTGCAAGCGAGGTACGTCTTAACGTTAAAAGCCGTAAAGAGAAAAAATGAATAAGAAAAACAAAAGAGCAAAAACATGAGTGCAACACGAGACTTCCCAGGAGGTCACCCATCCTAGTACTACTCTCGCCCAAGCATGCTTAACTGTGGAGTTCTGATGGGATCCGGTGCATTAGTGCTGGTATGATCGCACCCGAAGTCCTAAGCGCTAAGAAATCACTTAAGATGTTCACTTGCTTGAACAAGAGAGGCGAAAAGTTATGTCGGCAGCCACTTTCGTGGGTCCCCTGAAGCGGTGCAAGCGAGGTACGTCTTAACGTTAAAAGCTGTAAAGAGAAAAAATGAATAAGAAAAACAAAAGAGCTAAAACACGAGTGCAACACGAGGACTTCCCAGGAGGTCACCCATCCTAGTACTACTCTCGTCCAAGCACGCTTAACTGTGCAGTTCTGATGGGATCTAGTGCATTAGTGGTGGTATGATCGCACCCGAAATCCTAAGCACGAAGAAATCACTTAAGGTGTTCACTTGATTGAAAAAGAGAGGCAAAAAGTTTTGTCGGCAGTCACGTTAGTGGGTCCCCCGGCACGGTGCAAGCGGGGGACGCCTTAACGTTAAAAGCCGTAAAGAAAAAAAATGAATAAGAAAAACAAAAGAGCTAAAACACGAGTGCAAAACGAGGACTTCCCAGGAGGTCACCCATCCTAGTACTACTCTCGCCCAAGCACGCTTAGCTGCGTAGTTCTGATGGGATTCGGTGCATTAGTGGTGGTATGATCGCAACAGAAATCCTAAGCGCGAAGAAATCACTTAAGGTATTCACTTGCTTGAAAAAGAGAGGCAAAAAGTTTTGTCAGCAGTCACGTTAGTGGGTCCCCCGGTGCGGTGCAAGCGAGGGACGCCTTAACGTTAAAAGCGGTAAGGAGAAAAAACGAATAAGAAAAACAAAAGAGCAAAAACACGAGTGCAACACGAGGACTTCCCAGGAGGTCACCCATCCTAGTACTACTCTCGCCCAAGCACGCTTAACTGCGTTGTTCTGATGGGATCCAGTGCATTAGTGGTGGTATGATCACACCCGAAATCCCAAGCGCGAAGAAATCACTTAAGGTGTTCACTTGGTTGAAAAAGAGAGGCAAAAAGTTATGTCGGCAGCCACGTTCGTGGGTCCCCTGACGCGGTGTAAGCGAGGGACGTCTTAACGTTAAAAGCGGAAAAGAGAAAAAATGAATAACAAAAACAAAAGAGCAAAAACACGAGTGCAACACGAGACTTCCCAAGAGGTCACCCATCCTAGTACTACTCTCGCCCAAGCATGCTTAACTGTGGAGTTCTGATGGGATCCGGTGCATTAGTGCTGGTATGATCGCACCCGAAGTCCTAAGCGCTAAGAAATCACTTAAGGTGTTCACTTGCTTGAACAAGAGAGGCGAAAAGTTATGTCGGCAGCCACTTTCGTGGGTCCCCTGACGCGGTGCAAGCGAGGTACGTCTTAACGTTAAAAGCCGTAAAGAAAAATAATGAATAAGAAAAACAAAAGAGCTAAAACACGAGTGCAACACGAGGACTTCCCAGGAGGTCACCCATCCTAGTACTACTCTCGCCCAAGCATGCTTAACTGTGGAGTTCTGATGGGATCCGGTGCATTGGTGCTGGTATGATCGCACCCGAAGTCCTAACCACGAAGAAATCACTTAAGGTGTTCACTTGCTTGAAAAAAAGAGGCGAAAAGTTATGTCGGCAGCCACTTTCGTGGGTCCCCTGACGCGGTGCAAGCGAGGTACGTCTTAACGTTAAAAGCCGTAAAGAGAAAAAATGAATAAGAAAAACAAAAGTGCAAAAACATGAGTGCAACACGAGACTTCCCAGGAGGTCACCCATCCTAGTACTACTCTCGCCCAAGCATGCTTAACTGTGGAGTTCTGATGGGATCCGGTGCATTAGTGCTGGTATGATCGCACCCGAAGTCCTAAGCGCTAAGAAATCACTTAAGATGTTCACTTGCTTGAACAAGAGAGGCGAAAAGTTATGTCGGCAGCCACTTTCGTGGGTCCCCTGACGCGGTGCAAGCGAGGTACGTCTTAACGTTAAAAGCCGTAAAGAGAAAAAATGAATAAGAAAAACAAAAGAGCAAAAACACGAGTGCAACACGAGGACTTCCCTGGAGGTCACCCATCCTAGTACTACTCTCGTCCAAGCACGCTTAACTGCGCAGTTCTGATGGGATCTAGTGCATTAGTGGTGGTATGATCGCACCCGAAATCCTAAGCGCGAAGAAATCACTTAAGGTGTTCACTTGATTGAAAAAGAGAGGCAAAAAGTTTTGTCGGCAGTCACGTTAGTGGGTCCCCCGGCACGGTGCAAGCGAGGGACGCCTTAACGTTAAAAGCCGTAAAGAAAAAAAATGAATAAGAAAAACAAAAGAGCTAAAACACGAGTGCAAAACGAGGACTTCCCAGGAGGTCACCCATCCTAGTACTACTCTCACCCAAGCACGCTTAACTGCGTAGTTCTGATGGGATTCGGTGCATTAGTGGTGGTATGATCGCACCCGAAATCCTAAGCGCGAAGAAATCACTTAAGGTATTCACTTGCTTGAAAAAGAGAGGCAAAAAGTTTTGTCAGCAGTCACGTTAGTGGGTCCCCCGGTGCGGTGCAAGCGAGGGACGCCTTAACGTTAAAAGCGGTAAAGAGAAAAAACGAATAAGAAAAACAAAAGAGCAAAAACACGAGTGCAACACGAGGACTTCCCAGGAGGTCACCCATCCTAGTACTACTCTCGCCCAAGCACGCTTAACTGCGTTGTTCTGATGGGATCCAGTGCATTAGTGGTGGTATGATCACACCCGAAATCCCAAGCGCGAAGAAATCACTTAAGGTGTTCACTTGCTTGAAAAAGAGAGGCAAAAAGTTATGTCGGCAGCCACGTTCGTGGGTCCCCTGACGCGGTGTAAGCGAGGGACGTCTTAACGTTAAAAGCGGAAAAGAGAAAAAATGAATAACAAAAACAAAAGAGCAAAAACACGAGTGCAACACGAGACTTCCCAGGAGGTCACCCATCCTAGTACTACTCTCGCCCAAGCATGCTTAACTGTGGAGTTCTGATGGGATCCGGTGCATTAGTGCTGGTATGATCGCACCCGAAGTCCTAAGCTCTAAGAAATCACTTAAGGTGTTCACTTGCTTGAACAAGAGAGGCGAAAAGTTATGTCGGCAGCCACTTTCGTGGGTCCCCTGACGCGGTGCAAGCGAGGTACGTCTTAACGTTAAAAGCCGTAAAGAAAAATAATGAATAAGAAAAACAAAAGAGCTAAAACACGAGTGCAACACGAGGACTTCCCAGGAGGTCACCCATCCTAGTACTACTCTCGCCCAAGCATGCTTAACTGTGGAGTTCTGATGGGATCCGGTGCATTAGTGCTGGTATGATCGCACCCGAAGTCCTAACCACGAAGAAATCACTTAAGGTGTTCACTTGCTTGAAAAAGAGAGGCGAAAAGTTATGTCGGCAGCCACTTTCGTGGGTCCCCTGACGCGGTGCAAGCGAGGTACGTCTTAACGTTAAAAGCCATAAAGAGAAAAAATGAATAAGAAAAACAAAAGAGCAAAAACATGAGTGCAACACGAGGACTTCCCAGGAGGTCACCCATCCTAGTACTACTCTCGCCCAAGCACGCATAACTGCGGAGTTCTGATGGGATCCGGTGCATTAGTGCTGGAATGATCGCACTCGAAGTCCTAAGCGCGAAGAAATCACTTAAGGTGTTCACTTGCTTGAACCACAGAGGCGAAAAGTTATGTCGGCCGTCACGTTAGTGGGTCCCCCGGTGCGGTGCAAGCGAGGGACGCCTTAACGTTAAAAGCGGTAAAGAGAAAAAATGAATAAGAAAAACAAATGAGCAAAAACACGAGTGCAACACGAGGACTTCCCAGGAGGTCACCCATCCTAGTACTACTCTCGCCCAAGCACGCATAACTGCGGAGTTCTGATGGGATCCGGTGCATTAGTGCTGGAATGATCGCACTCGAAGTCCTAAGCGCGAAGAAATCACTTAAGGTGTTCACTTGCTTGAACCAGAGAGGCGAAAAGTTATGTCGGCCGTCACGTTAGTGGGTCCCCCGGCGCGGTGCAAGCGAGGGACGCCTTAACGTTAAAAGCGGTAAAGAGAAAAAACGAATAAGAAAAACAAATGAGCAAAAACACGAGTGCAACACGAGGACTTCCCAGGAGGTCACCCATCCTAGTACTACTCTCGCCCAAGCATGCTTAACTGCGGAGTTCTGATGGGATCCGGTGCATTAGTGCTGGTATGATCGCACCCGACGTCCTAAGCGCGAAGAAATTACTTAAGGAGTTCACTTGCTTGAACAAGAGAGGCGAAAAGTTATGTCGGCAGCCACATTCGTGGGTCCCCTGACGCGGTGCAAGCGAGGGACGTCTTAACGTTAAAAGCCGTAAAGAAAAAAAATGAATAAGAAAAACAAAAGAGCTAAAACACGAGTGCAACACGAGGACTTCCCAGGAGGTCACTCATCCTAGTACTACTCTCGCCCATGCATGCTTAACTGCGGAGTTCTGATGGGATCCGGTGCATTAGTGCTGGTATGATCGCACCCGAAGTCCTAACCGCGAAAAAATCACTTAAGGTGTTCACTTGCTTGAACAAGAGAGGCGAAAAGTTATGTCGGCAGCAACTTTCGTGGGTCCCCTGACGCGGTGAAAGCGAGGGACGTCTTAACGTTAAAAGCCGTAAAGAGAAAAAATGAATAAGAAAAACAAATGAGCTAAAACACGAGTGCAACACGAGGACTTCCCAGGAGGTCACCCATCCTAGTACTACTCTCGCCCAAGCACGCTTAACTGCGTAGTTCTGATGGGATCCGGTGCACTAGTGGTGTTATGATCGCACCCGAAATCCTAAGCGCGAAGAAATCACTTAAGGTGTTCACTTGCTTGAAAAGGTGAGGCAATAAGTTATGTCGGCAGCCACGTTCATGGGTCCCCTGACGCGGTGTAAGCGAGGGACGTCTTAACGTTAAAAGCGGTAAAGACAAAAAATGAATACGAAAAACAAAAGAGCAAAAACACGAGTGCAACACGAGACTTCCCAGGAGGTCACCCATCCTAATACTACTCTCGCCCAAGCACGCTTATCTGCGAAGTTCTGATGGGATCCGGTGCACTAGTGGTGTTATGATCGCACCCGAAATCCTAAGCGCGAAGAAATCACTTAAGGTGTTCACTTGCTTGAAAAAGAGTGGCAAAAAGTTTTGTCGGCAGTCACGTTAGTGGGTCCCCCGGTGCGGTGCAAGCGAGGGACGCCTTAACGTTAAAAGCGGTAAACAGAAAAAACTAATAAGAAAAACAAAAGAGCAAAAACACGAGTGCAACACCAGGACTTCCCAGGAGGTCACCCATCCTAATACTACTCTCGCCCAAGCACGCTTAACTGCGTAGTTCTGATGGGATCCAGTGCATTAGTGGTGGTATGATCGCACCCGAAATCCTAAGCGCGAAGAAATCACTTAAGGTGTTCACTTGCTTGAAAAGGTGAGGCAATAAGTTATGTCGGCAGCCACGTTCATGGGTCCCCTGACGCGGTGTAAGCGAGGGACGTCTTAACGTTAAAAGCGGTAAAGACAAAAAATGAATACGAAAAACAAAAGAGCAAAAACACGAGTGCAACACGAGACTTCCCAGGAGGTCACCCATCCTAATACTACTCTCGCCCAAGCACGCTTATCTGCGAAGTTCTGATGGGATTCGGTGCATTAGTGCTGGTATGATCGCACTCGAAGTCCTAAGCGCTAAAAAATCACTTAAGGTGTTCACTTGCTTGAACCAGAGAGGCGAAAAGTTATGTCGGCCGTCACGTTAGTGGGTCCCCCGGCGCGGTGCAAGCGAGGGACGCCTTAACGTTAAAAGCGGTAAAGAGAAAAAACGAATAAGAAAAACAAATGAGCAAAAACACGAGTGCAACAGAGGACTTCCCAGGAGGTCACCCATCCTAGTACTACTCTCGCCCAAGCACGCTTAACTGCGGAGTTCTGATGGGATCCGGTGCATTAGTGCTGGTATGATCGCACCCGACGTCCTAAGCGCGAAGAAATTACTTAAGGTGTTCACTTGCTTGAACAAGAGAGGCGAAAAGTTATGTCGGCAGCCACTTTCGTGGGTCCCCTGACGCGGTGCAAGCGAGGTACGTCTTAACGTTAAAAGCCGTAAAGAGAAAAAATGAAGAAGAAAAACAAAAGAGCAAAAACATGAGTGCAACACGAGGACTTCCCAGGAGGTCACCCATCCTAGTACTACTCTCGCCCAAGCACGCATAACTGCGGAGTTCTGATGGGATCCGGTGCATTAGTGCTGGAATGATCGCACTCGAAGTCCTAAGCGCGAAGAAATCACTTAAGGTGTTCACTTGCTTGAACCAGAGAGGCGAAAAGTTATGTCGGCCGTCACGTTAGTGGGTCCCCCGGCGCGGTGCAAGCGAGGGACGCCTTAACGTTAAAAGCGGTAAAGAGAAAAAACGAATAAGAAAAACAAATGAGCAAAAACACGAGTGCAACACGAGGACTTCCCAGGAGGTCACCCATCCTAGTACTACTCTCGCCCAAGCATGCTTAACTGCGGAGTTCTGATGGGATCCGGTGCATTAGTGCTGGTATGATCGCACCCGACGTCCTAAGCGCGAAGAAATTACTTAAGGAGTTCACTTGCTTGAACAAGAGAGGCGAAAAGTTATGTCGGCAGCCACATTCGTGGGTCCCCTGACGCGGTGCAAGCGAGGGACGTCTTAACGTTAAAAGCCGTAAAGAAAAAAAATGAATAAGAAAAACAAAAGAGCTAAAACACGAGTGCAACACGAGGACTTCCCAGGAGGTCACTCATCCTAGTACTACTCTCGCCCAAGCATGCTTAACTGCGGAGTTCTGATGGGATCCGGTGCATTAGTGCTGGTATGATCGCACCCGACGTCCTAAGCGCGAAGAAATTACTTAAGGAGTTCACTTGCTTGAACAAGAGAGGCGAAAAGTAAAGTCGGCAGCCACATTCGTGGGTCCCCTGACGCGGTGCAAGCGAGGGACGTCTTAACGTTAAAAGCCGTAAAGAAAAAAAATGAATAAGAAAAACAAAAGAGCTAAAACACGAGTGCAACACGAGGACTTCCCAGGAGGTCACTCATCCTAGTACTACTCTCGCCCAAGCATGCTTAACTGCGGAGTTCTGATGGGATCTGGTACATTAGTGCTGGTATGATCGCACCCGAAGTCCTAACCGCGAAAAAATCACTTAAGGTGTTCACTTGCTTGAACAAGAGAGGCGAAAAGTTATGTCGGCAGCAACTTTCGTGGGTCCCCTGACGCGGTGAAAGCGAGGGACGTCTTAACGTTAAAAGCCGTAAAGAGAAAAAATGAATAAGAAAAACAAATGAGCTAAAACACGAGTGCAACACGAGGACTTCCCAGGAGGTCACCCATCCTAGTACTACTCTCGCCCAAGCACGCTTAACTGCGTAGTTCTGATGGGATCCGGTGCACTAGTGGTGTTATGATCGCACCCGAAATCCTAAGCGCGAAGAAATCACTTAAGGTGTTCACTTGCTTGAAAAAGAGTGGCAAAAAGTTTTGTCGGCAGTCACGTTAGTGGGTCCCCCGGTGCGGTGCAAGCGAGGGACGCCTTAACGTTAAAAGCGGTAAACAGAAAAAACGAATAAGAAAAACAAAAGAGCAAAAACACGAGTGCAACACCAGGACTTCCCAGGAGGTCACCCATCCTAATACTACTCTCGCCCAAGCACGCTTAACTGCGTAGTTCTGATGGGATCCAGTGCATTAGTGGTGGTATGATCGCACCCGAAATCCTAAGCGCGAAGAAATCACTTAAGGTGTTCACTTGCTTGAAAAAGTGAGGCAAAAAGTTATGTCGGCAGCCACGTTCATGGGTCCCCTGACGCGGTGTAAGCGAGGGACGTCTTAACGTTAAAAGCGGTAAAGACAAAACATGAATACGAAAAACAAAAGAGCAAAAACACGAGTGCAACACGAGACTTCCCAGGATGTCTCGCATCCTAATACTACTCTCGCCCAAGCACGCTTAACTGCGGAGTTCTGATGGGATTCGGTGCATTAGTGCTGGTATGATCGCACTCGAAGTCCTAAGCGCTAAAAAATCACTTAAGGTGTTCACTTGCTTGAACCAGAGAGGCGAAAAGTTATGTCGGCCGTCACGTTAGTGGGTCCCCCGGCGCGGTACAAGCGAGGGACGCCTTAACGTTAAAAGCGGTAAAGAGAAAAAACGAATAAGAAAAACAAATGAGCAAAAACACGAGTGCAACACGAGGACTTCCCAGGAGGTCACCCATCCTAGTACTACTCTCGCCCAAGCACGCTTAACTGCGGAGTTCTGATGGGATCCGGTGCATTAGTGCTTGAATGATCGCACTCGAAGTCCTAAGCGCGAAGAAATCACTTAAGGTGTTCACTTGCTTGAACCAGAGAGGCGAAAAGTTATGTCGGCCGTCACGTTAGTGGGTCCCCCGGTGCGGTGCAAGCGAGGGACGCCTTAACGTTAAAAGCGGTAAAGAGAAAAAATGAATAAGAAAAACAAATGAGCAAAAACACGAGTGCAACACGAGGACTTCCCAGGAGGTCACCCATCCTAGTACTACTCTCGCCCAAGCACGCTTAACTGCGGAGTTATGATGGGATCCGGTGAATTAGTGCTGGTATGATCGCACCCGACGTCCTAAGCGTGAAGAAATTACTTAAGGTGTTCACTTGCTTGAACAAGAGAGGCGAATAGTCATGTCGGCAGCCACTTTCGTGGGTCCCTGACGCGGTGCAAGCGAGGGACGTCTTAACGTTAAAAGCCGTAAAGAAAAAAAATGAATAAGAAAAACAAAAGAGCAAAAACACGAGTGCAACACGAGGACTTCCCAGGAGGTCACCCATCCTAGTACTACTCTCGCCCAAGCACGCATAACTGCGGAGTTCTGATGGGATCCGGTGCATTAGTGCTGGAATGATCGCACTCGAAGTCCTAAGCGCGAAGAAATCACTTAAGGTGTTCACTTGCTTGAACCAGAGAGGCGAAAAGTTATGTCGGCCGTCACGTTAGTGGGTCCCCCGGCGCGGTGCAAGCGAGGGACGCCTTAACGTTAAAAGCGGTAAAGAGAAAAAACGAATAAGAAAAACAAATGAGCAAAAACACGAGTGCAACACGAGGACTTCCCAGGAGGTCACCCATCCTAGTACTACTCTCGCCCAAGCATGCTTAACTGCGGAGTTCTGATGGGATCCGGTGCATTAGTGCTGGTATGATCGCACCCGACGTCCTAAGCGCGAAGAAATTACTTAAGGAGTTCACTTGCTTGAACAAGAGAGGCGAAAAGTAATGTCGGCAGCCACATTCGTGGGTCCCCTGACGCGGTGCAAGCGAGGGACGTCTTAACGTTAAAAGCCGTAAAGAAAAAAAATGAATAAGAAAAACAAAAGAGCTAAAACACGAGTGCAACACGAGGACTTCCCAGGAGGTCACTCATCCTAGTACTACTCTCGCCCAAGCATGCTTAACTGCGGAGTTCTGATGGGATCTGGTACATTAGTGCTGGTATGATCGCACCCGAAGTCCTAACCGCGAAAAAATCACTTAAGGTGTTCACTTGCTTGAACAAGAGAGGCGAAAAGTTATGTCGGCAGCAACTTTCGTGGGTCCCCTGACGCGGTGAAAGCGAGGGACGTCTTAACGTTAAAAGCCGTAAAGAGAAAAAATGAATAAGAAAAACAAATGAGCTAAAACACGAGTGCAACACGAGGACTTCCCAGGAGGTCACCCATCCTAGTACTACTCTCGCCCAAGCACGCTTAACTGCGTAGTTCTGATGGGATCCGGTGCACTAGTGGTATTATGATCGCACCCGAAATCCTAAGCGCGAAGAAATCACTTAAGGTGTTCACTTGCTTGAAAAAGAGTGGCAAAAAGTTTTGTCGGCAGTCACGTTAGTGGGTCCCCCGGTGCGGTGCAAGCGAGGGACGCCTTAACGTTAAAAGCGGTAAACAGAAAAAACGAATAAGAAAAACAAAAGAGCAAAAACACGAGTGCAACACCAGGACTTCCCAGGAGGTCACCCATCCTAATACTACTCTCGCCCAAGCACGCTTAACTGCGTAGTTCTGATGGGATCCAGTGCATTAGTGGTGGTATGATCGCACCCGAAATCCTAAGCGCGAAGAAATCACTTAAGGTGTTCACTTGCTTGAAAAAGTGAGGCAAAAAGTTATGTCGGCAGCCACGTTCATGGGTCCCCTGACGCGGTGTAAGCGAGGGACGTCTTAACGTTAAAAGCGGTAAAGACAAAACATGAATACGAAAAACAAAAGAGCAAAAACACGAGTGCAACACGAGACTTCCCAGGATGTCACCCATCCTAATACTACTCTCGCCCAAGCACGCTTAACTGCGGAGTTCTGATGGGATTCGGTGCATTAGTGCTGGTATAATCGCACTCGAAGTCCTAAGCGCTAAAAAATCACTTAAGGTGTTCACTTGCTTGAACCAGAGAGGCGAAAAGTTATGTCGGCCGTCACGTTAGTGGGTCCCCCGGCGCGGTGCAAGCGAGGGACGCCTTAACGTTAAAAGCGGTAAAGAGAAAAAACGAATAAGAAAAACAAATGAGCAAAAACACGAGTGCAACACGAGGACTTCCCAGGAGGTCACCCATCCTAGTACTACTCTCGCCCAAGCACGCTTAACTGCGGAGTTCTGATGGGATCCGGTGCATTAGTGCTGGTATGATCGCACCCGACGTCCTAAGCGCGAAGAAATTACTTAAGGTGTTCACTTGCTTGAACAAGAGAGGCGAAAAGTTATGTCGGCAGCCACTTTCGTGGGTCCCCTGACGCGGTGCAAGCGAGGGACGTCTTAACGTTAAAAGCCGTAAAGAGAAAAAATGAATAAGAAAAGCAAAAGAGCTAAAACACGAGTGCAACACGAGGACTTCCCAGGAGGTCACCCATCCTAGTACTACTCTCGCCCAAGCACGCTTAACTGCGTAGTTCTGATGGGATCCGGTGCATTAGTGGTGGTATGATTGCACCCGAAATCCTAAGCGCGAAGAAATCACTTAAGGTGTTCACTTGCTTGAAAAAGTGAGGCAAAAAGTTATGTCGGCAGCCACGTTCATGGGTCCCCTGACGCGGTGTAAGCGAGGGACGTCTTAACGTTAAAAGCAGTAAAGACAAAAAATGAATACGAAAAACAAAAGAGCAAAAACACGAGTGCAACACGAGACTTCCCAGGAGATCACCCATCCTAGTACTACTCTCGCCCAAGCACGCTTAACTGCGGAGTTCTGATGGGATTCGGTGCATTAGTGCTGGTATGATCGCACTCGAAGTCCTAAACGCTAAGAAATCACTTAAGGTGTTCACTTGCTTGAACTAGAGAGGCGAAAAGTTATGTCGGCCGTCACGTTAGTGGGTCCCCCGGCGCGGTGCAAGCGAGGGACGCCTTAACGTTAAAAGCGGTAAAGAGAAAAAACGAATAAGAAAAACAAATGAGCAAAAACACGAGTGCAACACGAGGACTTCCCAGGAGGTCACCCATCCTAGTACTACTCTCGCCCAAGCACGCTTAACTGCGGAGTTCTGATGGGATCCGGTGCATTAGTGCTGGTATGATCGCACCCGACGTCCTAAGCGCGAAGAAATTACTTAAGGTGTTCACTTGCTTGAACAAGAGAGGCGAAAAGTTATGTCGGCAGCCACTTTCATGGGTCCTCTGACGCGGTGCAAGCGAGGGACGTCTTAACGTTAAAAGCCGTAAAGAAAAAAAATGAATAAGAAAAACAAAAGAGCTAAAACAAGAGTGCAACATGAGGACTTCCCAGGAGGTCACCCATCCTAGTACTACTCTCGCCCAAGCATGCTTAACTGTGGAGTTCTGATGGGATCCGGTGCATTAGTGCTGGTATGATCGCACCCGACGTCCTTAGCGCGAAGAAATTACTTAAGGTGTTCACTTGCTTGAACAAGAGAGGCGAAAAGTTATGTCGGCAGCCACTTTCGTGGGTCCCCTGACGCGGTGCAAGCGAGGGACGTCTTAACGTTAAAAGCCGTAAAGAAAAAAAATGAATAAGAAAAACAAAAGAGCAAAAACACGAGTGCAACACGAGGACTTCCCAGGAGGTCACTCATCTTAGTACTACTCTCGCCCAAGCATGCTAAACTGCGGAGTTCTGATGGGATCCGGTGCATTAGTGCTGGTATGATCGCACCCGAAGTCCTAAGCGCGAAGAAATCCCTTAAGGTGTTCACTTGCTTGAACAAGAGAGGCGAAAAGTTATGTCGGCAGCAACTTTCGTGGGTCCCCTGACGCGGTGCAAGCGAGGGACGCCTTAACGTTAAAAGCGGTAAAGAGAAAAAACGAATAAGAAAAACAAAAGAGCAAAAACACGAGTGGAACACGAGGACTTCCCAGGAGGTCACCCATCCTAGTACTACTCTAGCCCAAGCACGCTTAACTGCGTAGTTCTGATGGGATCTAGTGCATTAGTGGTGGTATGATCGCACCCGAAATCCTAAGCGCGAAAAAATCACTTAAGGTGTTCACTTGCTTGAAAAAGAGAGGCAAAAAGTTATGTCGGCAGCCACGTTCGTGGGTCCCCTGACGCGGTGTAAGCGAGGGACGTCTTAACGTTAAAAGTGGTAAAGAAAAAAAATGAATAAGAAAAACAAAAGAGCAAAAACATGAGTGCAACACGAGACTTCCCAGGAGGTCACCCATCCTAGTACTACTCTCGCCCAAGCATGCTTAACTGTGGAGTTCTGATGGGATCCGGTGCATTAGTGCTGGTGTGATCGCACCCGAAGTCCTAACCACGAAGAAATCACTTATGGTGTTCACTTGCTTGAAAAAGAGAGGCGAAAAGTTATGTCGGCAGCCACTTTCGTGGGTCCCCTGACGCGGTGCAAGCGAGGTACGTCTTAACGTTAAAAGCCGTAAAGAGAAAAAATGAATAAGAAAAACAAAAGAGCAAAAACATGAGTGCAACACGAGACTTCCCAGGAGGTCACCCATCCTAGTACTACTCTCGCCCAAGCATGCTTAACTGTGGAGTTCTGATGGGATCCGGTGCATTAGTGCTGGTATGATCGCACCCGAAGTCCTAAGCGCTAAGAAATCACTTAAGATGTTCACTTGCTTGAACAAGAGAGGCGAAAAGTTATGTCGGCAGCCACTTTCGTGGGTCCCCTGACGCGGTGCAAGCGAGGTACGTCTTAACGTTAAAAGCCGTAAAGAGAAAAAATGAATAAGAAAAACAAAAGAGCTAAAACACGAGTGCAACACGAGGACTTCCCAGGAGGTCACCCATCCTAGTACTACTCTCGTCCAAGCACGCTTAACTGCGCAGTTCTGATGGGATCCAGTGCATTAGTGGTGGTATGATCGCACCCGAAATCCTAAGCGCGAAGAAATCACTTAAGGTGTTCACTTGATTGAAAAAGAGAGGCAAAAAGTTTGGTCGGCAGTCACGTTAGTGGGTCCCCCGGTGCGGTGCAAGCGAGGGACGTCTTAACGTTAAAAGCGGTAAAGAGAAAAAATGAATAAGAAAAACAAATGAGCAAAAACACGAGTGCAACACGAGGACTTCCCAGGAGGTCACCCATCCTAGTACTACTCTCGCCCAAGCACGCTTAACTGCGGAGTTCTGATGGGATCCGGTGCATTAGTGCTGGAATGATCGCACTCGAAGTCCTAAGCGCGAAGAAATCACTTAAGGTGTTCACTTGCTTGAACCAGAGAGGCGAAAAGTTATGTCGGCCGTCACGTTTGTGGGTCCCCCGGCACGGTGCAAGTGAGGGACGCCTTAACGTTAAAAGCCGTAAAGAAAAAAAATGAATAAGAAAAACAAAAGAGCTAAAACACGAGTGCAAAACGAGGACTTCCCAGGAGGTCACCCATCCTAGTACTACTCTCGCCCAAGCACGCTTAACTGCGTAGTTCTGATGGGATTCGGTGCATTAGTGGTGGTATGATCGCACCCGAAATCCTAAGCGCGAAGAAATCACTTAAGGTATTCACTTGCTTGAAAAAGAGAGGGAAAAAGTTTTGTCGGCAGTCACGTTAGTGGGTCCCCCGGTGCGGTGCAAGCGAGGGACGCCTTAACGTTAAAAGCGGTAAAGAGAAAAAACGAATAAGAAAAACAAAAGAGCAAAAACACGAGTGCAACACGAGACATCCCAGGAGGTCACCCATCCTAGTGCTACTCTCGCCCAAGCATGCTTAACTGTGGAGTTCTGATGGGATCCGGTGCATTAGTGCTGGTATGATCGCACCCGAAGTCCTAAGCGCTAAGAAATCACTTAAGGTGTTCACTTGCTTGAACAAGAGAGGCGAAAAGTTATGTCGGCAGCCACTTTCGTGGGTCCCCTGACGCGGTGCAAACGTTAAAAGCCGTAAAGAAAAATAATGAATAAGAAAAACAAAAGAGCTAAAACACGAGTGCAACACGAGGACTTCCCAGGAGGTCACCCATCCTAGTACTACTCTCGCCCAAGCATGCTTAACTGTGGAGTTCTGATGGGATCCGGTGCATTAGTGCTGGTATGATCGCACCCGAAGTCCTAACCACGAAGAAATCACTTAAGGTGTTCACTTGCTTGAAAAAGAGAGGCGAAAAGTTATGTCGGCAGCCACTTTCGTGGGTCCCCTGACGTGGTGCAAGCGAGGTACGTCTTAACGTTAAAAGCCGTAAAGAGAAAAAATGAATAAGAAAAACAAAAGAGTAAAAACATGAGTGCAACACGAGACTTCCCAGGAGGTCACCCATCCTAGTACTACTCTCGCCCAAGCATGCTTAACTGTGGAGTTCTGATGGGATCCGGTGCATTAGTGCTGGTATGATCGCACCCGAAGTCCTAAGCGCTAAGAAATCACTTAAGATGTTCACTTGCTTGAACAAGAGAGGCGAAAAGTTATGTCGGCAGCCACTTTCGTGGGTCCCCTGACGCGGTGCAAGCGAGGTACGTCTTAACGTTAAAAGCCGTAAAGAGAAAAAATGAATAAGAAAAACAAAAGAGCTAAAACACGAGTGCAACACGAGGACTTCCCAGGAGGTCACCCATCCTAGTACTACTCTCGTCCAAGCATGCTTAACTGCGCAGTTCTGATGGGATCTAGTGCATTAGTGGTGGTATGATCGCACCCGAAATCCTAAGCGCGAAGAAATCACTTAAGGTGTTCACTTGATTGAAAAAGAGAGGCAAAAAGTTTTGTCGGCAGTCACGTTAGTGGGTCCCCCGGTGCGGTGCAAGCGAGGGACGTCTTAACGTTAAAAGCGGTAAAGAGAAAAAATGAATAAGAAAAACAAATGAGCAAAAACACGAGTGCAACACGAGGACTTCCCAGGAGGTCACCCATCCTAGTACTACTCTCGCCCAAGCACGCTTAACTGCGGAGTTCTGATGGGATCCGGTGCATTAGTGCTGGAATGATCGCACTCGAAGTCCTAAGCGCGAAGAAATCACTTAAGGTGTTCACTTGCTTGAACCTGAGAGGCGAAAAGTTATGTCGGCCGTCACGTTTTTGGGTCCCCCAGCACGGTGCAAGTGAGGGACGCCTTAACGTTAAAAGCCGTAAAGAAAAAAAATGAATAAGAAAAACAAAAGAGCTAAAACACGAGTGCAAAACGAGGACTTCCCAGGAGGTCACCCATCCTAGTACTACTCTCACCCAAGCACGCTTAACTGCGTAGTTCTGATGGGATTCGGTGCATTAGTGGTGGTATGATCGCACCCGAAATCCTAAGCGCGAAGAAATCACTTAAGGTATTCACTTGCTTGAAAAAGAGAGGCAAAAAGTTTTGTCGGCAGTCACGTTAGTGGGTCCCCCGGTGCGGTGCAAGCGAGGGACGCCTTAACGTTAAAAGCGGTAAAGAGAAAAAACGAATAAGAAAAACAAAAGAGCAAAAACACGAGTGCAACACGAGACTTCCCAGGAGGTCACCCATCCTAGTACTACTCTCGCCCAAGCATGCTTAACTGTGGAGTTCTGATGGGATCCGGTGCATTAGTGCTGGTATGATCGCACCCGAAGTCCTAAGCGCTAAGAAATCACTTAAGGTGTTCACTTGCTTGAACAAGAGAGGCGAAAAGTTATGTCGGCAGCCACTTTCGTGGGTACCCTGACGCGGTGCAAGTGAGGTACGTCTTAACGTTAAAAGCCGTAAAGAAAAATAATGAATAAGAAAAACAAAAGAGCTAAAACACGAGTGCAACACGAGGACTTCCCAGGAGGTCACCCATCCTAGTACTACTCTCGCCCAAGCATGCTTAACTGTGGAGTTCTGATGGGATCCGGTGCATTAGTGCTGGTATGATCGCACCCGAAGTCCTAACCACGAAGAAATCACTTAAGGTGTTCACTTGCTTGAAAAAGAGAGGCGAAAAGTTATGTCGGCAGCCACTTTCGTGGGTCCCCTGACGCGGTGCAAGCGAGGTACGTCTTAACGTTAAAAGCCGTAAAGAGAAAAAATGAATAAGAAAAACAAATGAGCAAAAACATGAGTGCAACACGAGGACTTCCCAGGAGGTCACCCATCCTAGTACTACTCTCGCCCAAGCGCGCTTAACTGCGGAGTTCTGATGGGATCCGGTGCATTAGTGCTGGAATGATCGCACTCGAAGTCCTAACCACGAAGAAATCACTTAAGGTGTTCACTTGCTTGAAAAAGAGAGGCGAAAAGTTATGTCGGCAGCCACTTTCGTGGGTACCCTGACGCGGTGCAAGTGAGGTACGTCTTAACGTTAAAAGCCGTAAAGAAAAATAATGAATAAGAAAAACAAAAGAGCTAAAACACGAGTGCAACACGAGGACTTCCCAGGAGGTCACCCATCCTAGTACTACTCTCGCCCAAGCATGCTTAACTGTGGAGTTCTGATGGGATCCGGTGCATTAGTGCTGGTATGATCGCACCCGAAGTCCTAACCACGAAGAAATCACTTAAGGTGTTCACTTGCTTGAAAAAGAGAGGCGAAAAGTTATGTCGGCAGCCACATTCGTGGGTCCCCTGACGCGGTGCAAGCGAGGTACGTCTTAACGTTAAAAGCCGTAAAGAGAAAAAATGAATAAGAAAAACAAATGAGCTAAAACACGAGTGCAACACGAGGACTTCCCAGGAGGTCACCCATCCTAGTACTACTCTCGCCCAAGCACGCTTAACTGCGTAGTTCTGATGGGATCCGGTGCACTAGTGGTGTTATGATCGCACCCGAAATCCTAAGCGCGAAGAAATCACTTAAGGTGTTCACTTGCTTGAAAAAGAGTGGCAAAAAGTTTTGTCGGCAGTCACGTTCGTGGGTCCCCCGGTGCGGTGCAAGCGAGGGACGCCTTAACGTTAAAAGCGGTAAACAGAAAAAACGAATAAGAAAAACAAAAGAGCAAAAACACGAGTGCAACACCAGGACTTCCCAGGAGGTCACCCATCCTAGTACTACTCTCGCCCAAGCACGCTTAACTGCGTAGTTCTGATGGGATCCAGTGCATTAGTGGTGGTATGATCGCACCCGAAATCCTAAGCGCGAAAAAATCACTTAAGGTGTTCACTTGCTTGAAAAAGTGAGGCAAAAAGTTATGTCGGCAGCCACGTTCATGGGTCCCCTGACGCGGTGTAAGCGAGGGACGTCTTAACGTTAAAAGCGGTAAAGACAAAAAATGAATACGAAAAACAAAAGAGCAAAAACACGAGTGCAACACGAGACTTCCCAGGAGGTCACCCATCCTAATACTACTCTCGCCCAAGCACGCTTAACTTCGGAGTTCTGATGGGATTCAGTGCATTAGTGCTGGTATGATCGCACTCGAAGTCCTAAGCGCTAAGAAATCACTTAAGGTGTTCACTTGCTTTAACCAGAGAGGCGAAAAGTTATGTCGGCCGTCACGTTAGTGGGTCCCCCGGCGCGGTGCAAGCGAGGGACGCCTTAACGTTAAAAGCGGTAAAGAGAAAAAACGAATAAGAAAAACAAATGAGCAAAAACACGAGTGCAACACGAGGACTTCCCAGGAGGTCACCCATCCTAGTACTACTCTCGCCCAAGCACGCTTAACTGCGGAGTTCTGATGGGATCCGGTGCATTAGTGCTGGTATGATCGCACCCGACGTCCTAAGCGCGAAGAAATTACTTAAGGTGTTCACTTGCTTGAACAAGAGAGGCGAAAAGTTATGTCGGCAGCCACTTTCGTGGGTCCCCTGTCGCGGTGCAAGCGAGGGACGTCTTAACGTTAAAAGCCGTAAAGAGAAAAAATGAATAAGAAAAGCAAAAGAGCTAAAACACGAGTGCAACACGAGGACTTCCCAGGAGGTCACCCATCCTAGTACTACTCTCGCCCAAGCACGCTTAACTGCGTAGTTCTGATGGGATCCGGTGCATTAGAGGTGGTATGATCGCACCCGAAATCCTAAGCGCGAAGAAATCACTTAAGGTGTTCACTTGCTTGAAAAAGAGAGGCAAAAAGTTTTGTCGACAGTCACGTTAGTGGGTCCCCCGGTGCGGTGCAAGCGAGGGACGCCTTAACGTTGAAAGCGGTAAACAGAAAAAACGAATAAGAAAAACAAAAGAGCAAAAACACGAGTGCAACACCAGGACTTCCTAGGAGGTCACCCATCCTAGTACTACTCTCGCCCAAGCACGCTTAACTGCGTAGTTCTGATGGGATCCAGTGCATTAGTGGTGGTATGATCGCACCCGAAATCCTAAGCGCGAAGAAATCACTTAAGGTGTTCACTTGCTTGAAAAAGTGAGGCAAAAAGTTATGTCGGCAGCCACGTTCGTGGGTCCCCTGACGCGGTGTAAGCGAGGGACGTCTTAACGTTAAAAGCGGTAAAGACAAAAAATGAATACGAAAAACAAAAGAGCAAAAACACGAGTGCAACACGAGACTTCCCAGGAGGTCACCCATCCTAGTACTACTCTCGCCCAAGCACGCTTAACTGCGGAGTTCTGATGGGATTCGGTGCATTAGTGCTGGTATGATCGCACTCGAAGTCCTAAGCGCTAAGAAATCACTTAAGGTGTTCACTTGCTTGAACTAGAGAGGCGAAAAGTTATGTCGGCCGTCACGTTAGTGGGTCCCCAGGCGCGGTGCAAGCGAGGGACGCCTTAACGTTAAAAGCGGTAAAGAGAAAAAACGAATAAGAAAAACAAATGAGCAAAAACACGATTGCAACACGAGGACTTCCCAGGAGGTCACCCATCCTAGTACTACTCTCGCCCAAGCACGCTTAACTGCGGTGTTCTGATGGGATCCGGTGCATTAGTACTGGTATGATTGCACCCGACGTCCTAAGCGCGAAGAAATTACTTAAGGTGTTCACTTGCTTGAACAAGAGAGGCGAAAAGTTATGTCGGCAGCCACTTTCATGGGTCAACTGACGCGGTGCAAGCGAGGGACGTCTTAACGTTAAAAGCCGTAAAGAAAAAAAATGAATAAGAAAAACAAAAGAGCTAAAACAAGAGTGCAACACGAGGACTTCCCAGGAGGTCACCCATCCTAGTACTACTCTCGCCCAAGCATGCTTACCTGTGGAGTTCTGATGGGATCCGGTGCATTAGTGCTGGTATGATCGCACCCAACGTCCTTAGCGCGAAGAAAATACTTAAGGTGTTCACTTGCTTGAACAAGAGAGGCGAAAAGTTATGTCGGCAGCCACTTTCGTGGGTCCCCTGACGCGGTGCAAGCGAGGGACGTCTTAACGTTAAAAGCCGTAAAGAAAAAAATGAATAAGAAAAACAAAAGAGCAAAAACACGAGTGCAACACGAGGACTTCCCAGGAGGTCACTCATCCTAGTACTACTCTCGCCCAAGCATGCTAAACTGCGGAGTTCTGATGGGATCTGGTGCATTAGTGCTGGTATGATCGCACCCGACGTCCTTAGCGCGAAGAAATTACTTAAGGTGTTCACTTGCTTGAACAAGAGAGGCGAAAAGTTATGTCGGCAGCCACTTTCGTGGGTCCCCTGACGCGGTGCAAGCGAGGGACGTCTTAACGTTAAAAGCCGTAAAGAAAAAAAATGAATAAGAAAAACAAAAGAGCAAAAACACGAGTGCAACACGAGGACTTCCCAGGAGGTCACTCATCCTAGTACTACTCTCGCCCAAGCATGCTAAACTGTGGAGTTCTGATGGGATCCGGTGCATTAGTGCTGGTATGATCGCACCCGAAGTCCTACGCGCGAAGAAATCCCTTAAGGTGTTCACTTGCTTGAACAAGAGAGGCGAAAAGTTATGTCGGCAGCAACTTTCGTGGGTCCCCTGACGCGGTGCAAGCGAGGGACGTCTTAACGTTAAAAGCCGTAAAGAGAAAAAATGAATAAGAAAAACAAAAGAGCTAAAACACGAGTGCAACACGAGGACTTCCCAGGAGATCACCCATCCTAGTACTACTCTCGCCCAAGCATGCTAAACTGCAGAGTTCTGATGGGATCCGGTGCATTAGTGCTGGTATGATCGCACCCGAAGTCCTAAGCGCGAAGAAATCCCTTAAGGTGTTCACTTGCTTGAACAAGAGAGGCGAAAAGTTATGTCGGCAGCAACTTTCGTGGGTCCCCTGACGCGGTGCAAGCGAGGGACGTCTTAACGTTAAAAGCCGTAAAGAGAAAAAATGAATAAGAAAAACAAAAGAGCTAAAACACGAGTGCAACACGAGGACTTCCCAGGAGATCACCCATCCTAGTACTACTCTCGCCCAAGCACGCTAAACTGCGTAGTTCTGATGGGATCCGGTGCATTAGTGGTGGTATGATCGCACCGAAATCCTAAGCGCGAAGAAATCACTTAAGGTGTTCACTTGCTTGAAAAAGAGAGGCAAAAAGTTTTGTCGGCAGTCACGTTAGTGGGTCCCCCGGTGCGGTGCAAGCGAGGGACGCCTTAACGTTAAAAGCGGTAAAGAGAAAAAACGAATGAGAAAAACAAAAGAGCAAAAACACGAGTGCAACACGAGGACTTCCCAGGAGGTCACCCATCCTAGTACTACTCTCGCCCAAGCACGCTTAACTGCGTAGTTCTGATGGGATCTAGTGCATTTGTGGTGGTATGATCGCACCCGAAATCCTAAGCGCGAAAAAATCACTTAAGGTGTTCACTTGCTTGAAAAAGAGAGGCAAAAAGTTATGTCGGCAGCCACGTTCGTGGGTCCCCTGACGCGGTGTAAGCGAGGGACGTCTTAACGTTAAAAGTGGTAAAGAAAAAAAATGAATAAGAAAAACAAAAGAGCAAAAACACGAGTGCAACACGAGACTTCCCAGGAGGCCACCCATTCTAGTACTACTCTCGCCCAAGCACGCTTAACTGCGGAGTTCTGATGGGATTCGGTGCGTTAGTGCTGGTATGATCGCACTCGAAGTCCTAAGCGCTAAGAAATCACTTAAGGTGTTCACTTGCTTGAACAAGAGAGGCGAAAAGTTATGTCGGCAGTCACGTTAGTGGGTCCCCCGGTGCGGTGCAAGCAAGGGACGCCTTAACATTAAAAGCAGTAAAGAGAAAAAATGAATAAGAAAAACAAATGAGCAAAAACACGAGTGCAACACGAGGACTTCCCAGGAGGTCACCCATCCTAGTACTACTCTCGCCCAAGCACGCTTAACTGCGGAGTTATGATGGGATCCGGTGCATTAGTGCTGGTATGATCGCACCCGACGTCCTAAGCGCGAAGAAATTACTTAAGGTGTTCACTTGCTTGAACAAGAGAGGCGAATAGTCATGTCGGCAGCCACTTTCGTGGGTCCCTGACGCGGTGCAAGCGAGGGACGTCTTAACGTTAAAAGCCGTAAAGAAAAAAAATGAATAAGAAAAACAAAAGAGCTAAAACACGAGTGCAACACGAGGACTTCCCAGGAGGTCACTCATCCTAGTACTACTCTCGCCCAAGCATGCTTAACTGCGGAGTTCTGATGGGATCCGGTGCATTAGTGCTGGTATGATCGCACCCTAATTCCTAAGCGCGAAGAAATCACTTAAGGTGTTCACTTGCTTGAACAAGAGAGGCGAAAAGTTATGTCGGCAGCAACTTTCGTGGGTCCCCTAACGCGGTGCAAGCGAGGGACGTCTTAACCCTAAAAGCCGTAAAGAGAAAAAATGAATAAGAAAAACAAAAGAGCTACAACACGAGTGCAACACGAGGACTTCCCAGGAGATCACCCATCCTAGTACTACTCTCGCCCAAGCACGCTTAACTGCGTAGTTCTGATGGGATCCGGTGCATTAGTGGTGGTATGATCGCACCTGAAATCCTAAGCGCGAATAAATCACTTAAGGTGTTCACTTGCTTGAAAAAGAGAGGCAAAAAGTTTTGTCGGCAGTCACGTTTGTGGGTCCCCCGGTGCGGTGCAAGCGAGGGACGCCTTAACGTTAAAAGCGGTAAAGAGAAAAAATGAATAAGAACAACAAAAGAGCAAAAACACGAGTGCAACACGAGACTTCCCAGGAGGTCACCCATCCTAGTACTACTCTCGCCCAAGCACGCTTAACTGCGGAGTTCTGATGGGATTCGGTGCATTAGTGCTGGTATGATCGCACTCGAAGTCCTAAGCGCTAAGAAATCACTTAAGGTGTTCACTTGCTTGAAAAAGAGAGGCAAAAAGTTATGTCGGCAGCCACGTTCGTGGGTCCCCTGACGCGGTGTAAGCGAGGGACGTCTTAACGTTAAAAGCGGTAAAGACAAAAAATGAATACGAAAAACAAAAGAGCAAAAACACGAGTGCAACACGAGACTTCCCAGGAGGTCACCCATCCTAGTACTACTCTCGCCCAAGCACGCTTAACTGCGGAGTTCTGATGGGAGTCGGTCCATTAGTGCTGGTATGATCGCACTCGAAGTCCTAAGCGCTAAGAAATCACTTAAGGTGTTCACTTGCTTGAAAAAGAGAGGCAAAAAGTTTTGTCGGCAGTCACGTTAGTGGGTCCCCCGGTGCGGTGCAAGCGAGGGACGCCTTAACGTTAAAAGCGGTAAAGAGAAAAAACGAATAAGAAAAACAAAAGAGCAAAAACACGAGTGCAACACGAGGACTTCCCAGGAGGTCACCCATCCTAGTACTACTCTCGCCCAAGCACGCTTAACTGCATAGTTCTGATGGGATCCGGTGCATTAGTGGTGGTATGATCGCACCCGAAATCCTAAGCGCGAATAAATCACTTAAGGTGTTCACTTGCTTGAAAAAGAGAGGCAAAAAGTTTTGTCGGCAGCCACGTTCGTGGGTCCCCTGACGCGGTGTAAGCGAGGGACGTCTTAACGTTAAAAGCGGTAAAGACAAAAAATGAATACGAAAAATAAAAGAGCAAAAACACGAGTGCAACACGAGACTTCCCAGGAGGTCACCCATCCTAGTACTACTCTCGCCCACGCACGCTTAACTGCGGAGTTCTGATGGGAGTCGGTGCATTAGTGCTGGTATGATCGCACTCGAAGTCCTAAGCGCTAAGAAATCACTTAAGGTGTTCACTTCCTTGAAAAAGATAGGCAAAAAGTTTTGTCGGCAGTCACGTTAGTGGGTCCCCCGGTGCGGTGCAAGCGAGGGACGCCTTAACGTTAAAAGCGGTAAAGAGAAAAAACGAATAAGAAAAACAAAAGAGCAAAAACACGAGTGCAACACGAGGACTTCCCAGGAGGTCACCCATCCTAGTACTACTCTCGCCCAAGCACGCTTAACTGCGTAGTTCTGATGGGATCTAGTGCATTAGTGGTGGTATGATCGCACCCGAAATCCTAAGCGCGAAAAAATCACTTAAGGTGTTCACTTGCTTGAAAAAGAGAGGCAAAAAGTTATGTCGGCAGCCACGTTCGTGGGTCCCCTGACGCGGTGTAAGCGAGGGACGTCTTAACGTTAAAAGTGGTAAAGAAAAAAAATGAATAAGAAAAACAAAAGAGCAAAAACACGAGTGCAACACGAGACTTCCCAGGAGGTCACCCATCCTAGTACTACTCTCGCCCAAGCACGCTTAACTGCGGAGTTCTGATGGGATTCGGTGCGTTAGTGCTGGTATGATCGCACTCGAAGTCCTAAGCGCTAAGAAATCACTTAAGGTGTTCACTTGCTTGAACAAGAGAGGCGAAAAGTTATGTCGGCAGTCACGTTAGTGGGTCCCCCGGTGCGGTGCAAGCAAGGGACGCCTTAACGTTAAAAGCGGTAAAGAGAAAAAACGAATAAGAAAAGCAAAAGGGTAAAAACACGTGTGCAACACGAGGACTTCCCAGGTGGTCACCCATCCTAATACTACTCTCGCCCAACCACGCTTAACTGCGGAGTTCTGATGGGATCCGGTGCATTAGTACTGGAATGATCGCACTCGAAGTCCTAAGCGCGAAGAAATCACTCAAGGTGTTCACTTGCTTGAACCAGAGAGGCGAAAAGTTATGTCGGCCGTCACGTTAGTGGGTCCGCCGGCGCGGTGCAAGCGAGGGACGCCTTAACGTTAAAAGCAGTAAAGAGAAAAAATGAATAAGAAAAACAAATGAGCAAAAACACGAGTGCAACACGAGGACTTCCCAGGAGGTCACCCATCCTAGTACTACTCTCGCCCAAGCACGCTTAACTGCGGAGTTATGATGGGATCCGGTGCATTAGTGCTGGTATGATCGCACCCGACGTCCTAAGCGCGAAGAAATTACTTAAGGTGTTCACTTGCTTGAACAAGAGAGGCGAATAGTCATGTCGGCAGCCACTTTCGTGGGTCCCTGACGCGGTGCAAGCGAGGGACGTCTTAACGTTAAAAGCCGTAAAGAAAAAAAATGAATGAGAAAAACAAAAGAGCTAAAACACGAGTGCAACACGAGGACTTCCCAGGAGGTCACTCATCCTAGTACTACTCTCGCCTAAGCATGCTTAACTGCGGAGTTCTGATGGGATCCGGGGCATTAGTGCTGGTATGATCGCACCCAAAGTCCTAAGCGTGAAGAAATCACTTAAGGTGTTCACTTGCTTGAACAAGAGAGGCGAAAAGTTATGTCGGCAGCAACTTTCGTGGGTCCCCTGACGCGGTGCAAGCGAGGGACGTCTTAACGCTAAAAGCCGTAAAGAGAAAAAATGAATAAGAAAAACAAAAGAGCTACAACACGAGTGCAACACGAGGACTTCCCAGGAGATCACCCATCCTAGTACTACTCTCGCCCAAGCACGCTTAACTGCGTAGTTCTGATGGGATCCGGTGCATTAGTGGTGGTATGATCGCACCCGAAATCCTAAGCGCGAATAAATCACTTAAGGTGTTCACTTGCTTGAAAAAGAGAGGCGAAAAGTTATGTCGGCAGTCACGTTAGTGGGTCCCCCGGTGCGGTGCAAGCAAGGGACGCCTTAACGTTAAAAGCGGTAAAGAGAAAAAATGAATAAGAAAAACAAAAGGGCAAAAACACGTGTGCAACACGAGGACTTCCCAGGTGGTTACCCATCCTAGTACTACTCTCGCCCAACCACGCTTAACTGCGGAGTTCTGATGGGATCCGGTGCATTAGTACTGGAATGATCGCACTCGAAGTCCTAAGCGCGAAGAAATCACTCAAGGTGTTCACTTGCTTGAACCAGAGAGGCGAAAAGTTATGTCGGCCGTCACGTTAGTGGGTCCGCCGGCGCGGTGCAAGCGAGGGACGCCTTAACGTTAAAAGTAGTAAAGAGAAAAAATGAACAAGAAAAACAAATGAGCAAAAACACGAGTGCAACACGAGGACTTCCCAGGAGGTCACCCATCCTAGTACTACTCTCGCCCAAGCACGCTTAACTGCGGAGTTATGATGGGATCCGGTGCATTAGTGCTGGTATGATCGCACCCGACGTCCTAAGCGCGAAGAAATTACTTAAGGTGTTCACTTGCTTGAACAAGAGAGGCGAATATTCATGTCGGCAGCCACTTTCGTGGGTCCCTGACGCGGTGCAAGCGAGGGACGTCTTAACGTTAAAAGCCGTAAAGAAAAAAAATGAATAAGAAAAACAAAAGAGCTAAAACACGAGTGCAACACGAGGACTTCCCAGGAGGTCACTCATCCTAGTACTACTCTCGCCTAAGCATGCTTAACTGCGGAGTTCTGATGGGATCCGGGGCATTAGTGCTGGTATGATCGCACACAAAGTCCTAAGCGTGAAGAAATCACTTAAGGTGTTCACTTGCTTGAACAAGAGAGGCGAAAAGTTATGTCGGCAGCAACTTTCGTGGGTCCCCTGACGCGGTGCAAGCGAGGGACGCCTTAACGTTAAAAGCGGTAAAGAGAAAAAACGAATAAGAAAAACAAAAGAGCAAAAACACGAGTGCAACACGAGGACTTCCCAGGAGGTCACCCATCCTAGTACTACTCTCGCCCAAGCACGCTTAACTGCGTAGTTCTGATGGGATCCGGTGCATTAGTGGTGGTATGATCGCACCCGAAATCCTAAGCGCGAATAAATCACTTAAGGTGTTCACTTGCTTGAAAAAGAGAGGCAAAAAGTTTTGTCGGCAGTCACGTTAGTGGGTCCCCCGGTGCGGTGCAAGCGAGGGACGCCTTAACGTTTAAAGCGGTAAAGAGCAAAAATGAATAAGAACAACAAAAGAGCAAAAACACGAGTGCAACACGAGACTTCCCAGGAGGTCACCCATCCTAGTACTACTCTCGCCCAAGCACGCTTAACTGCGGAGTTCTGATGGGATTCGGTGCATTAGTGCTGGTATGATCGCACTCGAAGTCCTAAGCGCTAACAAATCACTTAAGGTGTTCACTTGCTTGAAAAAGAGAGGCAAAAAGTTATGTCGGCAGCCACGTTCGTGGGTCCCCTGACGCGGTGTAAGCGAGGGACGTCTTAACGTTAAAAGCGGTAAAGACAAAAAATGAATACGAAAAACAAAAGAGCAAAAACACGAGTGCAACACGAGACTTCCCAGGAGGTCACCCATCCTAGTACTACTCTCGCCCAAGCACGCTTAACTGCGGAGTTCTGATGGGAGTCGGTGCATTAGTGCTGGTATGATCGCACTCGAAGTCCTAAGCGCTAAGAAATCACTTAAGGTGTTCACTTCCTTGAAAAAGATAGGCAAAAAGTTTTGTCGGCAGTCACGTTAGTGGGTCCCCCGGTGCGGTGCAAGCGAGGGACGCCTTAACGTTAAAAGCGGTAAAGAGAAAAAACGAATAAGAAAAACAAAAGAGCAAAAACACGAGTGCAACACGAGGACTTCCCAGGAGGTCACCCATCCTAGTACTACTCTCGCCCAAGCACGCTTAACTGCGTAGTTCTGATGGGATCTAGTGCATTAGTGGTGGTATGATCGCACCCGACGTCCTAAGCGCGAAGAAATTACTTAAGGTGTTCACTTGCTTGAACAAGAGAGGCGAATATTCATGTCGGCAGCCACTTTCGTGGGTCCCTGACGCGGTGCAAGCGAGGGACGTCTTAACGTTAAAAGCCGTAAAGAAAAAAAATGAATAAGAAAAACAAAAGAGCAAAAACACGAGTGCAACACGAGACTTCCCAGGAGGTCACCCATCCTAGTACTACTCTCGCCCAAGCACGCTTAACTGCGGAGTTCTGATGGGATTCGGTGCATTAGTGCTGGTATGATCGCACTCGAAGTCCTAAGCGCTAACAAATCACTTAAGGTGTTCACTTGCTTGAAAAAGAGAGGCAAAAAGTTATGTCGGCAGCCACGTTCGTGGGTCCCCTGACGCGGTGTAAGCGAGGGACGTCTTAACGTTAAAAGCGGTAAAGAAAAAAAATGAATAAGAAAAACAAAATAGCAAAAACACGAGTGCAACACGAGACTTCCCAGGAGGTCACCCATCCTAGTACTACTCTCGCCCAAGCACGCTTAACTGCGGAGTTCTGATGGGATTCGGTGCGTTAGTGCTGGTATGATCGCACTCGAAGTCCTAAGCGCTAAGAAATCACTTAAGGTGTTCACTTGCTTGAACAAGAGAGGCGAAAAGTTATGTCGGCAGTCACGTTAGTGGGTCCCCCGGTGCGGTGCAAGCAAGGGACGCCTTAACGTTAAAAGCGGTAAAGAGAAAAAACGAATAAGAAAAACAAAAGGGCAAAAACACGTGTGCAACACGAGGACTTCCCAGGTGGTCACCCATCCTAGTACTACTCTCGCCCAACCACGCTTAACTGCGGAGTTCTGATGGGATCCGGTGCATTAGTACTGGAATGATCGCACTCGAAGTCCTAAGCGCGAAGAAATCACTCAAGGTGTTCACTTGCTTGAACCAGAGAGGCGAAAAGTTATGTCGGCCGTCACGTTAGTGGGTCCGCCGGCGCGGTGCAAGCGAGGGACGCCTTAACGTTAAAAGCAGTAAAGAGAAAAAATGAATAAGAAAAACAAATGAGCAAAAACACGAGTGCAACACGAGGACTTCCCAGGAGGTCACCCATCCTAGTACTACTCTCGCCCAAGCACGCTTAACTGCGGAGTTATGATGGGATCCGGTGCATTAGTGCTGGTATGATCGCACCCGACGTCCTAAGCGCGAAGAAATTACTTAAGGTGTTCACTTGCTTGAACAAGAGAGGCGAATAGTCATGTCGGCAGCCACTTTCGTGGGTCCCTGACGCGGTGCAAGCGAGGGACGTCTTAACGTTAAAAGCCGTAAAGAAAAAAAATGAATAAGAAAAACAAAAGAGCTAAAACACGAGTGCAACACGAGGACTTCCCAGGAGGTCACTCATCCTAGTACTACTCTCGCCTAAGCATGCTTAACTGCGGAGTTCTGATGGGATCCGGGGCATTAGTGCTGGTATGATCGCACCCAAAGTCCTAAGCGTGAAGAAATCACTTAAGGTGTTCACTTGCTTGAACAAGAGAGGCGAAAAGTTATGTCGGCAGCAACTTTCGTGGGTCCCCTGACGCGGTGCAAGCGAGGGACGTCTTAACGCTAAAAGCCGTAAAGAGAAAAAATGAATAAGAAAAACAAAAGAGCTACAACACGAGTGCAACACGAGGACTTCCCAGGAGATCACCCATCCTAGTACTACTCTCGCCCAAGCACGCTTAACTGCGTAGTTCTGATGGGATCCGGTGCATTAGTGGTGGTATGATCGCACCCGAAATCCTAAGCGCGAATAAATCACTTAAGGTGTTCACTTGCTTGAAAAAGAGAGGCAAAAAGTTTTGTCGGCAGTCACGTTAGTGGGTCCCCCGATGCGGTGCAAGCGAGGGACGCCTTAACGTTAAAAGCGGTAAACAGAAAAAACGAATAAGAAAAACAAAAGAGCAAAAGCACGAGTGCAACACGAGGACTTCCCAGGAGGTCACCCATCCTAGTACTACTCTCGCCCAAGCACGCTTAACTGCGTAGTTCTGATGGGATCCAGTGCATTAGTGGTGGTATGATCGCACCTGAAATCCTAAGCGCGAAGAAATCACTTAAGGTGTTCACTTGCTTGAAAAAGAGAGGCAAAAAGTTATGTCGGCAGCCACGTTCGTGGGTCCCCTGACACTGTGTAAGCGAGGGACGTCTTAACGTTAAAAGCGGTAAAGAGAAAAAATGAATAAGAACAACAAAAGAGCAAAAACACGAGTGCAACACGAGACTTCCCAGGAGGTCACCCATCCTAGTACTACTCTCGCCCAAGCACGCTTAACTGCGAAGTTCTGATGGGATCCGGTGCATTAGTGCTGGTATGATCGCACCCGACGTCGTAAGCGCGAAGAAATTACTTAAGGTGTTCACTTGCTTGAACAAGAGAGGCGAAAAGTTATATCGGCAGCCACTTTCGTGGGTCCTCTGACGCGGTGCAAGCGAGGGACGGCTTAACGTTAAAAGCCGTAAAGAGAAAAAATGAATAAGAAAAACAAAAGAGCTAAAACACGAGTGCAACACGAGGACTTCCCAGGAGGTCACCCATCCTAGTACTACTCTCGCCCAAGCACGCTTAACTGCGGAGTTCTGATGGGATTCGGTGCATTAGTGCTGGTATGATCGCACTCGAAGTCCTAAGCGCTAAGAAATCACTTAAGGTGTTCACTTGCTTGAACAAGAGAGGCGAAAAGTTATGTCGGCAGTCACGTTAGTGGGTCCCCCGGTGCGGTGCAAGCGAGAGACGCCTTAACGTTAAAAGCGGTAAAAAGAAAAAACGAATAAGAAAAACAAAAGGGCAAAAACACGAGTGCAACACGAGGACTTCCCAGGTGGTCATCCATCCTAGTACTACTCTCGCCCAACCACGCTTAACTGCGGAGTTCTGATGGGATCCGGTGCATTAGTGCTGGAATGATCGCACTCGAAGTCCTAAGCGCGAAGAAATCACTCAAGGTGTTCACTTGCTTGAACCGAAGAGGCGAAAAGTAATATCGGCCGTCACGTTAGTGGGTCCCCCGGCGCGGTGCAAGCGAGGGACGCTTTAACGTTAAAAGCGGTAAAGAGAAAAAACGAATACGAAAAACAATTGAGCAAAAACACGAGGGCAACACGAGGACTTCCTAGGAGGTCACCCATCCTAGTACTACTCTCGCCCAAGCACGCTTAACTGCGAAGTTCTGATGGGATCTGGTGCATTAGTGCTGGTATGATCGCACCCGACGTCGTAAGCGCGAAGAAATTACTTAAGGTGTTCACTTGCTTGAACAAGTGAGGCGAAAAGTTATATCGGCAGCCACTTTCGTGGGTCCCCTGACGCGGTGCAAGCGAGGGACGGCTTAACGTTAAAAGCCGTAAAGAGAAAAAATGAATAAGAAAAACAAAAGAGCTAAAACACGAGTGCAACACGAGGACTTCCCAGGAGATCACCCATCCTAGTACTACTCTCGCCCAAGCACGCTTAACTGCGGAGTTCTGATGGGATTCGGTGCGTTAGTGCTGGTATGATCGCACTCGAAGTCCTAAGCGCGAAGAAATCACTCAAGGTGTTCACTTGCTTGAACCAGAGAGGCGAAAAGTTATGTCGACCGTCACGTTAGTGGGTCCCCCGGCGCGGTGCAAGCGAGGGACGCCTTAACGTTAAAAGCGGTAAAGAGAAAAAATGAATAAGAAAAACAAATGAGCAAAAACATGAGTGCAACACGAGGACTTCCCAGGAGGTCACCCATCCTAGTACTACTTTCGCCCAAGCACGCTTAACTGCGGAGTTATGATGGGATCCGGTGCATTAGTGCTGGTATGATCGCACCCGACGTCCTAAGCGCGAAGAAATTACTTAAGGTGTTCACTTGCTTGAACAAGAGAGGCGAAAAGTCTTGTCGGCAGCCACTTTCGTGGGTCCCCTGAGGCGGTGCAAGCGAGGGACGTCTTAACGTTAAAAGCCGTAAAGAAAAAAAATGAATAAGAAAAACAAAAGAGCTAAAACACGAGTGCAACACGAGGACTTCCCAGGAGGTCACTCATCCTAGTACTACTCTCGCCCAAGCATGCTTAACTGCGGAGTTCTGATGGGATCCGGTGCATTAGTGCTGGTATGATCGCACCCAAAGTCCTAAGCGCGAAGAAATCACTTAAGGTGTTCACTTGCTTGAACAAGAGAGGCGAAAAGTTATGTCGGCAGCAACTTTCGTGGGTCCCCTGACGCGGTGCAAGCGAGGGACGTCTTAACGCTAAAAGCCGTAAAGAGAAAAAATGAATAAGAAAAACAAAAGAGCTACAACACGAGTGCAACACGAGGACTTCCCAGGAGATCACCCATCCTAGTACTACTCTCGCCCAAGCACGCTTAACTGCGTAGTTCTGATGGGATCCGGTGCATTAGTGGTGGTATGATCGCACCCGAAATCCTAAGCGCGAATAAATCACTTAAGGTGTTCACTTGCTTGAAAAAGAGAGGCAAAAAGTTTTGTCGGCAGTCACGTTAGTGGGTCCCCCGATGCGGTGCAAGCGAGGGACGCCTTAACGTTAAAAGCGGTAAACAGAAAAACGAATAAGAAAAACAAAAGAGCAAAAACACGAGTGCAACACGAGGACTTCCCAGGAGGTCACCCATCCTAGTACTACTCTCGCCCAAGCACGCTTAACTGCGTAGTTCTGATGGGATCCAGTGCATTAGTGGTGGTATGATCGCACCCGAAATCCTAAGCGCGAAAAAATCACTTAAGGTGTTCACTTGCTTGAAAAAGAGAGGCAAAAAGTTATGTCGGCAGCCACGTTCGTGGGTCCCCTGACGCGGTGTAAGCGAGGGACGTCTTAACGTTAAAAGTGGTAAAGAAAAAAAATGAATAAGAAAAACAAAAGAGCAAAAACACGAGTGCAACACGAGACTTCCCAAGAGGTCACCCATCCTAGTACTACTCTCGCCCAAGCACGCTTAACTGCGGAGTTCTGATGGGATTCGGTGCGTTAGTGCTGGTATGATCGCACTCGAAGTCCTAAGCGCTAAGAAATCACTTAAGGTGTTCACTTGCTTGAACAAGAGAGGCGAAAAGTTATGTCGGCAGTCACGTTAGTGGGTCCCCCGGTGCGGTGCAAGCAAGGGACGCCTTAACGTTAAAAGCGGTAAAGAGAAAAAACGAATAAGAAAAACAAAAGGGCAAAAACACGTGTGCAACACGAGGACTTCCCAGGTGGTCACCCATCCTAGCACTACTCTCGCCCAACCACGCTTAACTGCGGAGTTCTGATGGGATCCGGTGCATTAGTACTGGAATGATCGCACTCGAAGTCCTAAGCGCGAAGAAATCACTCAAGGTGTTCACTTGCTTGAACCAGAGAGGCGAAAAGTTATGTCGGCCGTCACGTTAGTGGGTCCGCCGGCGCGGTGCAAGCGAGGGACGCCTTAACGTTAAAAGCAGTAAAGAGAAAAAATGAATAAGAAAAACAAATGAGCAAAAACACGAGTGCAACACGAGGACTTCCCAGGAGGTCACCCATCCTAGTACTACTCTCGCCCAAGCACGCTTAACTGCGGAGTTATGATGGGATCCGGTGCATTAGTGCTGGTATGATCGCACCCGACGTCCTAAGCGCGAAGAAATTACTTAAGGTGTTCACTTGCTTGAACAAGAGAGGCGAATAGTCATGTCGGCAGCCACTTTCGTGGGTCCCTGACGCGGTGCAAGCGAGGGACGTCTTAACGTTAAAAGCCGTAAAGAAAAAAAATGAATAAGAAAAACAAAAGAGCTAAAACACGAGTGCAACACGAGGACTTCCCAGGAGGTCACTCATCCTAGTACTACTCTCGCCTAAGCATGCTTAACTGCGGAGTTCTGATGGGATTCGGGGCATTAGTGCTGGTATGATCGCACCCAAAGTCCTAAGCGTGAAGAAATCACTTAAGGTGTTCACTTGCTTGAACAAGAGAGGCGAAAAGTTATGTCGGCAGCAACTTTCGTGGGTCCCCTGACGCGGTGCAAGCGAGGGACGTCTTAACGCTAAAAGCCGTAAAGAGAAAAAATGAATAAGAAAAACAAAAGAGCTACAACACGAGTGCAACACGAGGACTTCCCAGGAGATCACCCATCCTAGTACTACTCTCGCCCAAGCACGCTTAACTGCGTAGTTCTGATGGGATCCGGTGCATTAGTGGTGGTATGATCGCACCCGAAATCCTAAGCGCGAATAAATCACTTAAGGTGTTCACTTGCTTGAAAAAGAGAGGCAAAAAGTTTTGTCGGCAGTCACGTTAGTGGGTCCCCCGATGCGGTGCAAGCGAGGGACGCCTTAACGTTAAAAGCGGTAAACAGAAAAAACGAATAAGAAAAACAAAAGAGCAAAAGCACGAGTGCAACACGAGGACTTCCCAGGAGGTCACCCATCCTAGTACTACTCTCGCCCAAGCACGCTTAACTGCGTAGTTCTTATGGGATCCAGTGCATTAGTGGTGGTATGATCGCACCCGAAATCCTAAGCGCGAAGAAATCACTTAAGGTGTTCACTTGCTTGAAAAAGAGAGGCAAAAAGTTATGTCGGCAGCCACGTTCGTGGGTCCCCTGACACTGTGTAAGCGAGGGACGTCTTAACGTTAAAAGCGGTAAAGAGAAAAAATGAATAAGAACAACAAAAGAGCAAAAACACGAGTGCAACACGAGACTTCCCAGGAGGTCACCCATCCTAGTACTACTCTCGCCCAAGCACGCTTAACTGCGAAGTTCTGATGGGATCCGCTGCATTAGTGCTGGTATGATCGCACCCGACGTCGTAAGCGCGAAGAAATTACTTAAGGTGTTCACTTGCTTGAACAAGAGAGGCGAAAAGTTATATCGGCAGCCACTTTCGTGGGTCCTCTGACGCGGTGCAAGCGAGGGACGGCTTAACGTTAAAAGCCGTAAAGAGAAAAAATGAATAAGAAAAACAAAAGAGCTAAAACACGAGTGCAACACGAGGACTTCCCAGGAGGTCACCCATCCTAGTACTACTCTCGCCCAAGCACGCTTAACTGCGGAGTTCTGATGGGATTCGGTGCATTAGTGCTGGTATGATCGCACTCGAAGTCCTAAGCGCTAAGAAATCACTTAAGGTGTTCACTTGCTTGAACAAGAGAGGCGAAAAGTTATGTCGGCAGTCACGTTAGTGGGTCCCCCGGTGCGGTGCAAGCGAGAGACGCCTTAACGTTAAAAGCGGTAAAAAGAAAAAACGAATAAGAAAAACAAAAGGGCAAAAACACGAGTGCAACACGAGGACTTCCCAGGTGGTCATCCATCCTAGTACTACTCTCGCCCAACCACGCTTAACTGCGGAGTTCTGATGGGATCCGGTGCATTAGTGCTGGAATGATCGCACTCGAAGTCCTAAGCGCGAAGAAATCACTCAAGGTGTTCACTTGCTTGAACCGAAGAGGCGAAAAGTAATATCGGCCGTCACGTTAGTGGGTCCCCCGGCGCGGTGCAAGCGAGGGACGCTTTAACGTTAAAAGCGGTAAAGAGAAAAAACGAATACGAAAAACAATTGAGCAAAAACACGAGGGCAACACGAGGACTTCCTAGGAGGTCACCCATCCTAGTACTACTCTCGCCCAAGCACGCTTAACTGCGAAGTTCTGATGGGATCTGGTGCATTAGTGCTGGTATGATCGCACCCGACGTCGTAAGCGCGAAGAAATTACTTAAGGTGTTCACTTGCTTGAACAAGTGAGGCGAAAAGTTATATCGGCAGCCACTTTCGTGGGTCCCCTGACGCGGTGCAAGCGAGGGACGGCTTAACGTTAAAAGCCGTAAAGAGAAAAAATGAATAAGAAAAACAAAAGAGCTAAAACACGAGTGCAACACGAGGACTTCCCAGGAGATCACCCATCCTAGTACTACTCTCGCCCAAGCACGCTTAACTGCGGAGTTCTGATGGGATTCGGTGCGTTAGTGCTGGTATGATCGCACTCGAAGTCCTAAGCGCGAAGAAATCACTCAAGGTGTTCACTTGCTTGAACCAGAGAGGCGAAAAGTTATGTCGACCGTCACGTTAGTGGGTCCCCCGGCGCGGTGCAAGCGAGGGACGCCTTAACGTTAAAAGCGGTAAAGAGAAAAAATGAATAAGAAAAACAAATGAGCAAAAACATGAGTGCAACACGAGGACTTCCCAGGAGGTCACCCATCCTAGTACTACTTTCGCCCAAGCACGCTTAACTGCGGAGTTATGATGGGATCCGGTGCATTAGTGCTGGTATGATCGCACCCGACGTCCTAAGCGCGAAGAAATTACTTAAGGTGTTCACTTGCTTGAACAAGAGAGGCGAAAAGTCTTGTCGGCAGCCACTTTCGTGGGTCCCCTGAGGCGGTGCAAGCGAGGGACGTCTTAACGTTAAAAGCCGTAAAGAAAAAAAATGAATAAGAAAAACAAAAGAGCTAAAACACGAGTGCAACACGAGGACTTCCCAGGAGGTCACTCATCCTAGTACTACTCTCGCCCAAGCATGCTTAACTGCGGAGTTCTGATGGGATCCGGTGCATTAGTGCTGGTATGATCGCACCCAAAGTCCTAAGCGCGAAGAAATCACTTAAGGTGTTCACTTGCTTGAACAAGAGAGGCGAAAAGTTATGTCGGCAGCAACTTTCGTGGGTCCCCTGACGCGGTGCAAGCGAGGGACGTCTTAACGCTAAAAGCCGTAAAGAGAAAAAATGAATAAGAAAAACAAAAGAGCTACAACACGAGTGCAACACGAGGACTTCCCAGGAGATCACCCATCCTAGTACTACTCTCGCCCAAGCACGCTTAACTGCGTAGTTCTGATGGGATCCGGTGCATTAGTGGTGGTATGATCGCACCCGAAATCCTAAGCGCGAATAAATCACTTAAGGTGTTCACTTGCTTGAAAAAGAGAGGCAAAAAGTTTTGTCGGCAGTCACGTTAGTGGGTCCCCCGATGCGGTGCAAGCGAGGGACGCCTTAACGTTAAAAGCGGTAAACAGAAAAACGAATAAGAAAAACAAAAGAGCAAAAACACGAGTGCAACACGAGGACTTCCCAGGAGGTCACCCATCCTAGTACTACTCTCGCCCAAGCACGCTTAACTGCGTAGTTCTGATGGGATCCAGTGCATTAGTGGTGGTATGATCGCACCCGAAATCCTAAGCGCGAAGAAATCACTTAAGGTGTTCACTTGCTTGAAAAAGAGAGGCAAAAAGTTATGTCGGCAGCCACGTTCGTGGGTCCCCTGACGCTGTGTAAGCGAGGGACGTCTTAACGTTAAAAGCGGTAAAGAGAAAAAATGAATAAGAACAACAAAAGAGCAAAAACACGAGTGCAACACGAGACTTCCCAGGAGGTCACCCATCCTAGTACTACTCTCGCCCAAGCACGCTTAACTGCGAAGTTCTGATGGGATCCGGTGCATTAGTGCTGGTATGATCGCACCCGACGTCGTAAGCGCGAAGAAATTACTTAAGGTGTTCACTTGCTTGAACAAGAGAGGCGAAAAGTTATATCGGCAGCCACTTTCGTGGGTCCTCTGACGCGGTGCAAGCGAGGGACGGCTTAACGTTAAAAGCCGTAAAGAGAAAAAATGAATAAGAAAAACAAAAGAGCTAAAACACGAGTGCAACACGAGGACTTCCCAGGAGGTCACCCATCCTAGTACTACTCTCGCCCAAGCACGCTTAACTGCGGAGTTCTGATGGGATTCGGTGCATTAGTGCTGGTATGATCGCACTCGAAGTCCTAAGCGCTAAGAAATCACTTAAGGTGTTCACTTGCTTGAACAAGAGAGGCGAAAAGTTATGTCGGCAGTCACGTTAGTGGGTCCCCCGGTGCGGTGCAAGCGAGAGACGCCTTAACGTTAAAAGCGGTAAAAAGAAAAAACGAATAAGAAAAACAATTGAGCAAAAACACGAGGGCAACACGAGGACTTCCCAGGAGGTCACCCATCCTAGTACTACTCTCGCCCAAGCACGCTTAACTGCGAAGTTCTGATGGGATCCGGTGCATTAGTGCTGGTATGATCGCACCCGACGTCGTAAGCGCGAAGAAATTACTTAAGGTGTTCACTTGCTTGAACAAGAGAGGCGAAAAGTTATATCGGCAGCCACTTTCGTGGGTCCCCTGACGCGGTGCAAGCGAGGGACGGCTTAACGTTAAAAGCCGTAAAGAGAAAAAATGAATAAGAAAAACAAAAGAGCTAAAACACGAGTGCAACACGAGGACTTCCCAGGAGATCACCCATCCTAGTACTACTCTCGCCCAAGCACGCTTAACTGCGGAGTTCTGATGGGATTCGGTGCGTTAGTGCTGGTATGATCGCACTCGAAGTCCTAAGCGCGAAGAAATCACTCAAGGTGTTCACTTGCTTGAACCAGAGAGGCGAAAAGTTATGTCGGCCGTCACGTTAGTGGGTCCCCCGGCGCGGTGCAAGCGAGGGACGCCTTAACGTTAAAAGCGGTAAAGAGAAAAAATGAATAAGAAAAACAAATAAGCAAAAACATGAGTGCAACACGAGGACTTCCCAGGAGGTCACCCATCCTAGTACTACTTTCGCCCAAGCACGCTTAACTGCGGAGTTATGATGGGATCCGGTGCATTAGTGCTGGTATGATCGCACCCGACGTCCTAAGCGCGAAGAAATTACTTAAGGTGTTCACTTGCTTGAACAAGAGAGGCGAAAAGTCTTGTCGGCAGCCACTTTCGTGGGTCCCCTGAGGCGGTGCAAGCGAGGGACGTCTTAACGTTAAAAGCCGTAAAGAAAAAAAATGAATAAGAAAAACAAAAGAGCTAAAACACGAGTGCAACACGAGGACTTCCCAGGAGGTCACTCATCCTAGTACTACTCTCGCCCAAGCATGCTTAACTGCGGAGTTCTGATGGGATCCGGTGCATTAGTGCTGGTATGATCGCACCCAAAGTCCTAAGCGCGAAGAAATCACTTAAGGTGTTCACTTGCTTGAACAAGAGAGGCGAAAAGTTATGTCGGCAGCAACTTTCATGAGTCCCCTGACGCGGTGCAAGCGAGGGACGACTTAACGCTAAAAGCCGTAAAGAGAAAAAATGAATAAGAAAAACAAAAGAGCTACAACACGAGTGCAACACGAGGACTTCACAGGAGGTCACCCATCCTAGTACTACTCTCGCCCAAGCACGCTTAACTGCGTAGTTCTGATAGGATCCGGTGCATTAGTGGTGGTATGATCGCACCCGAAATCCTAAGCGCGAATAAATCACTTAAGGTGTTCACTTGCTTGAAAAAGAGAGGCAAAAAGTTTTGTCGGCAGTCACGTTAGTGGGTCCCCCGGTGCGGTACAAGCGAGGGACGCCTTAACGTTAAAAGCGGTAAAGAGAAAAAACGAATAAGAAAAACAAAAGAGCAAAAACACGAGTGCAACACGAGGACTTCCCAGGAGGTCACCCATCCTAGTACTACTCTCGCCCAAGCACGCTTAACTGCGTAGTTCTGATGGGATCCAGTGCATTAGTGGTGGTATGATCGCACCCGAAATCCTAAGCGTGAAGAAATCACTTAAGGTGTTCACTTGCTTGAAAAAGAGAGGCAAAAAGTTATGTCGGCAGCCACGTTCGTGGGTCCCCTGACGCGGTGTAAGCGAGGGACGTCTTAACGTTAAAAGCGGTGAAGAGAAAAAAAGAATAAGAACAACAAAAGAGCAAAAACACGAGTGCAACACGAGACTTCCCAGGAGGTCACCCATCCTAGTACTACTCTCGCCCAAGCACGCTTAACTGCGGAGTTCTGATGGGATCCGGTGCATTAGTGCTGGAATGATCGCACTCAAAGTCCTAAGCGCGAAGAAATCACTCAAGGTGTTCACTTGCTTGAACCGAAGAGGCGAAAAGTAATATCGGCCGTCACGTTAGTGGGTCCCCCGACGCGGTGCAAGCGAGGGACGCCTTAACGTTAAAAGCGGTAAAGAGAAAAAACGAATAAGAAAAACAATTGAGCAAAAACACGAGGGCAATACGAGGACTTCCCAGGAGGTCACCCATCCTAGTACTACCATCGCCCAAGCACGCTTAACTGCGGAGTTCTGATGGGATCCGGTGCATTAGTGCTGGTATGATCGCACCCGACGTCGTAAGCGCGAAGAAATTACTTAAGGTGTTCACTTGCTTGAACAAGAGAGGCGAAAAGTTATGTCGGCAGCCACTTTCGTGGGTCCCCTGACGCGGTGCAAGCGAGGGACGTCGTAACGTTAAAAGCCATAAAGAGAAAAAACGAATAAGAAAAACAAAAGAGCAAAAACACGAGTGCAACACCAGGACTTCCCAGGAGGTCACCCATCCTAGCACTACTCTCGCCCAAGCACGCTTAACTGCGTTGTTCTGATGGGATCCAGTGCATTAGTAGTGGTATGATCGCACCCGAAATCCTAAGCGCGAAGAAATCACTTAAGGTGTTCACTTGCTTGAAAAAGAGAGGAAAATATTTATGTCGGCAGCCACGTTCGTGGGTCCCCTGACGCGGTGTAAGCGAGGGACGTCTTAACGTTAAAGGCGATAAAGACAAAAAATGAATACGAAAAACAAAAGAGCAAAAACACGAGTGCAACACGAGACTTCCCAGGAGGTCACCCATCCTAGTTCTACTCTCGCCCAACCACGCTTAACTGCGGAGTTCTGATGGGATTCGGTGCATTAGTGCTGGTATAATTGCACTCGAAGTCCTAAGCGCTAAGAAATCACTTAAGGTGTTCACTTGCTTGAACCAGAGAGGCGAAAAGTTTTGTCGGCCGTGACGTTAGTAGGTCCCCCGGCGCGGTGCAAGCGAGGGACGCCTTAACGTTAAAAGCGGTAAAGAGGAAAAACGAATAAGAAAAACAAATGAGCAAAAACACGAGTTCAACACGAGGACTTCCCAGGAGGTCACCCATCCTAGTACTACTCTCGCCCAAGCACGCTTAACTGCGGAGTTATGATGGGATCCGGTGCATTAGTGCTGGTATGATCGCACCCGACGTCCTAAGCGCGAAGAAATTACTTAAGGTGTTCACTTGCTTGAACAAGAGAGGCGAAAAGTTATGTCGGCAGCCACTTTCGTGGGTCCCCTGACGCGGTGCAAGCGAGGGACGTCTTAACGTTAAAAGCCGTAAAGAAAAAAAATGAATAAGAAAAACAAAAGAGCTAAAACACGAGTGCAACACGAGGACTTCCGAGGAGGTCACTCATCCTAGTACTACTCTCGCCCAAGCATGCTTAACTGCGGAGTTCTGATGGGATCCGGTGCATTAGTACTGGTATGATCGCACCCGATGTAATAGCCAACTTGTTTGTAAATTTATAACTTCTTTTGTTAAGAATAAAGTTTGGTTATGCAATCTGTATGATATGTTTTCTAAGGAATTTGTTGAATCTTTTGCTACAAGATTCAATGATTTATTTGTGTAGGTTTATGATCCTTTTGTTAAAAAGGGAAAATTATGATTTATGACTCTAAGTTAGTAATTTAAGAAAATCTGATACGTATTTCAGAAAAGTTTAGGACCATGGTCCAGTTTAACTATACTGTTATCAGTTGAAAACAGTATATGAATATTTATGTTATTATGTTATTATGAACTGCATTTAGAAGATTAAGCCAAACAAGGCCTTTAAGGATGACACCTCTGATGACAAGTGTCATTGTTATGATTGGTCACCTCACAGGGACCAAAATGTAAATATTTTATGTTTAGGGGTCAATTTGCAAATTAAGGAAAGTTTATGATTTTGAAGCTAAAAAGTCTTCTAAGGAAGGATTTAGTAAAAATTTGATGTTTGAAGGCTTAACCATAACCGGCCAAGTCATAGGGACTAAAGTGCAAATATTTTGCCTTTAGGGGCCAATGTGCAATTTTGAAGAAAATTGTAAATTTATCAGTAATTATGTAAATTTTTGAATTAGGGACTTTTTAAGTAAAGTTTCTTAGTTCAATTGAGTCAATGACCCATTTTTAGTTTAGTTAGTTTGGTTGAAAATTAAGAAAGACAAGTTAAGATTGTATTTGAAAATTCTAGCTAGAACCAATCACATTGTTCCATGTGTCACCATAGGAACCGGCCACATCATGACTTGTTGAGCAAGGGATCTTGTTTTTGAAAAATATTATGCAAATTAGAAGATTTTAAGTGTTATTAAAAGTTTACAAATCATACCCTAAGTTTAGTGAATTAACACTTTAACTTAGTTGGTTGATTTTGTGTTAAGGATCAATTAGCAAATTGTCTCACATGGTTTCTTCAAAACCGGCCACATGAGGATTAAACACCCTATGCTTCTAGCTTGGCTAAGTCACACCCCTAGCCTTGCACCCTTGGCAAGCCAAGGCTTGCACACCTAGGCACCAAGGCCGGCCACCACAATGAAACAACACATCATGGTGTAGCCTTGGTGAGTAACCTTCCTAGTCTTGCTCACTTGGCAAGCTCATGTTTTACCTAAGCCACCACCTAAGGGCCGGCCACCACAAGGAAGTGACACTTCATAGCCTAGCTTTGGTGAGTAAGTAAACCTAGCTTTGCTCACTTGGCAAGCCAAGGCCTTGCTAAGCCAACACCAAAACCGGCCACCCTTAGAGAATGACACCTCATGGACTAGCTAAGGTGAGTAAGCCACTCTAGCTTTGCTCACATGGATAACCACGGCATTGACACACCCCTTGGCCTAGCCTAGATGAACCAACACTCTAGGTTTCCTAGCCTAGCTCCCTTGGCAAGCCAAGGCTTGCACACCTCACCCTAGGGCCGGCCAACCAAGGGAATGCCACCTCAAGCTTGTAGCTTTGATGAGCAAGCACTCTAGCTAAGCTTGCTTGGCAAATTGGAGCAAGAATGGCCGGCCAACACATAAGGACTAAAGGAAAAATATTTTGGCTTAAGGACTATTGCATAAATTACAAAAGATAGACTTCTTGAACTCTTTTAGAGCTTGGCACCTCATACACCTAGGCATGCTTAGTAAGCTTGCTAGCTTTGCTTGTTGGCAAGCAAAGGCATGCATAACCTCCACCTAAGGCCGGCCACACCAAGGAAGGGACACCTTATGGTTCCTAGGCCACATGAGTAAGCACCCTAGCTTGGGTTATTTGGCATGAGAAGCACAAGAATGGCCGGCCACCTTTCAAGAAGACAAAACCAAATTGGTTTCTTCTATGGACTAAAGAGCAAATTGTTATACCTTAGGGATTAATAAGTAAATTTAAGATTTTGTGCTTCATCTATAAATAGGTGAAGGTGCTGTTGTATTATTTGGTTAGCCAACACACACACACAAACTTGAGCAGCACAAACTCTCCCAATCCTGCCATAGAAGCCGAGCAAAGAAAAGAGAGAAAAGAAAGAAAAAGAAAAATAGAGAAAGGGTTTTAGGTTTAGTGTGAGGGAAATTTTAATTACCCTAATTTAAGAATTTCATCAGTGAAACTTGAGGTAAATATTGTCACCCTCTAGTTCTTCATTTGAAATTTAAGAGAATGATTAGTATGGTTAAACAGGAGTTTAATTTTGCAAGATACATGCACTAGGGCTTTTATGCTTGATTAAGTCTCTATCTGAGCAGTTTTCCTGAAACAACATTTAGAGGCCTTTAGAGGCCGAATCTTAAAAAAGTTAAAACTGCAAAGTTGTAGAGGAGGGAAAATCCTAGGGGCAAAGTGGCCAGTTTTTGAAAATAAGGCTTTTAAGACCTTCGTTTCTTCTAAAACCCGAGACCAAATTATGAGTAGTAAGTTTGGTCGAACAATTTTCTAAGGCAAAAATAAGCATGTTAAAGGCAGATTTGAAGTTTGAGGTTGAAATAAAAGTTGTAGGAGACTTCAAGATCTACAACTTTCATGAAGAAAAATTTTCCAAATTCGAAACAGATTTGTGAGAAAATAACTAAACTTTATGAATTGGTTTTGAACCCGGTTTTCAAAATGTTAGAATTCTTATTAAATTTCAAAAAGGAGTTGAAATTTAGGATTTGTAGATAGCAATTAGAATTATTATGATATTATGATAGGATGATACTCATCCTATGATTTTTCTTGAAAACAGGAAAACGACCTGTTTGAGTGAAGAATATTGATTCAAGGCGCAGTAACGGTAAGTACGACTCCGCCTACAGCATAAACAAAAACTGTTTGTTGTATGTTTTCAAGTTATGATGATATAAGTATGATAACACATTATGGCCTGTATGATATCAAGTTCATGATGTTATATGAATAAGAAGTATTTATGATATGTATGTATGTACGTTTTTAAGATATGATGAATATTTAAAGTATGAATGGCATGTATGTATTCAAGGAATAATGAATGTATGTATGGCATGTATGCTTTCAAGTTCATGTTAAGAGGTATATGATGTATGTTTATGGTATGTATGTTCATATGATGAATAATCGGATAGTATGGCATCACGAAGTATGCTCACTAAAGATAAGCCATTTGGTAAAGTATGAAATCCCAGTTACAGTCAAGAAACTGGTTATGAATATGAAACAATATTTCAAGTATGAAATAAGACAAGAACAAGATTTTAATATAAGCAGAATGCTATATGTCGTATCGACCCGCGTCAGGTCGGGTTTGGTTCATGATTTGAGTTGGACAGGGCTGGCCGCCCCAACCACTCCATGGCAGCGCGCCACGGTACGTACATTTATGTTAAGTTATGTAAGGGCCCAAAAACTATGCTAACTTATGAAAACAGGAATAAAGCATAAATGGTTCATGCATTATGATATCATGATATGTTGCGGATAAATAGTTGTGCTTGCTGAGCGAAAGCTCATGTTCTAAGTTTATGCTGTAGGTAAGCAACCCTGCGGTACTTCATGATGCAAGGCAGTGGAGCATGGCAAGGCAAAGCTGTGAAACTGTGGGACGGGAATGATTACGTTTCTTTTGGTTAAATTATGCTACGCTAAATATGTTGTATTTAAGTACAAAAACACATTTCCGCCATAAGTAGTTATGTATAAGTACATGTATGTATGTAAGTGTTTATTATGAAGTTTCCAAGTCAAATTATATTTATCAGTTGTATAAAAAAAAAAAAAAATTTATGCCTAAATTTTCATATATTATAAGTAAGTATGTATGGTCACGGCCGGCGCTAGGCGGGTCGCGACACCCGAAGTCCTAAGCGCGAAGAAATCACTTAAGGTGTTCACTTGCTTGAACAAGAGAGGCGAAAAGTTATGTCGGCAGCAACTTTCGTGGGTCCCCTGACGCGGTGCAAGCGAGGGACGTCTTAACGTTAAAAGCCGTAAAGAGAAAAAATGAATAAGAAAAACAAAAGAGCTAAAACACGAGTGCAACACGAGGACTTCCCAGGAGGTCACCCATCCTAGTACTACTCTCGCCCAAGCACGCTTAACTGCGTAGTTCTGATGGGATCCGGTGCATTAGTGGTGGTATGATCGCACCCGAAATCCTAAGCGCGAATAAATCACTTAAGCTGTTCACTTGCTTGAAAAAGAGAGGCAAAAAGTTTTGTCGGCAGTCACGTTAGTGGGTCCCCCGGAGCGGTGCAAGCGAAGGACGCCTTAACGTTAAAAGCGGTAAAGAGAAAAAACGAATAAGAAAAACAAAAGAGCAAAAACACGAGTGCAACACGAGGACTTCCCAGGAGGTCACCCATCCTAGTACTACTCTCGCCCAAGCACGCTTAACTGCATAGTTCTGATGGGATCCAGTGCATTAGTGGTGGTATGATCGCACCCGAAATCCTAAGCGCGAAGAAATCACTTAAGGTGTTCACTTGCTTGAAAAAGAGAGGCAAAAAGTTATGTCGGCAGCCACGTTCGTGGGTCCCCTGACGCGGTGTAAGCGAGGGACGTCTTAACGTTAAAAGCGGTAAAGAGAAAAAATGAATAAGAAAAACAAAAGAGCAAAAACACGAGTGCAACACGAGACTTCCCAGGAGGTCACCCATCCTAGTACTACTCTCGCCCAAGCACGCTTAACTGCGGAGTTCTGATGGGATTCGGTGTATTAGTGCTGGTATGATCGCACTCGAACTCCTAAGCGCTAAGAAATCACTTAAGGTGTTAACTTGCTTGAACAAGAGAGGCGAAAAGTTATGTCGGCAGTCACGTTAGTGGGTCTCCCGGTGCGGTGCAAGCGAGGGACGCTTTAACGTTAAAAGCGGTAAAGTGAAAAAACGAGTAAGAAAAACAAATGAGTAAAAACACGAGTGCAACACGAGGACTTCCCAGGAGGTCACCCATCCTAATACTACTCTCGCCCAAGCACGCTTAACTGCGGAGTTCTGATGGGATCCGGTGCATTAGTGCTGGAATGATCGCACTCGAAGTCCTAAGCGCGAAGAAATCACTCAAGGTGTTCACTTGCTTGAACCAGAGAGGCGAAAAGTAATATCGGCCGTCACGTTAGTGGGTCCCCCGGCGCGGTGCAAGCGAGGGACGCCTTAACGTTAAAAGCGGTAAAGAGAAAAAACGAATAAGAAAAACAAATGAGCAAAAACACGAGTGCAACACGAGGACTTCCCAGGAGGTCACCCATCCTAGTACTACTCTCGCCCAAGCACGCTTAACTGCGGAGTTCTGATGGGATCCGGTGCATTAGTGCTGGTATGATCGCACCCGACGTCCTAAGCGCGAAGAAATTACTAAAGGTGTTCACTTGCTTGAACAAGAGAGGCGAAAAGTTATGTCGGCAGCAACTTTCGTGGGTCCCCTGACGCGGTGCAAGCGACGAACGTCTTAACGTTAAAAGCCGTAAAGAGAAAAAATGAATAAGAAAAACAAAAGAGCTAAAACACGAGTGCAACACGAGGACTTCCCAGGAGGTCACCCATCCTAGTACTACTCTCGCCCAAGCACGCTTAACTGCGTAGTTCTGATGGGATCCGGTGCATTAGTGGTGGTATGATTGCACCCGAAATCCTAAGTGCGAATAAATCACTTAAGGTGTTCACTTGCTTGAAAAAGAGAGGCAAAAAGTTTTGTCGGCAGTCACGTTAGTGGGTCCCCCGGTGCGAGGGACGCCTTAACGTTAAAAGCGGTAAAGAGAAAAAACGAATAAGAAAAACAAAAGAGCAAAAACACGAGTGCAACACCAGGACTTCCCAGGAGGTGACCCATCCTAGCACTACTCTCGCTCAAGCACGCTTAACTGCGTAGGTCTGATGGGATCCAGTGCATTAGTGGTGGTATGATCGCACCCGAAATCCTAAGCGCGAAGAAATCACTTAAGGTGTTCACTTGCTTTAAAAAGAGAGGCAAAAAGTTATGTCGGCAGCCACGTTCGTGGGTCCCCTGACGCGGTGTAAGCGAGGGACGTCTTAACGTTAAAAGCGGTAAAGTGAAAAAACGAGTAAGAAAAACAAATGAGCAAAAACACGAGTGCAACACGAGACTTCCCAGGAGGTCACCCATCCTAGTACTACTCTCGCCCAAGCACACTTAACTGCGGTGTTCTGATGGGATTCGGTGCATTAGTGCTGGTATGATCACACTCGAAGTCCTAAGCGCGAAGAAATTACTTAAGGTGTTCACTTGCTTGAAAAAGAGAGGCGAAAAGTTCTGTCGGCAGCCACTTTCGTGGGTCCCCCGGAGCGGTGCAAGCGAGGGACGCCTTAACGTTAAAAGCGGTAAAGAGAAAAAACGAATAAGAAAAACAAAAGAGCTAAAACACGAGTGCAACACGAGGACTTCCCAGGAGGTCACCCATCCTAGTACTACCCTCGACCAAGCATGCTTAACTGTGGAGTTCTGATGGGATCCGGTGCATTAGTGCTGGTACGATCGCACCCGAAGTCCTAAGCGCGAAGAAATCACTTAAGGTGTTCACTTACTTGAACAAGAGAGGCGAAAAGTTATGTCGACAGCAACTTTCGTGGGTCCCCTGACACGGTGCAAGCGAGGGACGTCTTAACGTTAAAAGCCGTAAAGAGAAAAAATGAATAAGTAAAACAAAAGAGCTAAAACACGAGTGCAACACGAGGACTTCCCAGGAGGTCACCCATCCTAGTACTACTCTCGACCAAGCACGCTTAACTGTGTAGTTCTGATGGGATCCGGTGCATTAGTGCTGGTATGATCGCACCCGAAATCCTAAGCGCGAAGAAATCACTTAAGGTGTTCACTTGCTTGAAAAAGAGAGGCAAAAAGTTTTGTCGGCAGTCACGTTACTGGGTCCCCCGGTGCGGTGCAAGCGAGGGGCGCCTTAACGTTAAAAGCGGTAAAGAGAAAAAACGAATCAGAAAAACAAAAGAGCAAAAACACGAGTGCAACACGAGGATTTCCCAGGAGGTCACCCATCCTAGTACTACTCTCGCCCAAGCACGCTTAACTGCGTAGTTCTGATGGGATCCAGTGCATTAGTGGTGGTATGATCGCACCCGAAATCCTAAGCGCGAAGAAATCACTTAAGGTGTTCACTTGCTTGAAAAAGAGAAGCAAAAAGTTATGTCGGCAGCCACATTCGTGGGTCCCCTGACGCGGTGTAAGCGAGGGACGTCTTAACGTTAAAAGTGATAAAGAGAAAAAATGAATAAGATAAACAAAAGAGCAAAAACACGAGTGCAAAACGAGACTTCCCAGGAGGTCACCCATCCTAGTACTACTCTCACCCAAGCACACTTAACTGCGGTGTTCTGATGGGATTCGGTGCATTAGTGCTGGTATGATCACACTCGAAGTCCTAAGCGTTAAGAAATCACTTAAGGTGTTCACTTGCTGAACAAGAGAGGCGAAAAATTATGTCAGCAGTCACGTTAGTGGGTCCCCCGGTGCGGTGCAAGCGAGGGACGCCTTAATGTTAAAAGCGGTAAAGAGAAAAAATGAATAAGAAAAACAAAAGAGCAAAAACACGAGTGCAACACAAGGACTTCCCAGGAGGTGACCCATCCTAGTACTACTCTCGCCCAAGCATGCTTAACTGCGGAGTTCTGATGGGATCCGGTGCATTAGTGCTGGTATGATCGCACCCGAAGTCCTAGGCGCGAAGAAATCACTTAAGGTGTTCACTTGCTTGAACAAGAGAGGCGAAAAGTTATGTCGGCAGCAACTTTCGTGGGTCCCCTGACGCGGTGCAAGCAAGGGACGTCTTAACGTTAAAAGCCGTAAAGAGAAAAAATGAATAAGAAAAACAAAAGAGCTAAAACACGAGTGCAACACGAGGACTTCCCAGGAGGTCACCCATCCTAGTACTACTCTCGCCCAAGCACGCTTAACTGCATAGTTCTGATGGGATCCGGTGCATTAGTGGTGGTATGATCGCACCCGAAATCCTAAGCGCGAAGAAATCACTTAAGGTGTTCACTTGCTTGAAAAAGAGAGGCAAAAAGTTTTGTCGGCAGTCACGTTAGTGGGTCCCCCGGAGTGGTGCAAGCGAGGGACGCCTTAACGTTAAAAGCGGTAAAGAGAAAAAACGAATAAGAAAAACAAAAGAGCAAAAACACGAGTGCAACACTAGGACTTCGCAGGAGGTCACCCATCCTAGTACTACTCTCGCCCAAGCATGCTTAACTGTGGAGTTCTGATGGGATCCGGTGCATTAGTGCTGGTACGATCGCACCCGAAGTCCTAAGCGCGAAGAAATCACTTAAGGTGTTCACTTACTTGAACAAGAGAGGCGAAAAGTTATGTCGACAGCAACTTTCGTGGGTCCCCTGACACGGTGCAAGCGAGGGACGTCTTAACGTTAAAAGCCGTAAAGAGAAAAAATGAATAAGAAAAACAAAAGAGCTAAAACACGAGTGCAACACGAGGACTTCCCAGGAGGTCACCCATCCTAGTACTACTCTCGACCAAGCACGCTTAACTGCGTAGTTCTGATGGGATCCGGTACATTAGTGCTGGTATGATCGCACCCGAAATCCTAAGCGCGAAGAAATCACTTAAGGTGTTCACTGTAATAACCCGAAATTCTGATGAACTTTTGATTTCCATAGATATATGGAAAATCTAAGTCTGAAGCTTATATGTTGATATGAAACTCAAGATATGAGTTAAATATCAGTTTATGTTTGAGTTCTCGTTTAAATTAACTACGAGACTCAATAGTAGTTTACTTAGTTAAGCATGAGACCTTTAGAGAAAAAGGGCATAATAGGAATTTATGATTTTATGTCGTCAATGTTTGACTAGATTGATCTAAGATTTGACTGAGATAGTATTTTGTATTGCAGTGTAATTAATAATATGGAAAATTATACTGTGATAAACTGTCATTACGAATAAATAAGCAAAAATAAGATTTAAGACCATCCTAGAAAAGTTTAGGACAATGGTCCGGTTTAATTATGCTGTTATTAGTTGAAAACAGTATTTGAAATGGATTACATTTAGGAGTTAAGCCAAACAAGGCCTTTAAGGATGACACCTCTGATGACAAGTGTCATTGCTATGATTGGTCACCTCACAGGGACCAAAATGCAAATATTTTATATTTAGGGGTCAATTTGTAAATTAAGAAAAGTTCATGATTTTAGAGCTAAAAAGTCTTCTAAGGAAGAATTTAGTAAGAATTTGATGTTTTAAGGCTTAACCATAACCGGCCAATTCATAGGGACCAAAGTGCAAATATTTTGCCTTTGGGGGCCAATGTGCAATTTTGGAGAAAATTGTAGATTTATCAGCAATTATGTAAATTTCTGAATCAAGGACTTTTTAAGTAAAGTTTCTTAGTTTAATTAAGTCAATGAATCATTTCTAGTTTAGTTAGTTTGGTTGGAAATCAAGGAAGACAAGTTAAGATTGTATTTGATAACTCTAGCTAGAACCAATCACATTGTTCCATGTGTCATCATGAGAACCGGCCACATCATGGCTTCTTGAGCAAGGGATCTTGTTTTGAGAAGTAATATGCAAATTAAAAGATTTTAAGTATCATTAGAAGTTTACAAATCATTTAGTAACTAAGCATACTAGCTTGTGTGACTAAGTGTGATTTTCCACATGGTACTAGGTACTAGGGCCGGCCACCTTAGTGGTTCAATGAGCAAAAAGTTTGCTCTTAAGAACCAATATGCAATTGTGAAAATTAAAGTTTCACTAGAACTTGACATCTCATGATTTTAGGTTGATGACTAAGCAATACTAGCTTTGCTTACTTGGCTAGTTAGACCAACCAAAATTCACCATCTATAACCGGCCAATACAAGAAAGAGACATGTGTGTATGTAGCTTTGATGAGTCAACCAACTAGCCTTAATGAATACACCTTCCTAGCCTTGCTTATTTGGCTAGCAATGGCTAGCACACCTCACCACCTAGGGCCGGCCATCACATGAAGAAAACACCTCATGGACTAGCTTTGGTGAGCAACCCTCCTAGCCTTGCTCACTTGGCTAGCTAAGGTTTGTCAAGTCATCACCCTAAGAACCGGCCATCATAAGGACAAGACACATCATGTTCATAGTCTTGGTGAGTAAGCTCTTAGCCATGCTTACTTGGTTAGCTAAGACATTGCCAACACATCACCTAGGGCCGGCCACCATAAGGAAGAAACACCTCATTCCCTAGCTTTGATGAGTAAGTCTTCTAGCTTGGCTTACTTGGTGAACAAGGACAAGCCACATGTCCCAAAACATGGCTGGCCTCACAAGGAAAAGACACATTGCAACCTAGCCTTGATGAGTAAGCCATTAGCTTTGCTTACTTTGTTAGCTAGAACAACCACATGGTGCCACCTAGGGCCGGCCATCACAAGAAGAAAACACCTCATGGTTCCTAGCCTTGCTTAGCAAGCTTCCCTAGCTTTGCTACTTGGCCAAATGTTGCAAGCATGGCCGGCCACCACATAGGGACTAAGGGGGAAATAGTTTGGCCTTAAGGACCAAGGCATTGACACATCAACCCATCTAAGGCCAGCCACCTTGTGAGCTTGACACCTCATGCTTCATAGGCTTGCTTAGTATGCATGTTAGCCTTGCTTATGGTTATCAAAAGCAAGCTCAAGACTACACCTAAGGCCGGCCAACTTAGGAGAAGGACACCTCAAGGGTCCTAGCCTTGCTTAGCAAGCTTCCCTAGCTTTGCTACTTGGCCAAATGTTGCAAGCATGGCCGGCCACCACATAGGGTGCAAGAAGAAATTACTTTTCTTGTGAGGACTAGTAAACAATTTCAAAACTTATGCTTCACCTATAAATAGGTGAAGGTTCTCTCATTGTGTTTTGTTAGCCAACACACACACAACTGCATATACTCTCTAGTTTCTGCCCTTAGGTGCCGAGCAAAGAGAGGAGAGAAAAGAAAGAAAAGAAAACTAGAGAAAAGTTTTCGGTTTAGTGTAAAAAAATGTGAGGGAAATTTTAATACCCTAATTTAAGAATTCCATCAGTGGAACTTGAGGTAAATCTTTTTATCCTCTAGTTCTTTATTCAAGTTTTAGTTAAGATTTAGGTGTATGTTCAATATGTATGAGCATGAGTTCATTTTGTTAAGTTTCATGCACTAGGGTTTTGGTACGTTTAATTAGGGTTTGTAATTGGACGGTTTTTCGGAAAACAAGATTTTGAGGCCTTTAGAGGCCGAATCTTAGAAAAGTCAAAACTACAAAGTTGTAGAAAAGGGAAAATCCTAGGGACTAACGCGGACAGTTTTTGGAAATAAAGCCTTTAAGATCTTTATTTTTATAAAACTCCGAGACTGAGAATTCCTGGGCAGGCCAGACTCAGTGTGCACGACCAGTAGGTTTTAACCTCAAAAATGATTAAGTTAAGGACAGAACTGGGTTTTGAGTAAAGAACCAAAGTTATAGTATTTTTCGAGATCTACAACTTTGATGAAGAAAGTTTTCTCAGATTCTAAACAGAATTTAAGATAAAGATTTATCATAAAAACAGTGCAGGAAGTAAGAAAATCCCTGCACTAGATTTGTGGGAAAAGAACTAAACTTTATGAATTGGTTTTAAACCCGGTTTTCAAAATATTAGAGTTCTTACTAAATTTCAAAAAGAAGTTGAAATTTAGGATTTGTAGTTAGCAATTAGAATCATTATGTTATTATGATAGGATGATACTCATCCTATGATTTTCTTGGAAACAGGAAAACGACCTGTTTGAGTGAGGAATTTTGATTCAAGACGCAGTAACAGTAAGTACAACTCCGCCTACAGCATGGACAAAACGTTTTTGTCGCATGGCATGTTTTTAAGAAATCATGAATTGATTTACATGATTTATATATATTTATATTATGAAGTTATGTATGATAAGCTTATGTTATAATAAGTAATGCTATGAAGTTATGTTATGATAAGTTTAAGTAATGCTATGAAGTTATGTATGATAAGCTTATGTTATAATAAGTTATGCTATGAAGTTATGTTATGATAAGTTTATGCTATGATTTATGTAATGATGTTATGATATTATGATGATTTTTGTTATGAGGTTATGATGAATTATGCAATGATGTTATGATAGTTTATGTTATGATATTACAATGATTCATGTTATAATGTTATGGTGAATTATGTTTTATTATCGTGACATCACGAAGCATGTACACGAATATTAAATCACAAGGTAAAAATAAGATAAGACAAGCTAATGTTACCGACTTGCCACAAGGGCGGGTTTAAATGGTTTAGTTTATGGTTTGAGTTGGATTGGACTGGTCGCCTCCAGCCACTCCATAGCAATGTACCACGGTAAGTACACGTATGACATATAATGGAACGGAATCAAGTTATTATAAGAAAGCTATATTGATTCATAAGAAAGCATAATCGGTTCATGCATTCTTTTATTAAAATGTTTTGCGGATTGAATATTGTGCTTACTGGGCATAAGCTCACTATTTACGTTCATGCTGTAGGTAAGTAACCTACCAGTAATACTTGATGCAAGACTGTGGAGGGCTGGCGCTACAGACTGTGAAATGTGGGATGGACACCGCCACGAGTTTTGTAAAATTATGTTATGTAAAATATGTTTTGTAAAATATATTTGTATAATGTGTTATGTTATATTATGATATAATAAAGTGATAGTATGGGCAACGAATTGTTTTTAAGAAGAAAACTATTTTTAAGAAATTATTTTCAAGAACAAGTTAAGGAAAAATTTTCAGGTATGATGGCAAGCAAGTTGCCTCGTGTCGTACCGATCCGCACTAGGTCGGGTTTGGTCCACGGTTTGCATATGATAGCTTTCAAATAAGGTTTAAAAGCTCGGTACTCGAATATGTACCTATACAAGTATGAGTATGAATTTAAAGTATGTGAATCAATAAGTAAGTAATGTAACGATCCCCATTCACGTGGTTGATCCTTTGAGTATGTATGAGGATAAGTTAAATTTCATGTATAAGTATAAGTATAAGATTAAGTCAAGTTTAAGTTTGAATTTAAAGTATAAGTTTAAAAGAGAAAGAAAAAAAAAAAAAAATTTACTCTGGAAATTTCAGTAAGTTTAAGGCTATAAGAATTAAGTTAAGTAAGTACGAGAAGACACGACCCGGCTTTGGGGGAGGTCGGGGCGTGTCTGAGATTGGTATCAGAGCAAAGTTTCCTGCCATCCAGTTTCACAGTTCTGCCACCAGCGCCACAGTTTTGTAAGTTTGTTTTCTTACTCTGTTTTATGTATAGTAATTGTATGAGATTATAATGATAAAGACATGAACCTGGTGTTGTGTTAAACCCGGGTGTGACTAAAGAAGACCGTGAGGTTCCGTTGGCATTTCGAGGAATGGAGAAGGAGCCACGCATCTTCGATAAGACCCAAGGAGTGACTACACGATGGATCAAAGTTGCGCAGCGGAAGTGTGGTGGATACCTTGGATAAGTTAAGTTTATGATGTGATATGATGAATCTCTAGTATGATACGATAAGTTATGATGTTTCCATGATAGGATATGATAAGAAAGGAATAGGCTTCGAGATTAGATATGCCTAATATCTCACCTTGGTATGGTAATAGCCAGGAAGTTTTCATTCTAAGGAATAGGATCAACACCATGGAAGTTAAGTTTTATGATTCCAAAACTTTTACCCCATAAGAATGATATTAGATACGGGAAAAAGTTTAGTGGTGCCTTAGCTTTAAGGTAGCAAATAGGCAATGTACAAATGAGTTGGATGTTATCAACGATAATTTAGTAGACTATGATTATGACTATGAGTCTGATGAGAAGTTTTAGACTCCCCTTAGAGCTATGATTATGCATTTATGTTATGGAGGAAATGTGAGAAGCAAGAAGAGAAGCTTCTACCATCTAGCAAGTAGCTAGTTGATATGATATAAATATACTTTTACTGCATCACTTGAACAATATTATGATTTTCCAAGATTGGCTTTGAAAGAATTCAAATAAAATATTTGAATAAAAGATCTTATGTTTAATAGAACCCTCTCATTTTATGTAAGATGGCCGAATCCTTGAGGAAGAAATTCCAAGATAGGGGCTGTCATTAAAAGTAAAGGTTCCAAGATAGGAGCCATAGGCCAAATCCTTGAGGAAGCAAGTTCCAAGATGGGGGCCATAGGCCGAATCCTTGAGGGATGAGTTCCAAGAATGGGACGAGTTCCAAGATGGGGGCCATTATGAAAAGTAAAAGATTTTGATAATATAAAATCAAGTTTCAAGAAAGGAACTATTTTCAGAAAGTATACTGAATATATGATATGATGTGTTTCTCAAATGTGGCAAGTTATATGAAATACTTGCTAAACTTTTTACGTAAATAGTTCTTATGATGCAGTTTAAAAGTGAAAGTATGATGAAAGTAAGTATTAAGTATGATGAAAGTATGCAGTAAGTATGATGAAAGTTATATAAGTATGAAAGTATGATGATATGATGACATGTAGTATGAAAGTACGTAAGTATGAAAGTTACGTAAGTATGAAAGTATGATGATATGATGACATGTAGTATGAAAGTATGTAAGTATGAAAGTTATGATAGCATGATAGTACGAAAGTTATGAAAGTATGAAAGTATGAGGGGATGATGGGATATGAAAGTAAGATTATGGTTCCTTATAAGAGGTATGATTCCATTAAAGTATTAATTGGGAGCATTAGAACTGGAACCACTAAATTTTCGAGGACGAAAATTTTTTTTAAGAGGGGTAGAATGTAATAACCCGAAATTCTGATGAACTTTTGATTTCCATAGATATAAGGAAAATCTAAGTCTGAAGCTTATATGTTGATATGAAACTCAAGATTTGAGTTAAATATCAGTTTATGTTTGAGTTCTCGTTTAAATTAACTACGAGACTCAATAGTAGTTTACTTAGTTAAGCATGAGACCTTTTGAGAAAAAGGGCATAATAGGAATTTATGATTTTATGTCGTCAATGTTTGACTAGATTGATCTAAGATTTGACTGAGATAGTATTTTGTATTGCAGTGTAATTAATAATATGGAAAATTATACTGTGATAAACTGTCATTACGAATAAATAAGCAAAAATAAGATTTAAGACCATCCTAGAAAAGTTTAGGACAATGGTCCGGTTTAATTATGCTGTTATTAGTTGAAAACAGTATTTGAAATGGATTACATTTAGGAGTTAAGCCAAACAAGGCCTTTAAGGATGACACCTCTGATGACAAGTGTCATTGCTATGATTGGTCACCTCACAGGGACCAAAATGCAAATATTTTATATTTAGGGGTCAATTTGCAAATTAAGAAAAGTTCATGATTTTAGAGCTAAAAAGTCTTCTAAGGAAGAATTTAGTAAGAATTTGATGTTTTAAGGCTTAACCATAACCGGCCAATTCATAGGGACCAAAGTGCAAATATTTTGCCTTTGGGGGCCAATGTGCAATTTTGGAGAAAATTGTAGATTTATCAGCAATTATGTAAATTTCTGAATCAAGGACTTTTTAAGTAAAGTTTCTTAGTTTAATTAAGTCAATGAATCATTTCTAGTTTAGTTAGTTTGGTTGGAAATCAAGGAAGACAAGTTAAGATTGTATTTGATAACTCTAGCTAGAACCAATCACATTGTTCCATGTGTCATCATGAGAACCGGCCACATCATGGCTTCTTGAGCAAGGGATCTTGTTTTGAGAAGTATTATGCAAATTAAAAGATTTTAAGTATCATTAGAAGTTTACAAATCATTTAGTAACTAAGCATACTAGCTTGTGTGACTAAGTGTGATTTTCCACATGGTACTAGGTACTAGGGCCGGCCACCTTAGTGGTTCAATGAGCAAAAAGTTTGCTCTTAAGAACCAATATGCAATTGTGAAAATTAAAGTTTCACTAGAACTTGACATCTCATGATTTTAGGTTGATGACTAAGCAATACTAGCTTTGCTTACTTGGCTAGTTAGACCAACCAAAATTCACCATCTATAACCGGCCAATACAAGAAAGAGACATGTGTGTATGTAGCTTTGATGAGTCAACCAACTAGCCTTGATGAATACACCTTCCTAGCCTTGCTTATTTGGCTAGCAATGGCTAGCACACCTCACCACCTAGGGCCGGCCATCACATGAAGAAAACACCTCATGGACTAGCTTTGGTGAGCAACCCTCCTAGCCTTGCTCACTTGGCTAGCTAAGGTTTGTCAAGTCATCACCCTAAGAACCGGCCATCATAAGGGCAAGACACATCATGTTCATAGTCTTGGTGAGTAAGCTCTTAGCCATGCTTACTTGGTTAGCTAAGACATTGCCAACACATCACCTAGGGCCGGCCACCATAAGGAAGAAACACCTCATTCCCTAGCTTTGATGAGTAAGTCTTCTAGCTTGGCTTACTTGGTGAACAAGGACAAGCCACATGTCCCAAAACATGGCTGGCCTCATAAGGAAAAGACACATTGCAACCTAGCCTTGATGAGTAAGCCATTAGCTTTGCTTACTTTGTTAGCTAGAACAACCACATGGTGCCACCTAGGGCCGGCCATCACAAGAAGAAAACACCTCATGGTTCCTAGCCTTGCTTAGCAAGCTTCCCTAGCTTTGCTACTTGGCCAAATGTTGCAAGCATGGCCGGCCACCACATAGGGACTAAGGGGGAAATAGTTTGGCCTTAAGGACCAAGGCATTGACACATCAACCCATCTAAGGCCAGCCACCTTGTGAGCTTGACACCTCATGCTTCATAGGCTTGCTTAGTATGCATGTTAGCCTTGCTTATGGTTATCAAAAGCAAGCTCAAGACTACACCTAAGGCCGGCCAACTTAGGAGAAGGACACCTCAAGGGTCCTAGCCTTGCTTAGCAAGCTTCCCTAGCTTTGCTACTTGGCCAAATGTTGCAAGCATGGCCGGCCACCACATAGGGTGCAAGAAGAAATTACTTTTCTTGTGAGGACTAGTAAACAATTTCAAAACTTATGCTTCACCTATAAATAGGTGAAGGTTCTCTCATTGTGTTTTGTTAGCCAACACACACACAACTGCATATACTCTCTAGTTTCTGCCCTTAGGTGCCGAGCAAAGAGAGGAGAGAAAAGAAAGAAAAGAAAACTAGAGAAAAGTTTTCGGTTTAGTGTAAAAAAATGTGAGGGAAATTTTAATACCCTAATTTAAGAATTCCATCAGTGGAACTTGAGGTAAATCTTTTTATCCTCTAGTTCTTTATTCAAGTTTTAGTTAAGATTTAGGTGTATGTTCAATATGTATGAGCATGAGTTCATTTTGTTAAGTTTCATGCACTAGGGTTTTGGTACGTTTAATTAGGGTTTGTAATTGGACGGTTTTTCGGAAAACAAGATTTTGAGGCCTTTAGAGGCCGAATCTTAGAAAAGTCAAAACTACAAAGTTGTAGAAAAGGGAAAATCCTAGGGACTAACGCGGACAGTTTTTGGAAATAAAGCCTTTAAGATCTTTATTTTTATAAAACTCCGAGACTGAGAATTCCTGGGCAGGCCAGACTCAGTGTGCACGACCAGTAGGTTTTAACCTCAAAAATGATTAAGTTAAGGACAGAACTGGGTTTTGAGTAAAGAACCAAAGTTATAGTATTTTTCGAGATCTACAACTTTGATGAAGAAAGTTTTCTCAGATTCTAAACAGAATTTAAGATAAAGATTTATCATAAAAACAGTGCAGGAAGTAAGAAAATCCCTGCACTAGATTTGTGGGAAAAGAACTAAACTTTATGAATTGGTTTTAAACCCGGTTTTCAAAATATTAGAGTTCTTACTAAATTTCAAAAAGAAGTTGAAATTTAGGATTTGTAGTTAGCAATTAGAATCATTATGTTATTATGATAGGATGATACTCATCCTATGATTTTCTTGGAAACAGGAAAACGACCTGTTTGAGTGAGGAATTTTGATTCAAGACGCAGTAACAGTAAGTACAACTCCGCCTACAGCATGGACAAAACGTTTTTGTCGCATGGCATGTTTTTAAGAAATCATGAATTGATTTACATGATTTATATATATTTATATTATGAAGTTATGTATGATAAGCTTATGTTATAATAAGTAATGCTATGAAGTTATGTTATGATAAGTTTAAGTAATGCTATGAAGTTATGTATGATAAGCTTATGTTATAATAAGTTATGCTATGAAGTTATGTTATGATAAGTTTATGCTATGATTTATGTAATGATGTTATGATATTATGATGATTTTTGTTATGAGGTTATGATGAATTATGCAATGATGTTATGATAGTTTATGTTATGATATTACAATGATTCATGTTATAATGTTATGGTGAATTATGTTTTATTATCGTGACATCACGAAGCATGTACACGAATATTAAATCACAAGGTAAAAATAAGATAAGACAAGCTAATGTTACCGACTTGCCACAAGGGCGGGTTTAAATGGTTTAGTTTATGGTTTGAGTTGGATTGGACTGGTCGCCTCCAGCCACTCCATAGCAATGTACCACGGTAAGTACACGTATGACATATAATGGAACGGAATCAAGTTATTATAAGAAAGCTATATTGATTCATAAGAAAGCATAATCTGTTCATGCATTCTTTTATTAAAATGTTTTGCGGATTGAATATTGTGCTTACTGGGCATAAGCTCACTACTTACGTTCATGCTGTAGGTAAGTAACCTACCAGTAATACTTGATGCAAGACTGTGGAGGGCTGGCGCTACAGACTGTGAAATGTGGGATGGACACCGCCACGAGTTTTGTAAAATTATGTTATGTAAAATATGTTTTGTAAAATATATTTGTATAATGTGTTATGTTATATTATGATATAATAAAGTGATAGTATGGGCAACGAATTGTTTTTAAGAAGAAAACTATTTTTAAGAAATTATTTTCAAGAACAAGTTAAGGAAAAATTTTCAGGTATGATGGCAAGCAAGTTGCCTCGTGTCGTACCGATCCGCACTAGGTCGGGTTTGGTCCACGGTTTGCATATGATAGCTTTCAAATAAGGTTTAAAAGCTCGGTACTCGAATATGTACCTATACAAGTATGAGTATGAATTTAAAGTATGTGAATCAATAAGTAAGTAATGTAACGATCCCCATTCACGTGGTTGATCCTTTGAGTATGTATGAGGATAAGTTAAATTTCATGTATAAGTATAAGTATAAGATTAAGTCAAGTTTAAGTTTGAATTTAAAGTATAAGTTTAAAAGAGAAAGAAAAAAAAAAAAAAATTTACTCTGGAAATTTCAGTAAGTTTAAGGCTATAAGAATTAAGTTAAGTAAGTACGAGAAGACACGACCCGGCTTTGGGGGAGGTCGGGGCGTGTCTGAGATTGGTATCAGAGCAAAGTTTCCTGCCATCCAGTTTCACAGTTCTGCCACCAGCGCCACAGTTTTGTAAGTTTGTTTTCTTACTCTGTTTTATGTATAGTAATTGTATGAGATTATAATGATAAAGACATGAACCTGGTGTTGTGTTAAACCCGGGTGTGACTAAAGAAGACCGTGAGGTTCCGTTGGCATTTCGAGGAATGGAGAAGGAGCCACGCATCTTCGATAAGACCCAAGGAGTGACTACACGATGGATCAAAGTTGCGCAGCGGAAGTGTGGTGGATACCTTGGATAAGTTAAGTTTATGATGTGATATGATGAATCTCTAGTATGATACGATAAGTTATGATGTTTCCATGATAGGATATGATAAGAAAGGAATAGGCTTCGAGATTAGATATGCCTAATATCTCACCTTGGTATGGTAATAGCCAGGAAGTTTTCATTCTAAGGAATAGGATCAACACCATGGAAGTTAAGTTTTATGATTCCAAAACTTTTACCCCATAAGAATGATATTAGATACGGGAAAAAGTTTAGTGGTGCCTTAGCTTTAAGGTAGCAAATAGGCAATGTACAAATGAGTTGGATGTTATCAACGATAATTTAGTAGACTATGATTATGACTATGAGTCTGATGAGAAGTTTTAGACTCCCCTTAGAGCTATGATTATGCATTTATGTTATGGAGGAAATGTGAGAAGCAAGAAGAGAAGCTTCTACCATCTAGCAAGTAGCTAGTTGATATGATATAAATATACTTTTACTGCATCACTTGAACAATATTATGATTTTCCAAGATTGGCTTTGAAAGAATTCAAATAAAATATTTGAATAAAAGATCTTATGTTTAATAGAACCCTCTCATTTTATGTAAGATGGCCGAATCCTTGAGGAAGAAATTCCAAGATAGGGGCTGTCATTAAAAGTAAAGGTTCCAAGATAGGAGCCATAGGCCAAATCCTTGAGGAAGCAAGTTCCAAGATGGGGGCCATAGGCCGAATCCTTGAGGGATGAGTTCCAAGAATGGGACGAGTTCCAAGATGGGGGCCATTATGAAAAGTAAAAGATTTTGATAATATAAAATCAAGTTTCAAGAAAGGAACTATTTTCAGAAAGTATACTGAATATATGATATGATATGATGTGTTTCTCAAATGTGGCAAGTTATATGAAATACTTGCTAAACTTTTTACGTAAATAGTTCTTATGATGCAGTTTAAAAGTGAAAGTATGATGAAAGTAAGTATTAAGTATGATGAAAGTATGCAGTAAGTATGATGAAAGTTATATAAGTATGAAAGTATGATGATATGATGACATGTAGTATGAAAGTACGTAAGTATGAAAGTTACGTAAGTATGAAAGTATGATGATATGATGACATGTAGTATGAAAGTATGTAAGTATGAAAGTTATGATAGCATGATAGTACGAAAGTTATGAAAGTATGAAAGTATGAGGGGATGATGGGATATGAAAGTAAGATTATGGTTCCTTATAAGAGGTATGATTCCATTAAAGTATTAATTGGGAGCATTAGAACTGGAACCACTAAATTTTCGAGGACGAAAATTTTTTTTAAGAGGGGTAGAATGTAATAACCCGAAATTCTGATGAACTTTTGATTTCCATAGATATAAGGAAAATCTAAGTCTGAAGCTTATATGTTGATATGAAACTCAAGATATGAGTTAAATATCAGTTTATGTTTGAGTTCTCGTTTAAATTAACTACGAGACTCAATAGTAGTTTACTTAGTTAAGCATGAGACCTTTTGAGAAAAAGGGCATAATAGGAATTTATGATTTTATGTCGTCAATGTTTGACTAGATTGATCTAAGATTTGACTGAGATAGTATTTTGTATTGCAGTGTAATTAATAATATGGAAAATTATACTGTGATAAACTGTCATTACGAATAAATAAGCAAAAATAAGATTTAAGACCATCCTAGAAAAGTTTAGGACAATGGTCCGGTTTAATTATGCTGTTATTAGTTGAAAACAGTATTTGAAATGGATTACATTTAGGAGTTAAGCCAAACAAGGCCTTTAAGGATGACACCTCTGATGACAAGTGTCATTGCTATGATTGGTCACCTCACAGGGACCAAAATGCAAATATTTTATATTTAGGGGTCAATTTGCAAATTAAGAAAAGTTCATGATTTTAGAGCTAAAAAGTCTTCTAAGGAAGAATTTAGTAAGAATTTGATGTTTTAAGGCTTAACCATAACCGGCCAATTCATAGGGACCAAAGTGCAAATATTTTGCCTTTGGGGGCCAATGTGCAATTTTGGAGAAAATTGTAGATTTATCAGCAATTATGTAAATTTCTGAATCAAGGACTTTTTAAGTAAAGTTTCTTAGTTTAATTAAGTCAATGAATCATTTCTAGTTTAGTTAGTTTGGTTGGAAATCAAGGAAGACAAGTTAAGATTGTATTTGATAACTCTAGCTAGAACCAATCACATTGTTCCATGTGTCATCATGAGAACCGGCCACATCATGGCTTCTTGAGCAAGGGATCTTGTTTTGAGAAGTATTATGCAAATTAAAAGATTTTAAGTATCATTAGAAGTTTACAAATCATTTAGTAACTAAGCATACTAGCTTGTGTGACTAAGTGTGATTTTCCACATGGTACTAGGTACTAGGGCCGGCCACCTTAGTGGTTCAATGAGCAAAAAGTTTGCTCTTAAGAACCAATATGCAATTGTGAAAATTAAAGTTTCACTAGAACTTGACATCTCATGATTTTAGGTTGATGACTAAGCAATACTAGCTTTGCTTACTTGGCTAGTTAGACCAACCAAAATTCACCATCTATAACCGGCCAATACAAGAAAGAGACATGTGTGTATGTAGCTTTGATGAGTCAACCAACTAGCCTTAATGAATACACCTTCCTAGCCTTGCTTATTTGGCTAGCAATGGCTAGCACACCTCACCACCTAGGGCCGGCCATCACATGAAGAAAACACCTCATGGACTAGCTTTGGTGAGCAACCCTCCTAGCCTTGCTCACTTGGCTAGCTAAGGTTTGTCAAGTCATCACCCTAAGAACCGGCCATCATAAGGGCAAGACACATCATGTTCATAGTCTTGGTGAGTAAGCTCTTAGCCATGCTTACTTGGTTAGCTAAGACATTGCCAACACATCACCTAGGGCCGGCCACCATAAGGAAGAAACACCTCATTCCCTAGCTTTGATGAGTAAGTCTTCTAGCTTGGCTTACTTGGTGAACAAGGACAAGCCACATGTCCCAAAACATGGCTGGCCTCACAAGGAAAAGACACATTGCAACCTAGCCTTGATGAGTAAGCCATTAGCTTTGCTTACTTTGTTAGCTAGAACAACCACATGGTGCCACCTAGGGCCGGCCATCACAAGAAGAAAACACCTCATGGTTCCTAGCCTTGCTTAGCAAGCTTCCCTAGCTTTGCTACTTGGCCAAATGTTGCAAGCATGGCCGGCCACCACATAGGGACTAAGGGGGAAATAGTTTGGCCTTAAGGACCAAGGCATTGACACATCAACCCATCTAAGGCCAGCCACCTTGTGAGCTTGACACCTCATGCTTCATAGGCTTGCTTAGTATGCATGTTAGCCTTGCTTATGGTTATCAAAAGCAAGCTCAAGACTACACCTAAGGCCGGCCAACTTAGGAGAAGGACACCTCAAGGGTCCTAGCCTTGCTTAGCAAGCTTCCCTAGCTTTGCTACTTGGCCAAATGTTGCAAGCATGGCCGGCCACCACATAGGGTGCAAGAAGAAATTACTTTTCTTGTGAGGACTAGTAAACAATTTCAAAACTTATGCTTCACCTATAAATAGGTGAAGGTTCTCTCATTGTGTTTTGTTAGCCAACACACACACAACTGCATATACTCTCTAGTTTCTGCCCTTAGGTGCCGAGCAAAGAGAGGAGAGAAAAGAAAGAAAAGAAAACTAGAGAAAAGTTTTCGGTTTAGTGTAAAAAAATGTGAGGGAAATTTTAATACCCTAATTTAAGAATTCCATCAGTGGAACTTGAGGTAAATCTTTTTATCCTCTAGTTCTTTATTCAAGTTTTAGTTAAGATTTAGGTGTATGTTCAATATGTATGAGCATGAGTTCATTTTGTTAAGTTTCATGCACTAGGGTTTTGGTACGTTTAATTAGGGTTTGTAATTGGACGGTTTTTCGGAAAACAAGATTTTGAGGCCTTTAGAGGCCGAATCTTAGAAAAGTCAAAACTACAAAGTTGTAGAAAAGGGAAAATCCTAGGGACTAACGCGGACAGTTTTTGGAAATAAAGCCTTTAAGATCTTTATTTTTATAAAACTCCGAGACTGAGAATTCCTGGGCAGGCCAGACTCAGTGTGCACGACCAGTAGGTTTTAACCTCAAAAATGATTAAGTTAAGGACAGAACTGGGTTTTGAGTAAAGAACCAAAGTTATAGTATTTTTCGAGATCTACAACTTTGATGAAGAAAGTTTTCTCAGATTCTAAACAGAATTTAAGATAAAGATTTATCATAAAAACAGTGCAGGAAGTAAGAAAATCCCTGCACTAGATTTGTGGGAAAAGAACTAAACTTTATGAATTGGTTTTAAACCCGGTTTTCAAAATATTAGAGTTCTTACTAAATTTCAAAAAGAAGTTGAAATTTAGGATTTGTAGTTAGCAATTAGAATCATTATGTTATTATGATAGGATGATACTCATCCTATGATTTTCTTGGAAACAGGAAAACGACCTGTTTGAGTGAGGAATTTTGATTCAAGACGCAGTAACAGTAAGTACAACTCCGCCTACAGCATGGACAAAACGTTTTTGTCGCATGGCATGTTTTTAAGAAATCATGAATTGATTTACATGATTTATATATATTTATATTATGAAGTTATGTATGATAAGCTTATGTTATAATAAGTAATGCTATGAAGTTATGTTATGATAAGTTTAAGTAATGCTATGAAGTTATGTATGATAAGCTTATGTTATAATAAGTTATGCTATGAAGTTATGTTATGATAAGTTTATGCTATGATTTATGTAATGATGTTATGATATTATGATGATTTTTGTTATGAGGTTATGATGAATTATGCAATGATGTTATGATAGTTTATGTTATGATATTACAATGATTCATGTTATAATGTTATGGTGAATTATGTTTTATTATCGTGACATCACGAAGCATGTACACGAATATTAAATCACAAGGTAAAAATAAGATAAGACAAGCTAATGTTACCGACTTGCCACAAGGGCGGGTTTAAATGGTTTAGTTTATGGTTTGAGTTGGATTGGACTGGTCGCCTCCAGCCACTCCATAGCAATGTACCACGGTAAGTACACGTATGACATATAATGGAACGGAATCAAGTTATTATAAGAAAGCTATATTGATTCATAAGAAAGCATAATCGGTTCATGCATTCTTTTATTAAAATGTTTTGCGGATTGAATATTGTGCTTACTGGGCATAAGCTCACTACTTACGTTCATGCTGTAGGTAAGTAACCTACCAGTAATACTTGATGCAAGACTGTGGAGGGCTGGCGCTACAGACTGTGAAATGTGGGATGGACACCGCCACGAGTTTTGTAAAATTATGCTATGTAAAATATGTTTTGTAAAATATATTTGTATAATGTGTTATGTTATATTATGATATAATAAAGTGATAGTATGGGCAACGAATTGTTTTTAAGAAGAAAACTATTTTTAAGAAATTATTTTCAAGAACAAGTTAAGGAAAAATTTTCAGGTATGATGGCAAGCAAGTTGCCTCGTGTCGTACCGATCCGCACTAGGTCGGGTTTGGTCCACGGTTTGCATATGATAGCTTTCAAATAAGGTTTAAAAGCTCGTTACTCGAATATGTACCTATACAAGTATGAGTATGAATTTAAAGTATGTGAATCAATAAGTAAGTAATGTAACGATCCCCATTCACGTGGTTGATCCTTTGAGTATGTATGAGGATAAGTTAAATTTCATGTATAAGTATAAGTATAAGATTAAGTCAAGTTTAAGTTTGAATTTAAAGTATAAGTTTAAAAGAGAAAGAAAAAAAAAAAATTTACTCTGGAAATTTCAGTAAGTTTAAGGCTATAAGAATTAAGTTAAGTAAGTACGAGAAGACACGACCCGGCTTTGGGGGAGGTCGGGGCGTGTCTTTCACTTGCTTGAAAAAGAGAGGCAAAAAGTTATGTCGGCAGCCACGTTCGTGGGTCCCCTGACGCGGTGTAAGCGAGGGACGTCTTAACGTTAAAAGCGGTAAAGACAAAAAATGAATATGAAAAACAAAAGAGCAAAAACACGAGTGCAACACGAGACTTCCCAAGAGGTCACCCATCCTAGTACTACTCTCGCCCAAGCACGCTTAACTGCGGAGTTCTGATGGGATTCGGTGCATTAGTGCTGGTATAATCGCACTCGAAGTCCTAAGCGCTAAGAAATCACTTAAGGTGTTCACTTGCTTGAACCAGAGAGGCGAAAAGTTATGTCGGCCGTCACGTTAGTGGGTCCCCCGGCGCGGTGCAAGCGAGGGACGCCTTAACGTTAAAAGCGGTAAAGTGAAAAAACGAGTAAGAAAAACAAATGAGCAAAAACACGAGTGCAACACGAGGACTTCCCAGGAGGTCACCCATCCTAATACTACTCTCGCCCAAGCACGCTTAACTACGGAGTTCTGATGGGATCCAGTGCATTAGTGCTGGTATAATCGCACCCGACGTCCTAAGCGCGAAGAAATTACTTAAGGTGTTCACTTGCTTGAACAAGAGAGGCGAAAAGTTCTGTCGGCAGCCACTTTCGTGGGTCCCCTGACGCGGTGCAAGCAAGGGACGTCTTAACGTTAAAAGCCGTAAAGAAAAAAAATGAATAAGAAAAACAAAAGAGCTAAAACACGAGTGCAACACGAGGACTTCCCAGGAGGTCACCCATCCTAGTACTACTCTCGCCCAAGCATGCTTAACTGTGGAGTTCTGATGGGATCCGGTGCATTAGTGCTGGTACGATCGCACCCGAAGTCCTAAGCGCGAAGAAATCACTTATGGTGTTCACTTACTTGAACAAGAGAGGCGAAAAGTTATGTCGACAGCAACTTTCGTGGGTCCCCTGACACGGTGCAAGCGAGGGACGTCTTAACGGTAAAAGCCGTAAAGAGAAAAAATGAATAAGAAAAACAAAAGAGCTAAAACACGAGTGCAACACGAGGACTTCCCAGGAGGTCACCCATCCTAGTACTACTCTCGCCCAAGCACGCTTAACTGCGTAGTTCTGATGGGATCCGGTGCATTAGTGGTGGTATGATCGCACCCGAAATCCTAATCGCGAAGAAATCACTTACGGTGTTCACTTGCTTGAAAAAGAGAGGCAAAAAGTTTTGTCGGCAGTCACGTTAGTGGGTCCCCCGGAGTGGTGCAAGCGAGGGACGCCTTAACGTTAAAAGCGGTAAAGAGAAAAAACGAATAAGAAAAACAAAAGAGCAAAAACACGAGTGCAACACGAGGACTTCCCAGGAGGTCACCCATCCTAGTACTACTCTCGCCTAAGCATGCTTAACTGTGGAGTTCTGATGGGATCTGGTGCATTAGTGCTGGTACGATCGCACCCGAAGTCCTAAGCGCGAAGAAATCACTTAAGGTGTTCACTTACTTGAACAAGAGAGGCGAAAAGTTATGTCGACAGCAACTTTCGTGGGTCCCCTGACACGGTGCAAGCGAGGGACGTCTTAACGTTAAAAGCCGTAAAGAGAAAAAATGAATAAGAAAAACAAAAGAGCTAAAACACGAGTGCAACACGAGGACTTCCCAGGAGGTCACCCATCCTAGTACTACTCTCGACCAAGCACGCTTAACTGCGTAGTTCTGATGGGATCCGGTGCATTAGTGCTGGTATGATCGCACCCGAAATCCTAAGCGCGAAGAAATCACTTAAGGTGTTCACTTGCTTGAAAAAGAGAGGCAAAAAGTTATGTCGGCAGCCACGTTCGTGGGTCCCCTGACGCGGTGTAAGCGAGGGACGTCTTAACGTTAAAAGCGGTAAAGACAAAAAATGAATACGAAAAACAAAAGAGCAAAAACACGAGTGCAACACGAGATTTCCCAAGAGGTCACCCATCCTAGTACTACTCTCGCCCAAGCACGCTTAACTGCGGAGTTCTGATGGGATTCGGTGCATTAGTGCTGGTATAATCGCACTCGAAGTCCTAAGCGCTAAGAAATCACTTAAGGTGTTCACTTGCTTGAACCAGAGAGGCGAAAAGTTATGTCGGCCGTCACGTTAGTGGGTCCCCCGGCACGGTGCAAGCGAGGGACGCCTTAACGTTAAAAGCGGTAAAGTGAAAAAACGAGTAAGAAAAACAAATGAGCAAAAACACGAGTGCAACACGAGGACTTCCCAGGAGGTCACCCATCCTAATACTACTCTCGCCCAAGCACGCTTAACTGCGGAGTTCTGATGGGATCCAGTGCATTAGTGCTGGTATGATCGCACCCGACGTCCTAAGCGCGAAGAAATTACTTAAGGTGTTCACTTGCTTGAACAAGAGAGGCGAAAAGTTCTGTCGGCAGCCACTTTCGTGGGTCCCCTGACGCGGTGCAAGCGAGGGACGTCTTAACGTTAAAAGCCGTAAAGAGAAAAAATGAATAAGAAAAACAAAAGAGCTAAAACACGAGTGCAACACGAGGACTTCCCAGGAGGTCACCCATCCTAGTACTACTCTCGCCCAAGCATGCTTAACTGTGGAGTTCTGATGGGATCCGGTGCATTAGTGCTGGTACGATCGCACCCGAAGTCCTAAGCGCGAAGAAATCACTTACGGTGTTCACTTACTTGAACAAGAGAGGCGAAAAGTTATGTCGACAGCAACTTTCGTGGGTCCCCTGACACGGTGCAAGCGAGGGACGTCTTAACGTTAAAAGCCGTAAAGAGAAAAAATGAATAAGAAAAACAAAAGAGCTAAAACACGAGTGCAACACGAGGACTTCCCAGGAGGTCACCCATCCTAGTACTACTCTCGCCCAAGCACGCTTAACTGCGTAGTTCTGATGGGATCCGGTGCATTAGTGGTGGTATGATCGCACCCGAAATCCTAAGCGCGAAGAAATCACTTAAGGTGTTCACTTGCTTGAAAAAGAGAGGCAAAAAGTTTTGTCGGCAGTCACGTTAGTGGGTCCCCCGGAGTGGTGCAAGCGAGGGACGCCTTAACGTTAAAAGCGGTAAAGAGAAAAAACGAATAAGAAAAACAAAAGAGCAAAAACACGAGTGCAACACGAGGACTTCCCAGGAGGTCACCCATCCTAGTACTACTCTCGCCCAAGCATGCTTAACTGTGGAGTTCTGATGGGATCCGGTGCATTAGTGCTGGTACGATCGCACCCGAAGTCCTAAGCGCGAAGAAATCACTTAAGGTGTTCACTTACTTGAACAAGAGAGGCGAAAAGTTATGTCGACAGCAACTTTCGTGGGTCCCCTGACACGGTGCAAGCGAGGGACGTCTTAACGTTAAAAGCCGTAAAGAGAAAAAACGAATAAGAAAAACAAAAGAGCTAAAACACGAGTGCAACACGAGGACTTCCCAGGAGGTCACCCATCCTAGTACTACTCTCGACCAAGCATGCTTAACTGCGTAGTTCTGATGGGATCCGGTGTATTAGTGCTGGTATGATCGCACCCGAAATCCTAAGCGCGAAGAAATCACTTAAGGTGTTCACTTGCTTGAAAAAGAGAGGCAAAAAGTTATGTCGGCAGCCACGTTCGTGGGTCCCCTGACGCGGTGTAAGCGAGGGACGTCTTAACGTTAAAAGCGGTAAAGACAAAAAATGAATACGAAAAACAAAAGGGCAAAAACACGAGTGCAACACGAGACTTCCCAAGAGGTCACCCATCCTAGTACTACTCTCGCCCAAGCACGCTTAACTGCGGAGTTCTGATGGGATTCGGTGCATTAGTGCTGGTATAATCACACTCGAAGTCCTAAGCGCTAAGAAATCACTTAAGGTGTTCACTTGCTTGAACTAGAGAGGCGAAAAGTTATGTCGGCCGTCACGTTAGTGGGTCCCCCGGCGCGGTGCAAGCGAGGGACGCCTTAACGTTAAAAGCCGTAAAGTGAAAAAACGAGCAAGAAAAACAAATGAGCAAAAACACGAGTGCAACACGAGGACTTCCCAGGAGGTCACCCATCCTAATACTACTCTCGACCAAGCACGCTTAACTGCGTAGTTTTGATGGGATCCGGTGCATTAGTGCTGGTATGATCGCACCCGAAATCCTAAGCGCGAAGAAATCACTTAAGGTGTTCACTTGCTTGAAAAAGAGAGGCAAAAAGTTATGTCGGCAGCCACGTTCGTGGGTCCCCTGACGCGGTGTAAGCGAGGGACGTCTTAACGTTAAAAGCGGTAAAGACAAAAAATGAATACGAAAAACAAAAGAGCAAAAACACGAGTGCAACACGAGATTTCCCAAGAGGTCACCCATCCTAGTACTACTCTCGCCCAAGCACGCTTAACTGCGGAGTTCTGATGGGATTCGGTGCATTAGTGCTGGTATAATCGCACTCGAAGTCCTAAGCGCTAAGAAATCACTTAAGGTGTTCACTTGCTTGAACCAGAGAGGCGAAAAGTTATGTCGGCCGTCACGTTAGTGGGTCCCCCGGCACGGTGCAAGCGAGGGACGCCTTAACGTTAAAAGCGGTAAAGTGAAAAAACGAGTAAGAAAAACAAATGAGCAAAAACACGAGTGCAACACGAGGACTTCCCAGGAGGTCACCCATCCTAATACTACTCTCGCCCAAGCACGCTTAACTGCGGAGTTCTGATGGGATCCAGTGCATTAGTGCTGGTATGATCGCACCCGACGTCCTAAGCGCGAAGAAATTACTTAAGGTGTTCACTTGCTTGAACAAGAGAGGCGAAAAGTTCTGTCGGCAGCCACTTTCGTGGGTCCCCTGACGCGGTGCAAGCGAGGGACGTCTTAACGTTAAAAGCCGTAAAGAGAAAAAATGAATAAGAAAAACAAAAGAGCTAAAACACGAGTGCAACACGAGGACTTCCCAGGAGGTCACCCATCCTAGTACTACTCTCGCCCAAGCATGCTTAACTGTGGAGTTCTGATGGGATCCGGTGCATTAGTGCTGGTACGATCGCACCCGAAGTCCTAAGCGCGAAGAAATCACTTACGGTGTTCACTTACTTGAACAAGAGAGGCGAAAAGTTATGTCGACAGCAACTTTCGTGGGTCCCCTGACACGGTGCAAGCGAGGGACGTCTTAACGTTAAAAGCCGTAAAGAGAAAAAATGAATAAGAAAAACAAAAGAGCTAAAACACGAGTGCAACACGAGGACTTCCCAGGAGGTCACCCATCCTAGTACTACTCTCGCCCAAGCACGCTTAACTGCGTAGTTCTGATGGGATCCGGTGCATTAGTGGTGGTATGATCGCACCCGAAATCCTAAGCGCGAAGAAATCACTTAAGGTGTTCACTTGCTTGAAAAAGAGAGGCAAAAAGTTTTGTCGGCAGTCACGTTAGTGGGTCCCCCGGAGTGGTGCAAGCGAGGGACGCCTTAACGTTAAAAGCGGTAAAGAGAAAAAACGAATAAGAAAAACAAAAGAGCAAAAACACGAGTGCAACACGAGGACTTCCCAGGAGGTCACCCATCCTAGTACTACTCTCGCCCAAGCATGCTTAACTGTGGAGTTCTGATGGGATCCGGTGCATTAGTGCTGGTACGATCGCACCCGAAGTCCTAAGCGCGAAGAAATCACTTAAGGTGTTCACTTACTTGAACAAGAGAGGCGAAAAGTTATGTCGACAGCAACTTTCGTGGGTCCCCTGACACGGTGCAAGCGAGGGACGTCTTAACGTTAAAAGCCGTAAAGAGAAAAAACGAATAAGAAAAACAAAAGAGCTAAAACACGAGTGCAACACGAGGACTTCCCAGGAGGTCACCCATCCTAGTACTACTCTCGACCAAGCATGCTTAACTGCGTAGTTCTGATGGGATCCGGTGTATTAGTGCTGGTATGATCGCACCCGAAATCCTAAGCGCGAAGAAATCACTTAAGGTGTTCACTTGCTTGAAAAAGAGAGGCAAAAAGTTATGTCGGCAGCCACGTTCGTGGGTCCCCTGACGCGGTGTAAGCGAGGGACGTCTTAACGTTAAAAGCGGTAAAGACAAAAAATGAATACGAAAAACAAAAGGGCAAAAACACGAGTGCAACACGAGACTTCCCAAGAGGTCACCCATCCTAGTACTACTCTCGCCCAAGCACGCTTAACTGCGGAGTTCTGATGGGATTCGGTGCATTAGTGCTGGTATAATCACACTCGAAGTCCTAAGCGCTAAGAAATCACTTAAGGTGTTCACTTGCTTGAACTAGAGAGGCGAAAAGTTATGTCGGCCGTCACGTTAGTGGGTCCCCCGGCGCGGTGCAAGCGAGGGACGCCTTAACGTTAAAAGCCGTAAAGTGAAAAAACGAGCAAGAAAAACAAATGAGCAAAAACACGAGTGCAACACGAGGACTTCCCAGGAGGTCACCCATCCTAATACTACTCTCGACCAAGCACGCTTAACTGCGTAGTTTTGATGGGATCCGGTGCATTAGTGCTGGTATGATCGCACCCGAAATCCTAAGCGCGAAGAAATCACTTAAGGTGTTCACTTGCTTGAAAAAGAGAGGCAAAAAGTTATGTCGGCAGCCACGTTCGTGGGTCCCCTGACGCGGTGTAAGCGAGGGACGTCTTAACGTTAAAAGCGGTAAAGACAAAAAATGAATACGAAAAACAAAAGAGCAAAAACACGAGTGCAACACGAGACTTCCCAAGAGGTCACCCATCCTAGTACTACTCTCGCCCAAGCACGCTGAACTGCGGAGTTCTGATGGGATTCGGTGCATTAGTGCTGGTATAATCGCACTCGAAGTCCTAAGCGCTAAGAAATCACTTAAGGTGTTCACTTGCTTCAACCAGAGAGGCGAAAAGTTATGTCGGCCGTCACGTTAGTGGGTCCCCCGGCTCGGTGCAAGCGAGGGACGCCTTAACGTTAAAAGCGGTAAAGTGAAAAAACGAGTAAGAAAAACAAATGAGCAAAAACACGAGTGCAACACGAGGACTTCCCAGGAGGTCACCCATCCTAATACTACTCTCGCCCAAGCACGCTTAACTGCGGAGTTCTGATGGGATCCAATGCATTAGTGCTGGTATGATCGCACCCGACGTCCTAAGCGCGAAGAAATTACTTAAGGTGTTCACTTGCTTGAACAAGAGAGGCGAAAAGTTCTATCGGCAGCCACTTTCGTGGGTCCCCTGACGCGGTGCAAGCGAGGGACGTCTTAACGTTAAAAGCCGTAAAGAAAAAAAATGAATAAGAAAAACAAAAGAGCTAAAACACGAGTGCAACACGAGGACTTCCCAGGAGGTCACCCATCCTAGTACTACTCTCGCCCAAGCATGCTTAACTGTGGAGTTCTAATGGGATCCGGTGCATTAGTGCTGGTACGATCGCACCCGAAGTCCTAAGCGCGAAGAAATCACTTATGGTGTTCACTTACTTGAACAAGAGAGGCGAAAAGTTATGTCGACAGCAACTTTCGTGGGTCCCCTGACACGGTGCAAGCGAGGGATGTCTTAACGTTAAAAGCCGTAAAGAGAAAAAACGAATAAGAAAAACAAAAGAGCTAAAACACGAGTGCAACACGAGGACTTCCCAGGAGGTCACCCATCCTAATACTACTCTCGACCAAGCACGCTTAACTGCGTAGTTCTGATGGGATCCGGTCCATTAGTGCTGGTATGATCGCACCCGAAATCCTAAGCGCGAAGAAATCACTTAAGGTGTTCACTTGCTTGAAAAAGAGAGGTAAAAAGTTATGTCGGCAGCCACGTTCGTGGGTCCCCTGACGCGGTGTAAGCGAGGGACGTCTTAACGTTAAAAGCGGTAAAGTCAAAAAATGAATACGAAAAACAAAAGAGCAAAAACACGAGTGCAACACGAGACTTCCCAAGAGGTCACCCATCCTAGTACTACTCTCGCCCAAGCACGCTTAACTGCGGAGTTCTGATGGGATTCGGTGCATTAGTGCTGGTATAATCGCACTCGAAGTCCTAAGCGCTAAGAAATCACTTAAGGTGTTCACTTGCTTCAACCAGAGAGGCGAAAAGTTATGTCGGCCGTCACGTTAGTGGGTCCCCCGGCGCGGTGCAAGCGAGGGACGCCTTAACGTTAAAAGCGGTAAAGTGAAAAAACGAGTAAGAAAAACAAATGAGCAAAAACACGAGTGCAACACGAGGACTTCCCAGGAGGTCACCCATCCTAATACTACTCTCGCCCAAGCACGCTTAACTGCGGAGTTCTGATGGGATCCAATGCATTAGTGCTGGTATGATCGCACCCGACGTCCTAAGCGCGAAGAAATTACTTAAGGTGTTCACTTGCTTGAACAAGAGAGGCGAAAAGTTCTATCGGCAGCCACTTTCGTGGGTCCCCTGACGCGGTGCAAGCGAGGGACGTCTTAACGTTAAAAGCCGTAAAGAAAAAAAATGAATAAGAAAAACAAAAGAGCTAAAACACGAGTGCAACACGAGGACTTCCCAGGAGGTCACCCATCCTAGTACTACTCTCGCCCAAGCATGCTTAACTGTGGAGTTCTAATGGGATCCGGTGCATTAGTGCTGGTACGATCGCACCCGAAGTCCTAAGCGCGAAAAAATCACTTATGGTGTTCACTTACTTGAACAAGAGAGGCGAAAAGTTATGTCGACAGCAACTTTCGTGGGTCCCCTGACACGGTGCAAGCGAGGGACGTCTTAACGTTAAAAGCCGTAAAGAGAAAAAACGAATAAGAAAAACAAAAGAGCTAAAACACGAGTGCAACACGAGGACTTCCCAGGAGGTCACCCATCCTAGTACTACTCTCGACCAAGCACGCTTAACTGCGTAGTTCTGATGGGATCCGGTCCATTAGTGCTGGTATGATCGCACCCGAAATCCTAAGCGCGAAGAAATCACTTAAGGTGTTCACTTGCTTGAAAAAGAGAGGTAAAAAGTTATGTCGGCAGCCACGTTCGTGGGTCCCCTGACGCGGTGTAAGCGAGGGACGTCTTAACGTTAAAAGCGGTAAAGTCAAAAAATGAATACGAAAAACAAAAGAGCAAAAACACGAGTGCAACACGAGACTTCCCAAGAGGTCACCCATCCTAGTACTACTCTCGCCCAAGCACGCTTAACTGCGGAGTTCTGATGGGATTCGGTGCATTAGTGCTGGTATAATCGCACTCGAAGTCCTAAGCGCTAAGAAATCACTAAAGGTGTTTTCTTGCTTGAACCAGAGAGGCGAAAAGTTATGTCGGCCGTCACGTTAGTGGGTCTCCCGGCGCGGTGCAAGCGAGGGACGCCTTAACGTTAAAAGCGGTAAAGTGAAAAAACGAGTAAGAAAAACAAATGAGCAAAAACACGAGTGCAACACGAGGACTTCCCAGGAGGTCACCCATCCTAATACTACTCTCGACCAAGCACGCTTAACTGCGTAGTTCTGATGGGATCCGGTGCATTAGTGGTGGTATGATCGCACCCGAAATCCTAAGCGCGAAGAAATCACTTAAGGTGTTCACTTGCTTGAAAAAGAGAGGCAAAAAGTTTTGTCGGCAGTCACGTTAGTGGGTCCCCCGGAGCGGTGCAAGCGAGGGACGCCTTAACGTTAAAAGCGGTAAAGAGAAAAAACGAATAAGAAAAACAAAAGAGCAAAAACACGAGTGCAACACGAGGACTTCCCAGGAGGTCACCCATCCTAGTACTACTCTCGCCCAAGCACGCTTAACTGCGTAGTTCTGATGGGATCCGGTGCATTAGTGCTGGTATGATCGCACCCGAAATCCTAAGCGCGAAGAAATCACTTAAGGTGTTCCCTTGCTTGAAAAAGAGAGGCAAAAAGTTATGTCGGCAGCCACGTTCGTGGGTCCCCTGACGCGGTGTAAGCGAGGGACGTCTTAACGTTAAAAGCGGTAAAGACAAAAAATGAATACGAAAAACAAAAGGGCAAAAACACGAGTGCAACACGAGACTTCCCAAGAGGTCACCCATCCTAGTACTACTCTCGCCCAAGCACGCTTAACTGCGGAGTTCTGATGGGATTCGGTACATTAGTGCTGGTATAATCGCACTCGAAGTCCTAAGCGCTAAGAAATCACTTAAGGTGTTCACTTGCTTGAACCAGAGAGGCGAAAAGTTATGTCGGCCGTCACGTTAGTGGGTCCCCCGGCGCGGTGCAAGCGAGGGACGCCTTAACGTTAAAAGCCGTAAAGTGAAAAAACGAGCAAGAAAAACAAATGAGCAAAAACACGAGTGCAACACGAGGACTTCCCAGGAGGTCACCCATCCTAATACTACTCTCGACCAAGCACGCTTAACTGCGTAGTTCTGATGGGATCCGGTGCATTAGTGCTGGTATGATCGCACCCGAAATCCTAAGCGCGAAGAAATCACTTAAGGTGTTCACTTGCTTGAAAAAGAGAGGTAAAAAGTTATGTCGGCAGCCACGTTCGTGGGTCCCCTGACGCGGTGTAAGCGAGGGACGTCTTAACGTTAAAAGCGGTAAAGTCAAAAAATGAATACGAAAAACAAAAGAGCAAAAACACGAGTGCAACACGAGACTTCCCAAGAGGTCACCCATCCTAGTACTACTCTCGCCCAAGCACGCTTAACTGCGGAGTTCTGATGGGATTCGGTGCATTAGTGCTGGTATAATCGCACTCGAAGTCCTAAGCGCTAAGAAATCACTTAAGGTGTTCACTTGCTTCAACCAGAGAGGCGAAAAGTTATGTCGGCCGTCACGTTAGTGGGTCCCCCGGCGCGGTGCAAGCGAGGGACGCCTTAACGTTAAAAGCGGTAAAGTGAAAAAACGAGTAAGAAAAACAAATGAGCAAAAACACGAGTGCAACACGAGGACTTCCCAGCAGGTCACCCATCCTAATACTACTCTCGCCCAAGCACGCTTAACTGCGGAGTTCTGATGGGATCCAGTGCATTAGTGCTGGTATGATCGCACCCGACGTCCTAAGCGCGAAGCAATTACTTAAGGTGTTCACTTGCTTGAACAAGAGAGGCGAAAAGTTCTGTCGGCAGCCACTTTCGTGGGTCCCCTGACGCGGTGCAAGCGAGGGACGTCTTAACGTTAAAAGTCGTAAAGAAAAAAAATGAATAAGAAAAACAAAAGAGCTAAAACACGAGTGCAACACGAGGACTTCCCATGAGGTCACCCATCCTAGTACTACTCTCGCCCAAGCATGCTTAACTGTGGAGTTCTGATGGGATCCGGTGCATTAGTGCTGGTACGATCGCACCCGAAGTCCTAAGCGCGAAGAAATCACTTATGGTGTTCACTTACTTGAACAAGAGAGGCGAAAAGTTATGTCGACAGCAACTTTCGTGGGTCCCCTGACACGGTGCAAGCGAGGGACGTCTTAACGTTAAAAGCCGTAAAGAGAAAAAACGAATAAGAAAAACAAAAGAGCTAAAACACGAGTGCAACACGAGGACTTCCCAGGAGGTCACCCATCCTAGTACTACTCTCGACCAAGCACGCTTAACTGCGTAGTTCTGATGGGATCCGGTCCATTAGTGCTGGTATGATCGCACCCGAAATCCTAAGCGCGAAGAAATCACTTAAGGTGTTCACTTGCTTGAAAAAGAGAGGCAAAAAGTTATGTCGGCAGCCACGTTCGTGGGTCCCCTGACGCGGTGTAAGCGAGGGACGTCTTAACGTTAAAAGCGGTAAAGACAAAAAATGAATACGAAAAACAAAAGAGCAAAAACACGAGTGCAACACGAGACTTCCCAAGAGGTCACCCATCCTAGTACTACTCTCGCCCAAGCACGCTTAACTGCGGAGTTCTGATGGGATTCGGTGCATTAGTGCTGGTATAATCGTACTCGAAGTCCTAAGCGCTAAGAAATCACTAAAGGTGTTTTCTTGCTTGAACCAGAGAGGCGAAAAGTTATGTCGGCCGTCACGTTAGTGGGTCTCCCGGCGCGGTGCAAGCGAGGGACGCCTTAACGTTAAAAGCGGTAAAGTGAAAAAACGAGTAAGAAAAACAAATGAGCAAAAACACGAGTGCAACACGAGGACTTCCCAGGAGGTCACCCATCCTAATACTACTCTCGACCAAGCACGCTTAACTGCGTAGTTCTGATGGGATCCGGTGCATTAGTGGTGGTATGATCGCACCCGAAATCCTAAGCGCGAAGAAATCACTTAAGGTGTTCACTTGCTTGAAAAAGAGAGGCAAAAAGTTTTGTCGGCAGTCACGTTAGTGGGTCCCCCGGAGCGGTGCAAGCGAGGGACGCCTTAACGTTAAAAGCGGTAAAGAGAAAAAACGAATAAGAAAAACAAAAGAGCAAAAACACGAGTGCAACACGAGGACTTCCCAGGAGGTCACCCATCCTAGTACTACTCTCGCCCAAGCATGCTTAACTGTGGAGTTCTGATGGGATCCGGTGCATTAGTGCTGGTACGATCGCACCCGAAGTCCTAAGCGCGAAGAAATCACTTAAGGTGTTCACTTACTTGAACAAGAGAGGCGAAAAGTTATTTCGACAGCAACTTTCGTGGGTCCCCTGACGCGGTGCAAGCGAGGGACGTCTTAACGTTAAAAGCCGTAAAGAGAAAAAACGAATAAGAAAAACAAAAGAGCTAAAACACGAGTGCAACACGAGGACTTCCCAGGAGGTCACCCATCCTAGTACTACTCTTGACCAAGCACGCTTAACTACGTAGTTCTGATGGGATCCGGTGCATTAGTGCTGGCATGATTGCACCCGAAATCCTAAGCGCGAAGAAATCACTTAAGGTGTTCACTTGCTTGAAAAAGAGAGGCAAAAAGTTTTGTCGGCAGTCACGTTACTGGGTCCCCCGGCGCGGTGCAAGCGAGGGACGCCTTAACGTTAAAAGCGGTAAAGAGAAAAAACGAATAAGAAAAACAAATGAGCAAAAACACGAGTGCAACACGAGGACTTCCCAGGAGGTCACCCATACTAGTACTACTCTCGCCCAAGCACGCTTAACTGCGGAGTTCTGATGGGATTCGGTGCATTAGTGCTGGTATAATCGCACTCGAAGTCCTAAGCGCTAAGAAATCACTTAAGGTGTTCACTTGCTTCAACCAGAGAGGCGAAAAGTTATGTCGGCCGTCACGTTAGTGGGTCCCCCGACGCGGTGCAAGCGAGGGACGCCTTAACGTTAAAAGCGGTAAAGTGAAAAAACGAGTAAGAAAAACAAATGAGCAAAAACACGAGTGCAACACGAGGACTTCCCAGCAGGTCACCCATCCTAATACTACTCTCGCCCAAGCACGCTTAACTGCGGAGTTCTGATGGGATCCAGTGCATTAGTGCTGGTATGATCGCACCCGACGTCCTAAGCGCGAAGCAATTACTTAAGGTGTTCACTTGCTTGAACAAGAGAGGCGAAAAGTTCTGTCGGCAGCCACTTTCGTGGGTCCCATGACGCGGTGCAAGCGAGGGACGTCTTAACGTTAAAAGCCGTAAAGAAAAAAAATGAATAAGAAAAACAAAAGAGCTAAAACACGAGTGCAACACGAGGACTTCCCAGGAGGTCACCCATCCTAGTACTACTCTCGCCCAAGCATGCTTAACTGTGGAGTTCTGATGGGATCCGGTGCATTAGTGCTGGTACGATCGCACCCGAAGTCCTAAGCGCGAAGAAATCACTTATGGTGTTCACTTACTTGAACAAGAGAGGCGAAAAGTTATGTCGACAGCAACTTTCGTGGGTCCCCTAACACGGTGCAAGCGAGGGACGTCTTAACGTTAAAAGCCGTAAAGAGAAAAAACGAATAAGAAAAACAAAAGAGCTAAAACACGAGTGCAACACGAGGACTTCCCAGGAGGTCACCCATCCTAGTACTACTCTTGACCAAGCACGCTTAACTGCGTAGTTCTGATGGGATCCGGTCCATTAGTGCTGGTATGATCGCACCCGAAATCCTAAGCGCGAAGAAATCACTTAAGGTGTTCACTTGCTTGAAAAAGAGAGGCAAAAAGTTATGTCGGCAGCCACGTTCGTGGGTCCCCTGACGCGGTGTAAGCGAGGGACGTCTTAACGTTAAAAGCGGTAAAGACAAAAAATGAATACGAAAAACAAAAGAGCAAAAACACGAGTGCAACACGAGACTTCCCAAGAGGTCACCCATCCTAGTACTACTCTCGCCCAAGCACGCTTAACTGCGGAGTTCTGATGGGATTCGGTGCATTAGTGCTGGTATAATCGCACTCGAAGTCCTAAGCGCTAAGAAATCACTAAAGGTGTTTTCTTGCTTGAACCAGAGAGGCGAAAAGTTATGTCGGCCGTCACGTTAGTGGGTCTCCCGGCGCGGTGCAAGCGAGGGACGCCTTAACGTTAAAAGCGGTAAAGTGAAAAAACGTGTAAGAAAAACAAATGAGCAAAAACACGAGTGCAACACGAGGACTTCCCAGGAGGTCACCCATCCTAATACTACTCTCGACCAAGCACGCTTAACTGCGTAGTTCTGATGGGATCCGGTGCATTAGTGGTGGTATGATCGCACCCGAAATCCTAAGCGCGAAGAAATCACTTAAGGTGTTCACTTGCTTGAAAAAGAGAGGCAAAAAGTTTTGTCGGCAGTCACGTTAGTGGGTCCCCCGGAGCGGTGCAAGCGAGGGACGCCTTAACGTTAAAAGCGGTAAAGAGAAAAAACGAATAAGAAAAACAAAAGAGCAAAAACACGAGTGCAACACGAGGACTTCCCAGGAGGTCACCCATCCTAGTACTACTCTCGCTCAAGCATGCTTAACTGTGGAGTTCTGATGGGATCCGGTGCATTAGTGCTGGTAAGATCGCACCCGAAGTCCTAAGCGCGAAGAAATCACTTAAGGTGTTCACTTACTTGAACAAGAGAGGCGAAAAGTTATTTCGACAGCAACTTTCGTGGGTCCCCTGACGCGGTGCAAGCGAGGGACGTCTTAACGTTAAAAGCCGTAAAGAGAAAAAACGAATAAGAAAAACAAAAGAGCTAAAACACGAGTGCAACACGAGGACTTCCCAGGAGGTCACCCATCCTAGTACTACTCTCGACCAAGCACGCTTAACTACGTAGTTCTGATGGGATCCGGTGCATTAGTGCTGGCATGATTGCACCCGAAATCCTAAGCGCGAAGAAATCACTTAAGGTGTTCACTTGCTTGAAAAAGAGAGGCAAAAAGTTTTGTCGGCAGTCACGTTACTGGGTCCCCCGGCGCGGTGCAAGCGAGGGACGCCTTAACGTTAAAAGCGGTAAAGAGAAAAAACGAATAAGAAAAACAAATGAGCAAAAACACGAGTGCAACACGAGGACTTCCCAGGAGGTCACCCATACTAGTACTACTCTCGCCCAAGCACGCTTCACTACGGAGTTCTGATGGGATTCGGTGCATTAGTGCTGGTATGATCGCACTCAAAGTCCTAAGCGCTAAGAAATCACTTAAGGTGTTCACTTGCTTGAACAAGAGAGGCGAAAAGTTATGTCGGCCGTCACGTTAGTGGGTCCCCCGGCGCGGTGCAAGCGAGGGACGCCTTAACGTTAAAAGCGGTAAAGACAAAAAATGAATAAGAAAAACAAATGAGCAAAAACACGAGTGCAACACGAGGACTTCCCAGGAGGTCACCCATCCTAGTACTACTCTCGCCCAAGCACGCTTAACTGCGGAGTTCTGATGGGATCCGGTGCGTTCGTGCTGGTATGATCGCACCCGACGTCCTAAGCGCGAAGAAATTACTTAAGGTGTTCCCTTGCTTGAACAAGAGAGGCGAAAAGTTATGTCGGCAGCCACTTTCGTGGGTCCCCTGACGCGGTGCAAGCGAGGGACGTCTTAACGTTAAAAGCCGTAAAGAAAAAAAATGAATAAGAAAAACAAAAGAGCTAAAACACGAGTGCAACACGAGGACTTCCCAGGAGGTCACCCATCCTAGTACTACTCTCGCCCAAGCAAGCTTAACTGTGGAGTTCTGAAGGGATCCGGTGCATTAGTGCTGGTATGATCGCATCCGAAGTCCTAAGCGCGCAGAAATCACTTAAGGTGTTCACTTACTTGAACAAGAGAGGCGAAAAGTTATGTCGACAGCAACTTTCGTGGGTCCCCTGACGCGGTGCAAGCGAGGGACGTCTTAACGTTAAAAGCCGTAAAGAGAAAAAATGAATAAGAAAAACAAAAAGAGCTAAAACACCAGTGCAACACGAGGACTTTTCAGGAGGTCACCCATCCTAGTACTACTCTCGACCAAGCACGCTTAACTACGTAGTTCTGATGGGATCCGGTGCATTAGTGCTGGAATGATCGCACTCGAAGTCCTTAGCGCGAAGAAATCACTTAAGGTATTCACTTGCTTGAACCAGAGAGGCGAAAAGTTATGTCGGCCGTCACGTTAGTGGGTCCCCTGGCGCGGTGCAAGCGAGGGACGCCTTAACGTTAAAAGCGGTAAAGAGAAAAAACGAATAAGAAAAACAAATGAGCAAAAACACGAGTGCAACACGAGGACTTCCCAGGAGGTCACCCATCCTAGTACTACTCTCGCTCAAGCATGCTTAACTGTGGAGTTCTGATGGGATCCGGTGCATTAGTGCTGGTAAGATCGCACCCGAAGTCCTAAGCGCGAAGAAATCACTTAAGGTGTTCACTTACTTGAACAAGAGAGGCGAAAAGTTATTTCGACAGCAACTTTCGTGGGTCCCCTGACGCGGTGCAAGCGAGGGACGTCTTAACGTTAAAAGCCGTAAAGAGAAAAAACGAATAAGAAAAACAAAAGAGCTAAAACACGAGTGCAACACGAGGACTTCCCAGGAGGTCACCCATCCTAGTACTACTCTCGACCAAGCACGCTTAACTACGTAGTTCTGATGGGATCCGGTGCATTAGTGCTGGCATGATTGCACCCGAAATCCTAAGCGCGAAGAAATCACTTAAGGTGTTCACTTGCTTGAAAAAGAGAGGCAAAAAGTTTTGTCGGCAGTCACGTTACTGGGTCCCCCGGCGCGGTGCAAGCGAGGGACGCCTTAACGTTAAAAGCGGTAAAGAGAAAAAACGAATAAGAAAAACAAATGAGCAAAAACACGAGTGCAACACGAGGACTTCCCAGGAGGTCACCCATACTAGTACTACTCTCGCCCAAGCACGCTTCACTACGGAGTTCTGATGGGATTCGGTGCATTAGTGCTGGTATGATCGCACTCAAAGTCCTAAGCGCTAAGAAATCACTTAAGGTGTTCACTTGCTTGAACAAGAGAGGCGAAAAGTTATGTCGGCCGTCACGTTAGTGGGTCCCCCGGCGCGGTGCAAGCGAGGGACGCCTTAACGTTAAAAGCGGTAAAGACAAAAAATGAATAAGAAAAACAAATGAGCAAAAACACGAGTGCAACACGAGGACTTCCCAGGAGGTCACCCATCCTAGTACTACTCTCGCCCAAGCACGCTTAACTGCGGAGTTCTGATGGGATCCGGTGCGTTCGTGCTGGTATGATCGCACCCGACGTCCTAAGCGCGAAGAAATTACTTAAGGTGTTCCCTTGCTTGAACAAGAGAGGCGAAAAGTTATGTCGGCAGCCACTTTCGTGGGTCCCCTGACGCGGTGCAAGCGAGGGACGTCTTAACGTTAAAAGCCGTAAAGAAAAAAAATGAATAAGAAAAACAAAAGAGCTAAAACACGAGTGCAACACGAGGACTTCCCAGGAGGTCACCCATCCTAGTACTACTCTCGCCCAAGCAAGCTTAACTGTGGAGTTCTGAAGGGATCCGGTGCATTAGTGCTGGTATGATCGCATCCGAAGTCCTAAGCGCGCAGAAATCACTTAAGGTGTTCACTTACTTGAACAAGAGAGGCGAAAAGTTATGTCGACAGCAACTTTCGTGGGTCCCCTGACGCGGTGCAAGCGAGGGACGTCTTAACGTTAAAAGCCGTAAAGAGAAAAAATGAATAAGAAAAACAAAAAGAGCTAAAACACCAGTGCAACACGAGGACTTTTCAGGAGGTCACCCATCCTAGTACTACTCTCGACCAAGCACGCTTAACTACGTAGTTCTGATGGGATCCGGTGCATTAGTGCTGGAATGATCGCACTCGAAGTCCTTAGCGCGAAGAAATCACTTAAGGTATTCACTTGCTTGAACCAGAGAGGCGAAAAGTTATGTCGGCCGTCACGTTAGTGGGTCCCCTGGCGCGGTGCAAGCGAGGGACGCCTTAACGTTAAAAGCGGTAAAGAGAAAAAACGAATAAGAAAAACAAATGAGCAAAAACACGAGTGCAACACGAGGACTTCCCAGGAGGTCACCCATCCTAGTACTACTCTCGCCCAAGCACGCTTAACTGCGGAGTTCTGATGGGATCCGGTGCATTAGTGCTGGTATGATCGCGCCTGACGTCCTAAGCGCGAAGAAATTACTTAAGGTGTTCACTTGCTTGAACAAGAGAGGCGAAACGTTATGTCGGCAGCCACTTTCGTGGGTCCCCTGACGCGGTGCAAGCGAGGGACGTCTTAACGTTAAAAGCCGTAAAGAAAAAAAATGAATAAGAAAAACAAAAGAGCTAAAACACGAGTGCAACACGAGGACTTCCCAGGAGGTCACTCATCCTAGTACTACTCTCGCCCAAGCATGCTTAACTGCGGAGTTCTGATAGGATCCGGTGCATTAGTGCTGGTATGATCGCATCCGAAGTTCTAAGCGCGAAGAAATCACTTAAGGTGTTCACTTGCTTGAACAAGAGAGGCGAAAAGTTATGTCGGCAGCAACTTTCGTGGGTCCCCTAACGCGGTGCAAGCGAGGGACGTCTTAACGTTAAAAGCCGTAAAGAGAAAAAATGAATAAGAAAAATAAAAGAGCTAAAACACGAGTGCAACACGAGGACTTCCCAGGAGGTCACCCATCCTAGTACTACTCTCGCCCAAGCACGCTTAACTGCGTAGTTCTGATGGGATCCGGTGCATTAGTGGTGGTATGATCGCACCCGAAGTCCTAAGCGCGAAGAAATCACTTAAGGTGTTCACTTGCTTGAACAAGAAAGGTGAAAAGTTATGTCGGCAGCAACTTTCGTTGGTCCTCTGACGCGGTGCAAGCGAGGGACGCCTTAACGTTAAAAGCGGTAAAGAGAAAAAACAAATAAGAAAAACAAAAGAGCAAAAACACGAGTGCAACACGAGGACTATCCAGGAGGTCACCCATCCTAGTACTACTCTCGCCCAAGCACGCTTAACTGCGTAGTTCTGATGGGATCCGGTGCATTAGTGGTGGTATGATCGCACCCGAAATCCAAAGCGCGAAGAAATCACTTAAGGTGTTCACTTGCTTGAAAAAGAGAGGCAAAAAGTTATGTCGGCAGCCACGTTCGTGGGTCCCCTGACGTGGTGCAAGCGAGGGACGTCTTAATGTTAAAAGCGGTAAAGAGAAAAAATGAATATGAAAAACAAAAGAGCAAAAACACGAGTGCAATACGAGGACTTCCAGGAGGTCACCCATCCTAGTACTACTCTCGCCCAAGCACGCTTAACTGCGGAGTTCTGATGGGATTCGGTGCATTAGTGCTGGTATGATCGCACTCGAAGTCCTAATCGCTAAGAAATCAGTTAAGGTGTTCACTTACTTGAACCAGAGAGGCGAAAAGTTATGTCGGCCGTCACGTTAGTGGGTCCCCCGGCGCGGTGCAAGCGAGGGACGCCTTAACGTTAAAAGCGGTAAAGAGAAAAAACGAATAAGAAAAACAAATGAGCAAAAACACGAGTGCAACACGAGGACTTCCCAGGAGGTCACCCATCCTAGTACTACTCTCGCCCAAGCACGCTTCACTGCGGAGTTCTGATGGGATTCGGTGCATTAGTGTTGGTATGATCGCACTCGAAGTCCTAAGCGCTAAGAAATCACTTAAGGTGTTCACTTGCTCGAACAAGAGAGGCGAAAAGTTATGTCGGCAGTCACGTTAGTGGGTCCCTCGGTGCGGTGCAAGCGAGGGACGCCTTAACGTTAAAAGCGGTAAAGAGAAAAAACGAATAAGAAAAACAAAAGAGCAAAAACACGAGTGCAACACGAGGACTTCCCAGGAGGTCACCCATCCTAGTACTACTCTCGCCCAAGCACGCTTAACTGCGGAGTTTTGATGGGATTCGGTGCATTAGTGCTGGTATGATCGCACTCAAAGTCCTAAGCGCTAAGAAATCACTTAAGGTGTTCACTTGCTTGAACCAGAGAGGCGAAAAGTTATGTCGGCCGTCACGTTAGTGGGTCCCCCGGCGCGGTGCAAGCGAGGGACGCCTTAACGTTAAAAGCGGTAAAGAGAAAAAACGAATAAGAAAAACAAATGAGCAAAAACACGAGTGCAACACGAGGACTTCCCAGGAGGTCACCCATCCTAGTACTACTCTCGCCCAAGCACGCTTAACTGCGGAGTTCTGATGGGATCCGGTGCGTTAGTGCTGGTATGATCGCACCCGACGTCCTAAGCGCGAAGAAATTACTTAAGGTGTTCACTTGCTTGAACAAGAGAGGCGAAAAGTTATGTCGGCAGCCACTTTCGTGGGTCCCCTGACGCGGTGCAAGCGAGGGACGTCTTAACGTTAAAAGCCGTAAATAAAAAAAATGAATAAGAAAAACAAAAGAGCTAAAACACGAGTGCAACACGAGGACTTCCCAGGAGGTCACCCATCCTAGTACTACTCTCGCCCAAGCACGCTTAACTGCGGAGTTCTGATGGGATCCGGTGCGTTAGTGCTGGTATGATCGCACCCGACGTCCTAAGCGCGAAGAAATTACTTAAGGTGTTCACTTGCTTGAACAAGAGAGGCGAAAAGTTATGTCGGCAGCCACTTTCGTGGGTCCCCTGACGCGGTGCAAGCGAGGGACGTCTTAACGTTAAAAGCCGTAAATAAAAAAAATGAATAAGAAAAACAAAAGAGCTAAAACACGAGTGCAACACGAGGACTTCCCAGGAGGTCACCCATCCTAGTACTACTCTCGCCCAAGCATGCTTAACTGTGGAGTTCTGATGGGATCCGGTGCATTAATGCTGGTATGATCGCACCCGAAGTCCTAAGCGCGCAGAAATCACTTAAGGTGTTCACTTACTTGAACAAGAGAGGCGAAAAGTTATGTCGACAGCAACTTTCGTGGGTCCCCTGACGCGCTGCAAGCGAGGGACGTCTTAACGTTAAAAGCCGTAAAGAGAAAAAATGAATAAGAAAAACAAAAGAGCTAAAACACGAGTGCAACACGAGGACTTCCCAGGAGGTCACCCATCCTAGTACTACTCTCGACCAAGCACGCTTAACTGCGTAGTTCTGATGGGATCCGGTGCATTAGTGGTGGTATGATCGCACCCGAAATCCTAAGCGCGAAGAAATCACTTAAGGTGTTCACTTGCTTGGAAAAGAGAGGCAAAAAGTTTTGTCGGCAGTCACGTTAGTGGATCCCCCGGCGCGGTGCAAGCGAGGGACGCCTTAACGTTAAAAGCGGTAAGGAGAAAAAACGAATAAGAAAAACAAATGAGCAAAAACACGAGTGCAACACGAGGACTTCCCAGGAGGTCACCCATCCTAGTACTACTCTCGCCCAAGCACGCTTAACTGCGTAGTTCTGATGGGATCCGGTGCATTAGTGGTGGTATGATCGCACCCGAAGTCCTAAGCGCGAAGAAATCACTTAAGGTGTTCACTTGCTTGAACAAGAGAGGTGAAAAGTTATGTCGGCAGCAACTTTCGTTGGTCCTTTGACGCGGTGCAAGCGAGGGACGCCTTAACGTTAAAAGCGGTAAAGAGAAAAAACAAATAAGAAAAACAAAAGAGCAAAAACACGAGTGCAACACGAGGACTACCCAGGAGGTCACCCATCCTAGTACTACTCTCGCCCAAGCACGCTTAACTGCGGAGTTCTGATGGGATCCGGGGCATTAGTGGTGGTATGATCGCACCCGAAATCCTAAGCGCGAAGAAATCACTTAAGGTGTTCACTTGCTTGAAAAAGAGAGGCGAAAAGTTATGTCGGCCGTCACGTTAGTGGGTCCCCTGACGCGGTGCAAGCGAGGGACGCCTTAACGTTAAAAGCCGTAAAGAGAAAAAACGAATAAGAAAAACAAATGAGCAAAAACACGAGTGCAACACGAGGACTTCCCAGGAGGTCACCCATCCTAGTAGTACTCTCGACCAAGCACGCTTAACTGCGGAGTTCTGATGGGATCCGGTGCGTTAGTGCTGGTATGATCGCACCCGACGTCCTAAGCGCGAAGAAATCACTTAAGGTGTTCACTTGCTTGAAAAAGAGAGGCAAAAAGTTATGTCGGCAGCCACGTTCGTGGGTCCCCTGACGCGGTGCAAGCGAGGGACGTCTTAACGTTAAAAGCAGTAAAGAGAAAAAATGACTAAGAAAAACAAAAGAGCTAAAACACGAGTGCAACACGAGGACTTCCCAGGAGGTCACCCATCCTAGTACTACTCTCGCCCAAGCATGCTTAACTGTGGAGTTCTGATGGGATCCGGTGCATTAGTGCTGGTATGATCGCAACCGACGTCCTAAGCGCGAAGAAATTACTTAAGGTGTTCACTTGCTTGAACAAGAGAGGCGAAAAGTTATGTCGACAGCAACTTTCGTGGGTCCCCTGACGCGGTGCAAGCGAGGGACGTCTTAACGTTAAAAGCCGTAAGGAAAAAAAATGAATAAGAAAAACAAAAGAGCTAAAACACGAGTGCAACACGAGGACTTCCCAGGAGGTCACCCATCCTAGTACTACTCTCGACCAAGCACGCTTAACTGCGTAGTTCTGATGGGATCCGGTGCATTAGTGCTTGTATGATCGCACCCGAAGTCCTAAGCGCGAAGAAATCACTTAAGGTGTTCACTTGCTTGAAAAAGAGAGGCGAAAAGTTATGTCGGCAGCCACGTTAGTGGGTCCCCTGACACGGTGCAAGCGAGGGACGTCTTAACGTTAAAAGCCGTAAAGAGAAAAAACGAATAAGAAAAACAAAGGAGCTAAAACACGAGTGCAACACGAGGACTTCCCGGGAGGTCACCCATCCTAGTACTACTCTCGCCCAAGCACGCTTAAATGCGGTTCTGATGGGATCCGGTGCATTAGTGCTGGAATGATCGCACTCGAAGTCCTTAGCGCGAAGAAATCACTTAAGGTATTCACTTGCTTGAACCAGAGAGGCGAAAAGTTATGTCGGCCGTCACGTTAGTGGGTCCCCCGACGCGGTGCAAGCGAGGGACGCCTTAACGTTAAAAGCGGTAAGGAGAAAAAACGAATAAGAAAAACAAATGAGCAAAAACACGAGTGCAACACGAGGACTTCCCAGGAGGTCACCCATCCTAGTACTACTCTCGCCCAAGCACGCTTAACTGCGGAGTTCTGATGGGATCCGGTGCATTAGTGGTGGTATGATCGCACCCGAAGTCCTAAGCGCGAAGAAATCACTTAAGGTGTTCACTTGCTTGAACAAGAGAGGTGAAAAGTTATGTCGGCAGCAACTTTCGTTGGTCCTCTGACGCGGTACAAGCGAGGGACGCCTTAACGTTAAAAGCGGTAAAGAGAAAAAACAAATAAGAAAAACAAAAGAGGAAAAACACGAGTGCAACACGAGGACTACCCAGGAGGTCACCCATCCTAGTACTACTCTCGCCCAAGCACGCTTAACTGCGGAGTTCTGATGGGATCCGGTGCATTACTGCTGGTATGATCGCACTCGAAGTCCTAAGCGCGAAGAAATCACTTAAGGTGTTCACTTGCTTGAACAAGAGAGGCAAAAAGTTATGTCGGCAGCCACGTTCGTGGGTCCCCTGACGCGGTGCAAGCGAGGGACGTCTTAACGTTAAAAGCCGTAAAGAGAAAAAATGAATCAGAAAAACAAATGAGCAAAAACACGAGTGCAACACGAGGACTTCCCAGGAGGTCACCCATCCTAGTACTACTCTCGCCCAAGCACGCTTAACTGCGGAGTTCTGATGGGATCCGGTACATTAGTGCTGGTATGATCGCACCCGACGTCCTAAGCGCGAAGAAATTACTTAAGGTGTTCACTTGCTTGAACAAGAGAGGCGAAATGTTATGTCGGCAGCCACTTTCGTGGGTCCCCTGACGCGGTGCAAGCGAGGGACGTCTTAACGTTAAAAGCAGTAAAGAAAAAAAATGATTAAGAAAAACAAAAGAGCTAAAACACGAGTGCAACACGAGGACTTCCCAGGAGGTCAACCATCCTAGTACTACTCTCGCCCAAGCACGCTTAACTGCGGAGTTCTGATGGGATCCGGTGCATTAGTGCTGGTATGATCGCACCCGAAGTCCTAAGCGCGAAGAAATCACTTAAGGTGTTCACTTGCTTGAACAATAGAGGCGAAAAGTTATGTCGGCAGCAACTTTCGTGGGTCCTCTGACGCGGTGCAAGCGAGGGACGTCTTAACGTTAAAAGCCGTAAAGAGAAAAAATGAATAAGAAAAACAAAAGAGCTAAAACACGAGTGCAATACGAGGACTTCCCAGGAGGTCACCCATCCTAGTACTACTCTCGCCCAAGCACGCTTAACTGCGTAGTTCTTATGGAATCCGGTGCATTAGTGGTGGTATGATCGCACCCGAAATCCTAAGCGCAAAGAAATCACTTAACGTGTTCACTTGCTTGAACCAGAGAGGCGAAAAGTTATGTCAGCCGTCACGTTAGTGGGTCCCCCGGCGCGGTGCAAGCGAGGGACGCCTTAACGTTAAAAGCGGTAAGGAGAAAAAACGAATAAGAAAAACAAATGAGCAAAAACACGAGTGCAACACGAGGACTTCCCAGGAGGTCACCCATCCTAGTACTACTCTCGCCCAAGCACGCTTAACTGCGGAGTTCTGATGGGATCCGGTGCATTACTGCTGGTATGATCGCACTTGAAGTCCTAAGCGCGAAGAAATCACTTAAGGTGTTCACTTGCTTGAACAAGAGAGGCAAAAAGTTATGTCGGCAGCCACGTTCGTGGGTCCCCTGACGCGGTGCAAGCGAGGGACGTCTTAACGTTAAAAGCCGTAAAGAGAAAAAATGAATCAGAAAAACAAATGAGCAAAAACACGAGTGCAACACGAGGACTTCCCAGGAGGTCACCCATCCTAGTACTACTCTCGCCCAAGCACGCTTAACTGCGGAGTTCTGATGGGATCCGGTACATTAGTGCTGGTATGATCGCACCCGACGTCCTAAGCGCGAAGAAATTACTTAAGGTGTTCACTTGCTTGAACAAGAGAGGCGAAATGTTATGTCGGCAGCCACTTTCGTGGGTCCCCTGACGCGGTGCAAGCGAGGGACGTCTTAACGTTAAAAGCAGTAAAGAAAAAAAATGATTAAGAAAAACAAAAGAGCTAAAACACGAGTGCAACACGAGGACTTCCCAGGAGGTCAACCATCCTAGTACTACTCTCGCCCAAGCACGCTTAACTGCGGAGTTCTGATGGGATCCGGTGCATTAGTGCTGGTATGATCGCACCCGAAGTCCTAAGCGCGAAGAAATCACTTAAGGTGTTCACTTGCTTGAACAATAGAGGCGAAAAGTTATGTCGGCAGCAACTTTCGTGGGTCCTCTGACGCGGTGCAAGCGAGGGACGTCTTAACGTTAAAAGCCGTAAAGAGAAAAAATGAATAAGAAAAACAAAAGAGCTAAAACACGAGTGCAATACGAGGACTTCCCAGGAGGTCACCCATCCTAGTACTACTCTCGCCCAAGCACGCTTAACTGCGTAGTTCTTATGGAATCCGGTGCATTAGTGGTGGTATGATCGCACCCGAAATCCTAAGCGCAAAGAAATCACTTAACGTGTTCACTTGCTTGAACCAGAGAGGCGAAAAGTTATGTCAGCCGTCACGTTAGTGGGTCCCCCGGCGCGGTGCAAGCGAGGGACGCCTTAACGTTAAAAGCGGTAAGGAGAAAAAACGAATAAGAAAAACAAATGAGCAAAAACACGAGTGCAACACGAGGACTTCCCAGGAGGTCACCCATCCTAGTACTACTCTCGCCCAAGCACGCTTAACTGCGGAGTTCTGATGGGATCCGGTGCATTACTGCTGGTATGATCGCACTTGAAGTCCTAAGCGCGAAGAAATCACTTAAGGTGTTCACTTGCTTGAACAAGAGAGGCAAAAAGTTATGTCGGCAGCCACGTTCGTGGGTCCCCTGACGCGGTGCAAGCGAGGGACGTCTTAACGTTAAAAGCCGTAAAGAGAAAAAATGAATCAGAAAAACAAATGAGCAAAAACACGAGTGCAACACGAGGACTTCCCAGGAGGTCACCCATCCTAGTACTACTCTCGCCCAAGCACGCTTAACTGCGGAGTTCTGATGGGATCCGGTACATTAGTGCTGGTATGATCGCACCCGACGTCCTAAGCACGAAGAAATTACTTAAGGTGTTCACTTGCTTGAACAAGAGAGGCGAAATGTTATGTCGGCAGCCACTTTCGTGGGTCCCCTGACGCGGTGCAAGCGAGGGACGTCTTAACGTTAAAAGCAGTAAAGAAAAAAAATGATTAAGAAAAACAAAAGAGCTAAAACACGAGTGCAACACGAGGACTTCCCAGGAGGTCACCCATCCTAGTACTACTCTCGCCCAAGCATGCTTAACTGTGGAGTTCTGATGGGATCCGGTGCATTAGTGCTGGTATGATCGCACTCGAAGTCCTAATCGCTAAGAAATCAGTTAAGGTGTTCACTTACTTGAACCAGAGAGGCGAAAAGTTATGTCGGCCGTCACGTTAGTGGGTCCCCCGGCGCGGTGCAAGCGAGGGACGCCTTAACGTTAAAAGCGGTAAAGAGAAAAAACGAATAAGAAAAACAAATGAGCAAAAACACGAGTGCAACACGAGGACTTCCCAGGAGGTCACCCATCCTAGTACTACTCTCGCCCAAGCACGCTTCACTGCGGAGTTCTGATGGGATTCGGTGCATTAGTGTTGGTATGATCGCACTCGAAGTCCTAAGCGCTAAGAAATCACTTAAGGTGTTCACTTGCTCGAACAAGAGAGGCGAAAAGTTATGTCGGCAGTCACGTTAGTGGGTCCCTCGGTGCGGTGCAAGCGAGGGACGCCTTAACGTTAAAAGCGGTAAAGAGAAAAAACGAATAAGAAAAACAAAAGAGCAAAAACACGAGTGCAACACGAGGACTTCCCAGGAGGTCACCCATCCTAGTACTACTCTCGCCCAAGCACGCTTAACTGCGGAGTTTTGATGGGATTCGGTGCATTAGTGCTGGTATGATCGCACTCAAAGTCCTAAGCGCTAAGAAATCACTTAAGGTGTTCACTTGCTTGAACCAGAGAGGCGAAAAGTTATGTCGGCCGTCACGTTAGTGGGTCCCCCGGCGCGGTGCAAGCGAGGGACGCCTTAACGTTAAAAGCGGTAAAGAGAAAAAACGAATAAGAAAAACAAATGAGCAAAAACACGAGTGCAACACGAGGACTTCCCAGGAGGTCACCCATCCTAGTACTACTCTCGCCCAAGCACGCTTAACTGCGGAGTTCTGATGGGATCCGGTGCGTTAGTGCTGGTATGATCGCACCCGACGTCCTAAGCGCGAAGAAATTACTTAAGGTGTTCACTTGCTTGAACAAGAGAGGCGAAAAGTTATGTCGGCAGCCACTTTCGTGGGTCCCCTGACGCGGTGCAAGCGAGGGACGTCTTAACGTTAAAAGCCGTAAATAAAAAAAATGAATAAGAAAAACAAAAGAGCTAAAACACGAGTGCAACACGAGGACTTCCCAGGAGGTCACCCATCCTAGTACTACTCTCGCCCAAGCACGCTTAACTGCGGAGTTCTGATGGGATCCGGTGCGTTAGTGCTGGTATGATCGCACCCGACGTCCTAAGCGCGAAGAAATTACTTAAGGTGTTCACTTGCTTGAACAAGAGAGGCGAAAAGTTATGTCGGCAGCCACTTTCGTGGGTCCCCTGACGCGGTGCAAGCGAGGGACGTCTTAACGTTAAAAGCCGTAAATAAAAAAAATGAATAAGAAAAACAAAAGAGCTAAAACACGAGTGCAACACGAGGACTTCCCAGGAGGTCACCCATCCTAGTACTACTCTCGCCCAAGCATGCTTAACTGTGGAGTTCTGATGGGATCCGGTGCATTAGTGCTGGTATGATCGCACCCGAAGTCCTAAGCGCGCAGAAATCACTTAAGGTGTTCACTTACTTGAACAAGAGAGGCGAAAAGTTATGTCGACAGCAACTTTCGTGGGTCCCCTGACGCGCTGCAAGCGAGGGACGTCTTAACGTTAAAAGCCGTAAAGAGAAAAAATGAATAAGAAAAACAAAAGAGCTAAAACACGAGTGCAACACGAGGACTTCCCAGGAGGTCACCCATCCTAGTACTACTCTCGACCAAGCACGCTTAACTGCGTAGTTCTGATGGGATCCGGTGCATTAGTGGTGGTATGATCGCACCCGAAATCCTAAGCGCGAAGAAATCACTTAAGGTGTTCACTTGCTTGGAAAAGAGAGGCAAAAAGTTTTGTCGGCAGTCACGTTAGTGGATCCCCCGGCGCGGTGCAAGCGAGGGACGCCTTAACGTTAAAAGCGGTAAAGAGAAAAAACAAATAAGAAAAACAAAAGAGCAAAAACACGAGTGCAACACGAGGACTACCCAGGAGGTCACCCATCCTAGTACTACTCTCGCCCAAGCACGCTTAACTGCGGAGTTCTGATGGGATCCGGGGCATTAGTGGTGGTATGATCGCACCCGAAATCCTAAGCGCGAAGAAATCACTTAAGGTGTTCACTTGCTTGAAAAAGAGAGGCGAAAAGTTATGTCGGCCGTCACGTTAGTGGGTCCCCTGACGCGGTGCAAGCGAGGGACGCCTTAACGTTAAAAGCCGTAAAGAGAAAAAACGAATAAGAAAAACAAATGAGCAAAAACACGAGTGCAACACGAGGACTTCCCAGGAGGTCACCCATCCTAGTAGTACTCTCGACCAAGCACGCTTAACTGCGGAGTTCTGATGGGATCCGGTGCGTTAGTGCTGGTATGATCGCACCCGACGTCCTAAGCGCGAAGAAATCACTTAAGGTGTTCACTTGCTTGAAAAAGAGAGGCAAAAAGTTATGTCGGCAGCCACGTTCGTGGGTCCCCTGACGCGGTGCAAGCGAGGGACGTCTTAACGTTAAAAGCAGTAAAGAGAAAAAAGGACTAAGAAAAACAAAAGAGCTAAAACACGAGTGCAACACGAGGACTTCCCAGGAGGTCACCCATCCTAGTACTACTCTCGCCCAAGCATGCTTAACTGTGGAGTTCTGATGGGATCCGGTGCATTAGTGCTGGTATGATCGCAACCGACGTCCTAAGCGCGAAGAAATTACTTAAGGTGTTCACTTGCTTGAACAAGAGAGGCGAAAAGTTATGTCGACAGCAACTTTCGTGGGTCCCCTGACGCGGTGCAAGCGAGGGACGTCTTAACGTTAAAAGCCGTAAGGAAAAAAAATGAATAAGAAAAACAAAAGAGCTAAAACACGAGTGCAACACGAGGACTTCCCAGGAGGTCACCCATCCTAGTACTACTCTCGACCAAGCACGCTTAACTGCGTAGTTCTGATGGGATCCGGTGCATTAGTGCTTGTATGATCGCACCCGAAGTCCTAAGCGCGAAGAAATCACTTAAGGTGTTCACTTGCTTGAAAAAGAGAGGCGAAAAGTTATGTCGGCAGCCACGTTAGTGGGTCCCCTGACACGGTGCAAGCGAGGGACGTCTTAACGTTAAAAGCCGTAAAGAGAAAAAACGAATAAGAAAAACAAAGGAGCTAAAACACGAGTGCAACACGAGGACTTCCCGGGAGGTCACCCATCCTAGTACTACTCTCGCCCAAGCACGCTTAAATGCGGTTCTGATGGGATCCGGTGCATTAGTGCTGGAATGATCGCACTCGAAGTCCTTAGCGCGAAGAAATCACTTAAGGTATTCACTTGCTTGAACCAGAGAGGCGAAAAGTTATGTCGGCCGTCACGTTAGTGGGTCCCCCGACGCGGTGCAAGCGAGGGACGCCTTAACGTTAAAAGCGGTAAGGAGAAAAAACGAATAAGAAAAACAAATGAGCAAAAACACGAGTGCAACACGAGGACTTCCCAGGAGGTCACCCATCCTAGTACTACTCTCGCCCAAGCACGCTTAACTGCGGAGTTCTGATGGGATCCGGTGCATTAGTGGTGGTATGATCGCACCCGAAGTCCTAAGCGCGAAGAAATCACTTAAGGTGTTCACTTGCTTGAACAAGAGAGGTGAAAAGTTATGTCGGCAGCAACTTTCGTTGGTCCTCTGACGCGGTACAAGCGAGGGACGCCTTAACGTTAAAAGCGGTAAAGAGAAAAAACAAATAAGAAAAACAAAAGAGCAAAAACACGAGTGCAACACGAGGACTACCCAGGAGGTCACCCATCCTAGTACTACTCTCGCCCAAGCACGCTTAACTGCGGAGTTCTGATGGGATCCGGTGCATTACTGCTGGTATGATCGCACTCGAAGTCCTAAGCGCGAAGAAATCACTTAAGGTGTTCACTTGCTTGAACAAGAGAGGCAAAAAGTTATGTCGGCAGCCACGTTCGTGGGTCCCCTGACGCGGTGCAAGCGAGGGACGTCTTAACGTTAAAAGCCGTAAAGAGAAAAAATGAATCAGAAAAACAAATGAGCAAAAACACGAGTGCAACACGAGGACTTCCCAGGAGGTCACCCATCCTAGTACTACTCTCGCCCAAGCACGCTTAACTGCGGAGTTCTGATGGGATCCGGTACATTAGTGCTGGTATGATCGCACCCGACGTCCTAAGCGCGAAGAAATTACTTAAGGTGTTCACTTGCTTGAACAAGAGAGGCGAAATGTTATGTCGGCAGCCACTTTCGTGGGTCCCCTGACGCGGTGCAAGCGAGGGACGTCTTAACGTTAAAAGCAGTAAAGAAAAAAAATGATTAAGAAAAACAAAAGAGCTAAAACACGAGTGCAACACGAGGACTTCCCAGGAGGTCAACCATCCTAGTACTACTCTCGCCCAAGCACGCTTAACTGCGGAGTTCTGATGGGATCCGGTGCATTAGTGCTGGTATGATCGCACCCGAAGTCCTAAGCGCGAAGAAATCACTTAAGGTGTTCACTTGCTTGAACAATAGAGGCGAAAAGTTATGTCGGCAGCAACTTTCGTGGGTCCTCTGACGCGGTGCAAGCGAGGGACGTCTTAACGTTAAAAGCCGTAAAGAGAAAAAATGAATAAGAAAAACAAAAGAGCTAAAACACGAGTGCAATACGAGGACTTCCCAGGAGGTCACCCATCCTAGTACTACTCTCGCCCAAGCACGCTTAACTGCGTAGTTCTTATGGAATCCGGTGCATTAGTGGTGGTATGATCGCACCCGAAATCCTAAGCGCGAAGAAATCACTTAACGTGTTCACTTGCTTGAACCAGAGAGGCGAAAAGTTATGTCAGCCGTCACGTTAGTGGGTCCCCCGGCGCGGTGCAAGCGAGGGACGCCTTAACGTTAAAAGCGGTAAGGAGAAAAAACGAATAAGAAAAACAAATGAGCAAAAACACGAGTGCAACACGAGGACTTCCCAGGAGGTCACCCATCCTAGTACTACTCTCGCCCAAGCACGCTTAACTGCGGAGTTCTGATGGGATCCGGTGCATTACTGCTGGTATGATCGCACTCGAAGTCCTAAGCGCGAAGAAATCACTTAAGGTGTTCACTTGCTTGAACAAGAGAGGCAAAAAGTTATGTCGGCAGCCACGTTCGTGGGTCCCCTGACGCGGTGCAAGCGAGGGACGTCTTAACGTTAAAAGCCGTAAAGAGAAAAAATGAATCAGAAAAACAAATGAGCAAAAACACGAGTGCAACACGAGGACTTCCCAGGAGGTCACCCATCCTAGTACTACTCTCGCCCAAGCACGCTTAACTGCGGAGTTCTGATGGGATCCGGTACATTAGTGCTGGTATGATCGCACCCGACGTCCTAAGCACGAAGAAATTACTTAAGGTGTTCACTTGCTTGAACAAGAGAGGCGAAATGTTATGTCGGCAGCCACTTTCGTGGGTCCCCTGACGCGGTGCAAGCGAGGGACGTCTTAACGTTAAAAGCAGTAAAGAAAAAAAATGATTAAGAAAAACAAAAGAGCTAAAACACGAGTGCAACACGAGGACTTCCCAGGAGGTCAACCATCCTAGTACTACTCTCGCCCAAGCACGCTTAACTGCGGAGTTCTGATGGGATCCGGTGCATTAGTGCTGGTATGATCGCACCCGAAGTCCTAAGCGCGAAGAAATCACTTAAGGTGTTCACTTGCTTGAACAATAGAGGCGAAAAGTTATGTCGGCAGCAACTTTCGTGGGTCCTCTGACTCGGTGCAAGCGAGGGACGTCTTAACGTTAAAAGCCGTAAAGAGAAAAAATGAATAAGAAAAACAAAAGAGCTAAAACACGAGTGCAATACGAGGACTTCCCAGGAGGTCACGCATCCTAGTACTACTCTCGCCCAAGCACGCTTAACTGCGTAGTTCTTATGGAATCCGGTGCATTAGTGGTGGTATGATCGCACCCGAAATCCTAAGCGCGAAGAAATCACTTAACGTGTTCACTTGCTTGAACCAGAGAGGCGAAAAGTTATGTTAGCCGTCACGTTAGTGGGTCCCCCGGCGCGGTGCAAGCGAGGGACGCCTTAACGTTAAAAGCGGTAAGGAGAAAAAACGAATAAGAAAAACAAATGAGCAAAAACACGAGTGCAACACGAGGACTTCCCAGGAGGTCACCCATCCTAGTACTACTCTCGCCCAAGCACGCTTAACTGCGGAGTTCTGATGGGATCCGGTGCATTAGTGGTGGTATGATCGCACCCGAAGTCCTAAGCGCGAAGAAATCACTTAAGGTGTTCACTTGCTTGAACAAGAGAGGTGAAAAGTTATGTCGGCAGCAACTTTCGTTGGTCCTCTGACGCGGTGCAAGCGAGGGACGCCTTAACGTTAAAAGCGGTAAAGAGAAAAAACAAATAAGAAAAACAAAAGAGCAAAAACACGAGTGCAACACGAGGACTACCCAGGAGGTCACCCATCCTAGTACTACTCTCGCCCAAGCACGCTTAACTGCGGAGTTCTGATGGGATCCGGTGCATTACTGCTGGTATGATCGCACTCGAAGTCCTAAGCGCGAAGAAATCACTTAAGGTGTTCACTTGCTTGAACAAGAGAGGCAAAAAGTTATGTCGGCAGCCACGTTCGTGGGTCCCCTGACGCGGTGCAAGCGAGGGACGTCTTAACGTTAAAAGCCGTAAAGAGAAAAAATGAATCAGAAAAACAAATGAGCAAAAACACGAGTGCAACACGAGGACTTCCCAGGAGGTCACCCATCCTAGTACTACTCTCGCCCAAGCACGCTTAACTGCGGAGTTCTGATGGGATCCGGTACATTAGTGCTGGTATGATCGCACCCGACGTCCTAAGCGCGAAGAAATTACTTAAGGTGTTCACTTGCTTGAACAAGAGAGGCGAAATGTTATGTCGGCAGCCACTTTCGTGGGTCCCCTGACGCGGTGCAAGCGAGGGACGTCTTAACGTTAAAAGCAGTAAAGAAAAAAAATGATTAAGAAAAACAAAAGAGCTAAAACACGAGTGCAACACGAGGACTTCCCAGGAGGTCAACCATCCTAGTACTACTCTCGCCCAAGCACGCTTAACTGCGGTTCTGATGGGATCCGGTGCATTAGTGCTGGTATGATCGCACCCGAAATCCTAAGCGTGAAGAAATCACTTAAGGTGTTCACTTGCTTGAACAAGAGAGGCAAAAACTTATGTCGGCAGCCACGTTCGTGGGTCCCCTGACGCTGTGTAAGCGAGGGACGTCTTAACGTTAAAAGCGGTAAAGAGAAAAAATGAATAAGAAAAACAAAAGAGCACAAACACGAGTGCAACACGAGGACTTCCCAGGAGGTCACCCATCCTAGTACTACTCTCGCCCAAGCACGCTTACCTGCGGAGTTCTGATGGGATCCGGTGCATTACTGCTGGTATGATCGCACTCGAAGTCCTAAGCGCGAAGAAATCACTTAAGGTATTCACTTGCTTGAACAAGAGAGGCGAAATGTTATGTCGGCAGTCACGTTAGTGGGTCCCCCAGTGCGGTGCAAGCGAGGGATGTCTTAACGATAAAAGCGGTAAAGAGAAAAAACCAATAAGAAAAACAAATGAGCAAAAACACGAGTGCAACACGAGGACTTCCCAGGAGGTCACCCATCCTAGTACTACTCTCGCCCAAGCACGCTTAACTGCGGAGTTCTGATGGGATCCGGTACATTAGTGCTGGTATGATCGCACCCGACGTCCTAAGCGCGAAGAAATTACTTAAGGTGTTCACTTGCTTGAACAAGAGAGGCGAAATGTTATGTCGGCAGCCACTTTCGTGGGTCCCCTGACGCGGTGCAAGCGAGTGACGTCTTAACGTTAAAAGCCGTAAAGAAAAAAAATGATTAAGAAAAACAAAAGAGCTAAAACACGAGTGCAACACGAGGACTTCCCAGGAGGTCAACCATCCTAGTACTACTCTCGCCCAAGCACGCTTAACTGCAGAGTTCTGATGGGATCCGGTGCATTAGTGCTGGTATGATCGCACCCGAAGTCCTAAGCGCGAAGAAATCACTTAAGGTGTTCACTTGCTTGAACAATAGAGGCGAAAAGTTATGTCGGCAGCAACTTTCGTGGGTCCTCTGACGCGGTGCAAGCGAGGGACGTCTTAACGTTAAAAGCCGTAAAGAGAAAAAATGAATAAGAAAAACAAAAGAGCTAAAACACGAGTGCAACACGAGGACTTCCCAGGAGGTCACCCATCCTAGTACTACTCTCGCCCAAGCACGCTTAACTGCGTAGTTCTTATGGAATCCGGTGCATTAGTGGTGGTATGATCGCACCCGAAATCCTAAGCGCGACGAAATCACTTAACGTGTTCACTTGCTTGAAAAAGAGAGGCAAAAAGTTATGTCGGCAGTCACGTTAGTGGGTCCCCCGGTGCGGTGCAAGCGAGGGACGCCTTAATGTTAAAAGCGGTAAAGAGAAAAAACGAATAAGAAAAACAAAAGAGCAAAAACACGAGTGCAACACGAGGACTTCCCAGGTGGTCACCCATCCTAGTACTACTCTCGCCCAAGAACGCTTAACTGCGGAGTTCTGATGGGATCCGGTGCATTAGTGCTGGTATGATCGCACTCGTCGTCCAAAGCGCGAAGAAATCACTTAAGGTGTTCACTTGCTTCAACAAGAGAGGCGAAAAGTTATGTTGGCAGGTACGTTCGTGGGTCCCCTGACGCGGTGCAAGCGAGGGACGTCTTAACGTTAAAAGCCGTAAAGAGAAAAAATGAATAAGATAAACAAAAGAGCTAAAACACGAGTGCAACACGAGGACTTCCCAGGAGGTTACCCATCCTAGTACTACTCTCGCCCAAGCACGCTAAACTGCGGTTCTGATGGGATCCGGTGTATTAGTTCTGGTATGATCGCACCCGAAATCCTAAGCGCGAAGAAATCACTTAAGGTGTTCACTTGCTTGAACAAGAGAGGCAAAAACTTATGTCGGCAGCCACGTTCGTGGGTCCCCTGACGCTGTGTAAGCGAGGGACGTCTTAACGTTAAAAGCGGTAAAGAGAAAAAATGAATAAGAAAAACAAAAGAGCAAAAACACGAGTGCAACACGAGGACTTCCCAGGAGGTCACCCATCCTAGTACTACTCTCGCCCAAGCACGCTTACCTGCGGAGTTCTGATGGGATCCGGTGCATTACTGCTGGTATGATCGCACTCGAAGTCCTAAGCGCGAAGAAATCACTTAAGGTGTTCACTTGCTTGAACAAGAGAGGCGAAATGTTATGTCGGCAGTCACGTTAGTGGGTCCCCCAGTGCGGTGCAAGCGAGGGATGTCTTAACGATAAAAGCGGTAAAGAGAAAAAACCAATAAGAAAAACAAATGAGCAAAAACACGAGTGCAACACGAGGACTTCCCAGGAGGTCACCCATCCTAGTACTACTCTCGCCCAAGCACGCTTAACTGCGGAGTTCTGATGGGATCCGGTACACTAGTGCTGGTATGATCGCACCCGACGTCCTAAGCGTGAAGAAATTACTTAAGGTGTTCACTTGCTTGAACAAGAGAGGAGAAAAGTTATGTCGGCAGCCACTTTCGTGGGTCCCCTGACGCGGTCCAAGCGAGGGACGTCTCAACGTTAAAATCCGTAAAGAGAAAAAATGAATAAGAAAAACAAAAGAGCTAAAACACGAGTGCAACACGAGGACTTCCCAGGAGGTCACCCATCCTAGTACTACTCTCGCCCAAGCACGCTTAACTGCGTAGTTCTGATGGAATCCGGTGCATTAGTGGTGGTATGATCGCACCTGAAATCCTAAGCGCGAAGAAATCACTTAAGGTGTTCAAGTGCTTGAACAAGAGAGGCGAAAAGTTATGTCGGCAGCAACTTTCGTGGGTCCCCAGACGTGGTGCAAGCGAGGGACGTCTCAACGTTAAAATCCGTAAAGAGAAAAAATGAATAAGAAAAACAAAAGAGCTAAAACACGAGTGCAACACGAGGACTTCCCAGGAGGTCACCCATCCTAGTACTACTCTCGCCCAAGCACGCTTAACTGCGTAGTTCTGATGGAATCCGGTGCATTAGTGGTGGTATGATCGCACCCGAAATCCTAAGCGCGAAGAAATCACTTAAAGTGTTCACTTGCTTGAAAAAGAGAGGCAAAAAGTTGTGTCGGCAGTCACGTTAGTGGGTCCCCCGGTGCGGTGCAAGCGAGGGACGCCTTAATGTTAAAAGCTGTAAAGAGAAAAAACGAATAAGAAAAACAAAAGAACAAAAACACGAGTGCAACACGAGGACTTCCCAGGTGGTCACCCATCCTAGTACTACTCTCGCCCAAGCACGCTTAACTGCGGAGTTCTGATGGGATCCGGTGCATTAGTGCTGGTATGAACGCACTCGAAGTCCAAAGCGCGAAGAAATCACTTAAGGTGTTCACTTGCTTCAACAAGAGAGGCGAAAAGTTATGTCGGCAGCCATGTTCGTGGGTCCCCTGACGCGGTGCAAGCGAGGGACGTCTTAACGTTAAAAGCGGTAAAGAGAAAAAATGAATAAGATAAACAAAAGTGCAAAAACACGAGTGCAACACGAGACTTCCCAGGAGGTCACCCATCCTAGTACTACTCTCGCCCAAGCACGCTTAACTGCGGTGTTCTGATGGGATTCGGTGCATTAGTGCTGGTATGATCGCACTAGAAGTCCTAAGCGCTAAGAAATCACTTAAGGTGTTCACTTGCTCGAACAAGAGAGGCGAAAAGTTATGTCGGCAGTCAGGTTAGTGGGTCCCCCGGTGCGGTGCAAGCGAGGGACGTCTTAACGTTAAAAGCGGTAAAGAGAAAAAACCAATAAGAAAAACAAATGAGCAAAAAATACGAGTGCAACACGAGGACTTCCCAGGAGGTCACCCATCCTAGTACTACTCTCGCCCAAGCACGCTTTACTGCGGAGTTCTGATGGGATCCGGTACATTACTGCTGGTATGATCGCACCCGACGTCCTAAGCGTGAAGAAATTACTTAAGGTGTTCACTTGCTTGAACAAGAGAGGCGAAAAGTTATGTCGGCAGCCACTTTCGTGGGTCCCCTGACGCGGTGCAAGCGAGGGACGTCTTAACGTTAAAAGCCGTAAAGAAAAAAAATGAATAAGAAAAACAAAAGTGCTAAAACACGAGTGCAACAAGAGGACTTCGCAGGAGGTCACCCATCCTAGTACTACTCTCGCCCAAGCACGCTTTACTGCGGAGTTCTGATGGGATCCGGTACATTACTGCTGGTATGATCGCACCCGACGTCCTAAGCGTGAAGAAATTACTTAAGGTGTTCACTTGCTTGAACAAGAGAGGCGAAAAGTTATGTCGGCAGCCACTTTCGTCGGTCCCCTGACGCGGTGCAAGCGAGGGACGTCTTAACGTTAAAAGCCGTAAAGAAAAAAAATGAATAAGAAAAACAAAAGTGCTAAAACACGAGTGCAACAAGAGGACTTCGCAGGAGGTCACCCATCCTAGTACTACTCTCGCCCAAGCACGCTTAACTGCGGAGTTCTGATGGGATCCTGTACATTAGTGCTGGTATGATCGCACCCGACGTCCTAAGCGCGAAGAAATTACTTAAGGTGTTCACTTGCTTGAACAAGAGAGGCGAAAAGTTATGTCGGCAGCCACTTTCGTGGGTCCCCTGACGCGGTGCAAGCGAGGGACGTCTTAACGTTAAAAGCCGTAAAGAAAAAAAATGAATAAGAAAAACAAAAGAGCTAAAACACGAGCGCAACACGAGGACTTACCAGGAGGTCACCCATCCTAGTACTACTCTCGCCCAAGCACGCTTAACTGCGGAGTTCTGATGGGATCCGGTGCATTAGTGCTGGCATGATCGCACCCGAAATCCTAAGCGCGAAGAAATCACTTAAGGTGTTCACTTGCTTGAAAAAGAGAGGCAAAAAGTTATGTCGGCAGTCACGTTAGTGGGTCCCCCGGTGCGGTGCAAGCGAGGGACCCCTTAATGTTAAAAGCGGTAAAGAGAAAAAACGAATAAGAAAAACAAAAGAGCAAAAACACGAGTGCAACACGAGGACTTCCCAGGTGGTCACCCATCCTAGTACTACTCTCGCCCAAGCACGCTTAACTGCGGAGTTCTGATGGGATCCGGTGCATTAGTGCTGGTATGATCGCACTCGAAGTCCAAAGCGCGAAGAAATCACTTAAGGTGTTCACTTGCTTCAACAAGAGAGGCAAAAAGTTATGTCGGCAGCCACGTTCGTGGGTCCCCTGACGCGGTGCAAGCGAGGGACGTCTTAACGTTAAAAGCGGTAAAGAGAATAAATGAATAAGATAAACAAAAGAGCAAAAACACGAGTGCAACACGAGACTTCCCAGGAGGTCAACCATCCTAGTACTACTCTCGCCCAAGCACGCTTAACTGCGGTGTTCTGATGGGATTCGGTGCATTAGTGCTGGTATGATCGCACTAGAAGTCCTAAGCGCTAAGAAATCACTTAAGGTGTTCACTTCCTCGAACAAGAGAGGCGAAAAGTTATGTCGGCAGTCACGTTAGTGAGTCCCCCGGTGCGGTGCAAGCGAGGGACGCCTTAACGTTAAAAGCGGTAAAGAGAAAAAACGAATAAGAAAAACAAAATAGCAAAAACACGAGTGCAACACGAGGACTTCCCAGGTGGTCACCCATCCTAGTACTACTCTCGCCCAAGCACGCTTAACTGCGGAGTTCTGATGGGATCCGGTGCATTAGTGCTGGTATGATCGCACTCGACGTCCAAAGCGCGAAGAAATCACTTAAGGTGTTCACTTGCTTCAACAAGAGAGGCGAAAAGTTATCTCGGCAGGTACGTTCGTGGGTCCCCTGACGCGGTGCAAGCGAGGGACGTCTTAACGTTAAAAGCCGTAAAGAGAAAAAATTAATAAGATAAACAAAAGAGCTAAAACACGAGTGCAACACGAGGACTTCCCAGGAGGTTACCCATCCTAGTACTACTCTCGCCCAAGCACGCTAAACTGCGGTGTTCTGATGGGATCCGGTGTATTAGTGCTGGTATGATCGCACCCGAAATCCTAAGCGCGAAGAAATCAATTAAGGTGTTCACTTGCTTGAACAAGAGAGGTGAAAAGTTATGTCGGTAGTCAGGTTAGTGGCTCCCCCGGTGCGGTGCAAGCGAGGGACGTCTTAACGTTAAAAGCCGTAAAGAAAAAAAATGAATAAGAAAAACAAAAGTGCTAAAACACGAGTGCAACAAGAGGACTTCGCAGGAGGTCACCCATCCTAGTACTACTCTCGCCCAAGCACGCTTTACTGCGGAGTTCTGATGGGATCCGGTACATTACTGCTGGTATGATCGCACCCGACGTCCTAAGCGTGAAGAAATTACTTAAGGTGTTCACTTGCTTGAACAAGAGAGGCGAAAAGTTATGTCGGCAGCCACTTTCGTGGGTCCCCTGACGCGGTGCAAGCGAGGGACGTCTTAACGTTAAAAGCCGTAAAGAAAAAAAATGAATAAGAAAAACAAAAGTGCTAAAACACGAGTGCAACAAGAGGACTTCGCAGGAGGTCACCCATCCTAGTACTACTCTCGCCCAAGCACGCTTAACTGCGGAGTTCTGATGGGATCCTGTACATTAGTGCTGGTATGATAGCACCCGACGTCCTAAGCGCGAAGAAATTACTTAAGGTGTTCACTTGCTTGAACAAGAGAGGCGAAAAGTTATGTCGGCAGCCACTTTCGTGGGTCCCCTGACGCGGTGCAAGCGAGGGACGTCTTAACGTTAAAAGCCGTAAAGAAAAAAAATGAATAAGAAAAACAAAAGAGCTAAAACACGAGCGCAACACGAGGACTTACCAGGAGGTCACCCATCCTAGTACTACTCTCGCCCAAGCACGCTTAACTGCGGAGTTCTGATGGGATCCGGTGCATTAGTGCTGGCATGATCGCACCCGAAATCCTAAGCGCGAAGAAATCACTTAAGGTGTTCACTTGCTTGAAAAAGAGAGGCAAAAAGTTATGTCGGCAGTCACGTTAGTGGGTCCCCCGGTGCGGTGCAAGCGAGGGACCCCTTAATGTTAAAAGCGGTAAAGAGAAAAAACGAATAAGAAAAACAAAAGAGCAAAAACACGAGTGCAACACGAGGACTTCCCAGGTGGTCACCCATCCTAGTACTACTCTCGCCCAAGCACGCTTAACTGCGGAGTTCTGATGGGATCCGGTGCATTAGTGCTGGTATGATCGCACTCGAAGTCCAAAGCGCGAAGAAATCACTTAAGGTGTTCACTTGCTTCAACAAGAGAGGCGAAAAGTTATGTCGGCAGCCACGTTCGTGGGTCCCCTGACGCGGTGCAAGCGAGGGACGTCTTAACGTTAAAAGCGGTAAAGAGAATAAATGAATAAGATAAACAAAAGAGCAAAAACACGAGTGCAACACGAGACTTCCCAGGAGGTCAACCATCCTAGTACTACTCTCGCCCAAGCACGCTTAACTGCGGTGTTCTGATGGGATTCGGTGCATTAGTGCTGGTATGATCGCACTAGAAGTCCTAAGCGCTAAGAAATCACTTAAGGTGTTCACTTGCTCGAACAAGAGAGGCGAAAAGTTATGTCGGCAGTCACGTTAGTGAGTCCCCCGGTGCGGTGCAAGCGAGGGACGCCTTAACGTTAAAAGCGGTAAAGAGAAAAAACGAATAAGAAAAACAAAATAGCAAAAACACGAGTGCAACACAAGGACTTCCCAGGTGGTCACCCATCCTAGTACTACTCTCGCCCAAGCACGCTTAACTGCGGAGTTCTGATGGGATCCGGTGCATTAGTGCTGGTATGATCGCACTCGACGTCCAAAGCGCGAAGAAATCACTTAAGGTGTTCACTTGCTTCAACAAGAGAGGCGAAAAGTTATGTCGGCAGGTACGTTCGTGGGTCCCCTGACGCGGTGCAAGCGAGGGACGTCTTAACGTTAAAAGCCGTAAAGAGAAAAAATTAATAAGATAAACAAAAGAGCTAAAACACGAGTGCAACACGAGGACTTCCCAGGAGGTTACCCATCCTAGTACTACTCTCGCCCAAGCACGCTAAACTGCGGTGTTCTGATGGGATCCGGTGTATTAGTGCTGGTATGATCGCACCCGAAATCCTAAGCGCGAAGAAATCAATTAAGGTGTTCACTTGCTTGAACAAGAGAGGTGAAAAGTTATGTCGGTAGTCAGGTTAGTGGCTCCCCCGGTGCGGTGCAAGCGAGGGACGTCTTAACGTTAAAAGCGGTAAAGAGAAAAAACCAATAAGAAAAACAAATGAGCAAAAACACGAGTGCAACACGAGGACTTCCCAGGAGGTCACCCACCCTAGTACTACTCTCGCCCAAGCACGCTTAACTGCGGAGTTCTGATGGGATCCGGTACATTAGTGCTGGTATGATCGCATCCGACGTCCTAAGCGTGAAGAAATTACTTAAGGTGTTCACTTGCTTGAACAAGAGAGGCGAAAAGTTATGTCGGCAGCCACTTTCGTGGGTCCCCAAACGCGGTGCAAGCGAGGGACGTCTTAACGTTAAAAGCCGTAAAGAAAAAAAATGAATCAGAAAAACAAAAGAGCTAAAACACGAGTGCAACACGAGGACTTCCCAGGAGGTCACCCATCCTAGTACTACTCTCGCCCAAGCACGCTTAACTGCGGAGTTCTGATGGGATCCGGTACATTAGTGCTGGTATGATCGCACCCGACGTCCTAAGCGCGAAGAAATTACTTAAGGTGTTCACTTGCTTGAACAAGAGAGGCGAAAAGTTATGTCGGCAGCCACTTTCGTGGGTCCCCTGACGCGGTGCAAGCGAGGGACGTCTTAACGTTAAAAGCCGTAAAGAAAAAAAATGAATAAGAAAAACAAAAGAGCTAAAACACGAGCGCAACACGAGGACTTACCAGGAGGTCACCCATCCTAGTACTACTCTCGCCCAAGCACGCTTAACTGCGGAGTTCTGATGGGATCCGGTGCATTAGTGCTGGCATGATCGCACCCGAAATCCTAAGCGCGAAGAAATCACTTAAGGTGTTCACTTGCTTGAAAAAGAGAGGCAAAAAGTTATGTCGGCAGTCACGTTAGTGGGTCCCCCGGTGCGGTGCAAGCGAGGGACGCCTTAATGTTAAAAGCGGTAAAGAGAAAAAACGAATAAGAAAAACAAAAGAGCAAAAACACGAGTGCAACACGAGGACTTCCCAGGTGGTCACCCATCCTAGTACTACTCTCGCCCAAGCACGCTTAACTGCGGAGTTCTGATGGGATCCGGTGCATTAGTGCTGGTATGATCGCACTCGAAGTCCAAAGCGCGAAGAAATCACTTAAGGTGTTCACTTGCTTCAACAAGAGAGGCGAAAAGTTATGTCGGCAGCCACGTTCGTGGGTCCCCTGACGCGGTGCAAGCGAGGGACGTCTTAATGTTAAAAGCGGTAAAGAGAATAAATGAATAAGATAAACAAAAGAGCAAAAACACGAGTGCAACACGAGACTTCCCAGGAGGTCAACCATCCTAGTACTACTCTCGCCCAAGCACGCTTAACTGCGGTGTTCTGATGGGATTCGGTGCATTAGTGCTGGTATGATCGCACTAGAAGTCCTAAGCGCTAAGAAATCACTTAAGGTGTTCACTTGCTCGAACAAGAGAGGCGAAAAGTTATGTCGGCAGTCACGTTAGTGAGTCCCCCGGTGCGGTGCAAGCGAGGGACGCCTTAACGTTAAAAGCGGTAAAGAGAAAAAACGAATAAGAAAAACAAAATAGCAAAAACACGAGTGCAACACGAGGACTTCCCAGGTGGTCACCCATCCTAGTACTACTCTCGCCCAAGCACGCTTAACTGCGGAGTTCTGATGGGATCCGGTGCATTAGTGCTGGTATGATCGCACTCGACGTCCAAAGCGCGAAGAAATCACTTAAGGTGTTCACTTGCTTCAACAAGAGAGGCGAAAAGTTATGTCGGCAGGTACGTTCGTGGGTCCCCTGACGCGGTGCAAGCGAGGGACGTCTTAACGTTAAAAGCCGTAAAGAGAAAAAATTAATAAGATAAACAAAAGAGCTAAAACACGAGTGCAACACGAGGACTTCCCAGGAGGTTACCCATCCTAGTACTACTCTCGCCCAAGCACGCTAAACTGCGGTGTTCTGATGGGATCCGGTGTATTAGTGCTGGTATGATCGCACCCGAAATCCTAAGCGCGAAGAAATCAATTAAGGTGTTCACTTGCTTGAACAAGAGAGGTGAAAAGTTATGTCGGTAGTCAGGTTAGTGGCTCCCCCGGTGCGGTGCAAGCGAGGGACGTCTTAACGTTAAAAGCGGTAAAGAGAAAAAACCAATAAGAAAAACAAATGAGCAAAAACACGAGTGCAACACGAGGACTTCCCAGGAGGTCACCCACCCTAGTACTACTCTCGCCCAAGCACGCTTAACTGCGGAGTTCTGATGGGATCCGGTACATTAGTGCTGGTATGATCGCATCCGACGTCCTAAGCGTGAAGAAATTACTTAAGGTGTTCACTTGCTTGAACAAGAGAGGCGAAAAGTTATGTCGGCAGCCACTTTCGTGGGTCCCCAAACGCGGTGCAAGCGAGGGACGTCTTAACGTTAAAAGCCGTAAAGAAAAAAAATGAATCAGAAAAACAAAAGAGCTAAAACACGAGTGCAACACGAGGACTTCCCAGGAGGTCACCCATCCTAGTACTACTCTCGCCCAAGCACGCTTAACTGCGGAGTTCTGATGGGATCCGGTACATTAGTGCTGGTATGATCGCACCCGACGTCCTAAGCGCGAAGAAATTACTTAAGGTGTTCACTTGCTTGAACAAGAGAGGCGAAAAGTTATGTCGGCAGCCACTTTCGTGGGTCCCCTGACGCGGTGCAAGCGAGGGACGTCTTAACGTTAAAAGCCGTAAAGAAAAAAAATGAATAAGAAAAACAAAAGAGCTAAAACACGAGCGCAACACGAGGACTTACCAGGAGGTCACCCATCCTAGTACTACTCTCGCCCAAGCACGCTTAACTGCGGAGTTCTGATGGGATCCGGTGCATTAGTGCTGGCATGATCGCACCCGAAATCCTAAGCGCGAAGAAATCACTTAAGGTGTTCACTTGCTTGAAAAAAAGAGGCAAAAAGTTATGTCGGCAGTCACGTTAGTGGGTCCCCCGGTGCGGTGCAAGCGAGGGACGCCTTAATGTTAAAAGCGGTAAAGAGAAAAAACGAATAAGAAAAACAAAAGAGCAAAAACACGAGTGCAACACGAGGACTTCCCAGGTGGTCGCCCATCCTAGTACTACTCTCGCCCAAGCACGCTTAACTGCGGAGTTCTGATGGGATCCGGTGCATTAGTGCTGGTATGATCGCACTCGAAGTCCAAAGCGCGAAGAAATCACTTAAGGTGTTCACTTGCTTCAACAAGAGAGGCGAAAAGTTATGTCGGCAGCCACGTTCGTGGGTCCCCTGACGCGGTGCAAGCGAGGGACGTCTTAACGTTAAAAGCGGTAAAGAGAATAAATGAATAAGATAAACAAAAGAGCAAAAACACGAGTGCAACACGAGACTTCCCAGGAGGTCACCCATCCTAGTACTACTCTCGCCCAAGCACGCTTAACTGCGGTGTTCTGATGGGATTCGGTGCATTAGTGCTGGTATGATCGCACTAGAAGTCCTAAGCGCTAAGAAATCACTTAAGGTGTTCACTTGCTCGAACAAGAGAGGCGAAAAGTTATGTCGGCAGTCACGTTAGTGAGTCCCCCGGTGCGGTGCAAGCGAGGGACGCCTTAACGTTAAAAGCGGTAAAGAGAAAAAACGAATAAGAAAAACAAAATAGCAAAAACACGAGTGCAACACGAGGACTTCCCAGGTGGTCACCCATCCTAGTACTACTCTCGCCCAAGCACGCTTAACTGCGGAGTTCTGATGGGATCCGGTGCATTAGTGCTGGTACGATCGCACTCGACGTCCAAAGCGCGAAGAAATCACTTAAGGTGTTCACTTGCTTCAACAAGAGAGGCGAAAAGTTATGTCGGCAGGTACGTTCGTGGGTCCCCTGACGCGGTGCAAGCGAGGGACGTCTTAACGTTAAAAGCGGTAAAGAGAATAAATGAATAAGATAAACAAAAGAGCAAAAACACGAGTGCAACACGAGACTTCCCAGGAGGTCAACCATCCTAGTACTACTCTCGCCCAAGCACGCTTAACTGCGGTGTTCTGATGGGATTCGGTGCATTAGTGCTGGTATGATCGCACTAGAAGTCCTAAGCGCTAAGAAATCACTTAAGGTGTTCACTTGCTCGAACAAGAGAGGCGAAAAGTTATGTCGGCAGTCACGTTAGTGAGTCCCCCGGTGCGGTGCAAGCGAGGGACGCCTTAACGTTAAAAGCGGTAAAGAGAAAAAACGAATAAGAAAAACAAAATAGCAAAAACACGAGTGCAACACGAGGACTTCCCAGGTGGTCACCCATCCTAGTACTACTCTCGCCCAAGCACGCTTAACTGCGGAGTTCTGATGGGATCCGGTGCATTAGTGCTGGTATGATCGCACTCGACGTCCAAAGCGCGAAGAAATCACTTAAGGTGTTCACTTGCTTCAACAAGAGAGGCGAAAAGTTATGTCGGCAGGTACGTTCGTGGGTCCCCTGACGCGGTGCAAGCGAGGGACGTCTTAACGTTAAAAGCCGTAAAGAGAAAAAATTAATAAGATAAACAAAAGAGCTAAAACACGAGTGCAACACGAGGACTTCCCAGGAGGTTACCCATCCTAGTACTACTCTCGCCCAAGCACGCTAAACTGCGGTGTTCTGATGGGATCCGGTGTATTAGTGCTGGTATGATCGCACCCGAAATCCTAAGCGCGAAGAAATCAATTAAGGTGTTCACTTGCTTGAACAAGAGAGGTGAAAAGTTATGTCGGTAGTCAGGTTAGTGGCTCCCCCGGTGCGGTGCAAGCGAGGGACGTCTTAACGTTAAAAGCGGTAAAGAGAAAAAACCAATAAGAAAAACAAATGAGCAAAAACACGAGTGCAACACGAGGACTTCCCAGGAGGTCACCCACCCTAGTACTACTCTCGCCCAAGCACGCTTAACTGCGGAGTTCTGATGGGATCCGGTACATTAGTGCTGGTATGATCGCATCCGACGTCCTAAGCGTGAAGAAATTACTTAAGGTGTTCACTTGCTTGAACAAGAGAGGCGAAAAGTTATGTCGGCAGCCACTTTCGTGGGTCCCCAAACGCGGTGCAAGCGAGGGACGTCTTAACGTTAAAAGCCGTAAAGAAAAAAAATGAATCAGAAAAACAAAAGAGCTAAAACACGAGTGCAACACGAGGACTTCCCAGGAGGTCACCCATCCTAGTACTACTCTCGCCCAAGCACGCTTAACTGCGGAGTTCTGATGGGATCCGGTACATTAGTGCTGGTATGATCGCACCCGACGTCCTAAGCGCGAAGAAATTACTTAAGGTGTTCACTTGCTTGAACAAGAGAGGCGAAAAGTTATGTCGGCAGCCACTTTCGTGGGTCCCCTGACGCGGTGCAAGCGAGGGACGTCTTAACGTTAAAAGCCGTAAAGAAAAAAAATGAATAAGAAAAACAAAAGAGCTAAAACACGAGCGCAACACGAGGACTTACCAGGAGGTCACCCATCCTAGTACTACTCTCGCCCAAGCACGCTTAACTGCGGAGTTCTGATGGGATCCGGTGCATTAGTGCTGGCATGATCGCACCCGAAATCCTAAGCGCGAAGAAATCACTTAAGGTGTTCACTTGCTTGAAAAAAAGAGGCAAAAAGTTATGTCGGCAGTCACGTTAGTGGGTCCCCCGGTGCGGTGCAAGCGAGGGACGCCTTAATGTTAAAAGCGGTAAAGAGAAAAAACGAATAAGAAAAACAAAAGAGCAAAAACACGAGTGCAACACGAGGACTTCCCAGGTGGTCGCCCATCCTAGTACTACTCTCGCCCAAGCACGCTTAACTGCGGAGTTCTGATGGGATCCGGTGCATTAGTGCTGGTATGATCGCACTCGAAGTCCAAAGCGCGAAGAAATCACTTAAGGTGTTCACTTGCTTCAACAAGAGAGGCGAAAAGTTATGTCGGCAGCCACGTTCGTGGGTCCCCTGACGCGGTGCAAGCGAGGGACGTCTTAACGTTAAAAGCGGTAAAGAGAATAAATGAATAAGATAAACAAAAGAGCAAAAACACGAGTGCAACACGAGACTTCCCAGGAGGTCACCCATCCTAGTACTACTCTCGCCCAAGCACGCTTAACTGCGGTGTTCTGATGGGATTCGGTGCATTAGTGCTGGTATGATCGCACTAGAAGTCCTAAGCGCTAAGAAATCACTTAAGGTGTTCACTTGCTCGAACAAGAGAGGCGAAAAGTTATGTCGGCAGTCACGTTAGTGAGTCCCCCGGTGCGGTGCAAGCGAGGGACGCCTTAACGTTAAAAACGGTAAAGAGAAAAAACGAATAAGAAAAACAAAATAGCAAAAACACGAGTGCAACACGAGGACTTCCCAGGTGGTCACCCATCCTAGTACTACTCTCGCCCAAGCACGCTTAACTGCGGAGTTCTGATGGGATCCGGTGCATTAGTGCTGGTATGATCGCACTCGACGTCCAAAGCGCGAAGAAATCACTTAAGGTGTTCACTTGCTTCAACAAGAGAGGCGAAAAGTTATGTCGGCAGGTACGTTCGTGGGTCCCCTGACGCGGTGCAAGCGAGGGACGTCTTAACGTTAAAAGCGGTAAAGAGAATAAATGAATAAGATAAACAAAAGAGCAAAAACACGAGTGCAACACGAGACTTCCCAGGAGGTCAACCATCCTAGTACTACTCTCGCCCAAGCACGCTTAACTGCGGTGTTCTGATGGGATTCGGTGCATTAGTGCTGGTATGATCGCACTAGAAGTCCTAAGCGCTAAGAAATCACTTAAGGTGTTCACTTGCTCGAACAAGAGAGGCGAAAAGTTATGTCGGCAGTCACGTTAGTGAGTCCCCCGGTGCGGTGCAAGCGAGGGACGCCTTAACGTTAAAAGCGGTAAAGAGAAAAAACGAATAAGAAAAACAAAATAGCAAAAACACGAGTGCAACACGAGGACTTCCCAGGAGGTCACCCATCCTAGTACTACTCTCGCCCAAGCACGCTTAACTGCGGAGTTCTGATGGGATCCGGTGCATTAGTGCTGGTATGATCGCACTCGACGTCCAAAGCGCGAAGAAATCACTTAAGGTGTTCACTTGCTTCAACAAGAGAGGCGAAAAGTTATGTCGGCAGGTACGTTCGTGGGTCCCCTGACGCGGTGCAAGCGAGGGACGTCTTAACGTTAAAAGCCGTAAAGAGAAAAAATTAATAAGATAAACAAAAGAGCTAAAACACGAGTGCAACACGAGGACTTCCCAGGAGGTTACCCATCCTAGTACTACTCTCGCCCAAGCACGCTAAACTGCGGTGTTCTGATGGGATCCGGTGTATTAGTGCTGGTATGATCGCACCCGAAATCCTAAGCGCGAAGAAATCAATTAAGGTGTTCACTTGCTTGAACAAGAGAGGTGAAAAGTTATGTCGGTAGTCAGGTTAGTGGCTCCCCCGGTGCGGTGCAAGCGAGGGACGTCTTAACGTTAAAAGCGGTAAAGAGAAAAAACCAATAAGAAAAACAAATGAGCAAAAACACGAGTGCAACACGAGGACTTCCCAGGAGGTCACCCACCCTAGTACTACTCTCGCCCAAGCACGCTTAACTGCGGAGTTCTGATGGGTTCCGGTACATTAGTGCTGGTATGATCGCATCCGACGTCCTAAGCGTGAAGAAATTACATAAGGTGTTCACTTGCTTGAACAAGAGAGGCGAAAAGTTATGTCGGCAGCCACTTTCGTGGGTCCCCAAACGCGGTGCAAGCGAGGGACGTCTTAACGTTAAAAGCTGTAAAGAAAAAAAATGAATCAGAAAAACAAAAGAGCTAAAACACGAGTGCAACACGAGGACTTCCCAGGAGGCCACCCATCCTAGTACTACTCTCGCCCAAGCACGCTTAACTGCGGAGTTCTGATGGGATCCGGTACATTAGTGCTGGTATGATCGCACCCGACGTCCTAAGCGCGAAGAAATTACTTAAGGTGTTCACTTGCTTGAACAAGAGAGGCGAAAAGTTATGTCGGCAGCCACTTTCGTGGGTCCCCTGACGCGGTGCAAGCGAGGGACGTCTTAACGTTAAAAGCCGTAAAGAAAAAAAATGAATAAGAAAAACAAAAGAGCTAAAACACGAGCGCAACACGAGGACTTACCAGGAGGTCACCCATCCTAGTACTACTCTAGCCCAAGCACGCTTAACTGCGGAGTTCTGATGGGATCCGGTGCATTAGTGCTGGCATGATCGCACCCGAAATCCTAAGCGCGAAGAAATCACTTAAGGTGTTCACTTGCTTGAAAAAGAGAGGCAAAAAGTTATGTCGGCAGTCACGTTAGTGGGTCCCCCGGTGCGGTGCAAGCGAGGGACGCCTTAATGTTAAAAGCGGTAAAGAGAAAAAACGAATAAGAAAAACAAAAGAGCAAAAACACGAGTGCAACACGAGGACTTCCCAGGTGGTCGCCCATCCTAGTACTACTCTCGCCCAAGCACGCTTAACTGCGGAGTTCTGATGGGATCCGGTGCATTAGTGCTGGTATGATCGCACTCGAAGTCCAAAGCGCGAAGAAAACACTTAAGGTGTTCACTTGCTTCAACAAGAGAGGCGAAAAGTTATGTCGGCAGCCACGTTCGTGGGTCCCCTGACGCGGTGCAAGCGAGGGACGTCTTAACGTTAAAAGCGGTAAAGAGAATAAATGAATAAGATAAACAAAAGAGCAAAAACACGAGTGCAACACGAGACTTCCCAGGAGGTCACCCATCCTAGTACTACTCTCGCCCAAGCACGCTTAACTGCGGTGTTCTGATGGGATTCGGTGCATTAGTGCTGGTATGATCGCACTAGAAGTCCTAAGCGCTAAGAAATCACTTAAGGTGTTCACTTGCTCGAACAAGAGAGGCGAAAAGTTATGTCGGCAGTCACGTTAGTGAGTCCCCCGGTGCGGCGCAAGCGAGGGACGCCTTAACGTTAAAAGCGGTAAAGAGAAAAAACGAATAAGAAAAACAAAATAGCAAAAACACGAGTGCAACACGAGGACTTCCCAGGTGGTCACCCATCCTAGTACTACTCTCGCCCATGCACGCTTAACTGCGGAGTTCTGATGGGATCCGGTGCATTAGTGCTGGTATGATCGCACTCGACGTCCAAAGCGCGAAGAAATCACTTAAGGTGTTCACTTGCTTCAACAAGAGAGGCGAAAAGTTATGTCGGCAGGTACGTTCGTGGGTCCCCTGACGCGGTGCAAGCGAGGGACGTCTTAACGTTAAAAGCCGTAAAGAGAAAAAATTAATAAGATAAACAAAAGAGCTAAAACACGAGTGCAACACGAGGACTTCCCAGGAGGTTACCCATCCTAGTACTACTCTCGCCCAAGCACGCTAAACTGCGGTGTTCTGATGGGATCCGGTGTATTAGTGCTGGTATGATCGCACCCGAAATCCTAAGCGCGAAGAAATCACTTAAGGTGTTCACTTGCTTGAAAAGAGAGGTGAAAATTTATGTCGGCAGTCATGTTAGTGGGTCCCCCGGTGCAGTGCAAGCGAGGGACGCCTTAACGTTAAAAGCGGTAAAGAGAAAAAACGAATAAGAAAAACAAAATAGCAAAAACACGAGTGCAACACGAGGACTTCCCAGGAGGTCACCCATCCTAGTATTACTCTTGCTCAAGCACGCTTAACTGCGTAGTTCTGATGGGATCCGGTGCATTAGTGCTGGTATGATCGCACCCGAAATCCTAAGCGCGAAGAAATCACTTAAGGTGTTCACTTGCTTGAAAAAGAGAGGCAAAAACTTATGTCGGCAGCCATGTTCGTGGGTCCCCTGACGCTGTGTAAGCGAGGGACGTCTTAACGTTAAAAGCGGTAAAGAGAAAAAATGAATAAGAAAAACAAAAGAGCAAAAACACGAGTGCAACACGAGGACTTCCCAGGAGGTCACCCATCCTAGTACTACTCTCGCCCAAGCACGCTTACCTGCGGAGTTCTGATGGGATCCGGTGCATTACTGCGGGTATGATAGCACTCGAATTCCTAAGCGCGAAGAAATCATTTAAGGTGTTCACTTGCTTGAACAAGAGAGGCGAAAAGTTATGTCGGCAGTCATGTTAGTGGGTCCCCCAGTGCGGTGCAAGCGAGGGATGTCTTAACGTTAAAAGCGGTAAAGAGAAAAAACCAATAAGAAAAACAAATGAGCAAAAACACGAGTGCAACACGAGGACTTCCCAGGAGGTCTCCCATCCTAGTACTACTCTCGCCCAAGCACGCTTACCTGCGGAGTTCTGATGGGATCCGGTGCATTACTGCTGGTATGATCGCACTCGAATTCCTAAGCGCGAAGAAATCATTTAAGGTGTTCACTTGCTTGAACAAGAGAGGCGAAAAGTTATGTCGGCAGTCACGTTAGTGGGTCCCCCAGTGCGGTGCAAGCGAGGGATGTCTTAACGTTAAAAGCGGTAAAGAGAAAAAACCAATAAGAAAAACAAATGAGCAAAAACACGAGTGCAACACGAGGACTTCCCAGGAGGTCACCCATCCTAGTACTACTCTCGCCCAAGCACGCTTAACTGCGGAGTTCTGATGGGATCCGGTACATTAGTGCTGGTATGATCGCACCCGAAGTCCTAAGCGCGAAGAAATTACTTAAGGTGTTCACTTGCTTGAACAAGAGAGGCGAAAAGTTATGTCGGCAGCCACTTTCGTGGGTCCCCTGACGCGGTGCAAGTGAGGGACGCCTTAATGTTAAAAGCGGTAAAGAGAAAAAACGAATAAGAAAAACAAAAGAGCAAAAACACGAGTGCAACACGAGGACTTCCCAGGAGGTCACCCATCCTAGTACTACTCTCGCCCAAGCATGCTTAACTGCGGAGTTCTGATGGGATCCGGTACATTAGTGCTGGTATGATCGCACCCGAAGTCCTAAGCGCGAAGAAATTACTTAAGGTGTTCACTTGCTTGAACAAGAGAGGCGGAAAGTTCTGTCGGCAGCCACTTTCGTGGGTCCCTTGACGCGGTGCAAGCGAGGGACGTCTTAACGTTAAAAGCGTAAAGAGAAAAAATGAATAAGAAAAACAAAAGAGCTAAAACACGAGTGCAACACGAGGACTTCCCAGGAGGTCACCCATCCTAGTACTACTCTCGCCCAAACACGCTTAACTGCGTAGTTCTGATGGAATCCGGTGCATTAGTGGTGGTATGATAGCACCCGAAATCCTAAGCGCGAAGGAATCACTTAAGGTGTTCACTTGCTTGAAAAAGAGAGGCAAAAAGTTATGTCGGCAGTCACGTTAGTGGGTCCCCCGGTGCGGTGCAAGCGAGGGACGCCTTAATGTTAAAAGCGGTAAAGAAAAAAAACGAATAAGAAAAACAAAAGAGCAAAAACACGAGTGCAACACGAGGACTTCCCAGGTGGTCACCCATCCTAGTACTACTCTCGCCCAAGCACGCTTATGTGCGGAGTTTTGATGGGATCCGGTGCATTAGTGCTGGTATGATCGCACTCGAAGTCCAAAGCGCGAAGAAATCAATTAAGGTGTTCACTTGCTTCAACAAGAGAGGCGAAAATTTATGTCGGCAGCCACGTTCGTGGGTCCCCTGACGCGGTGCAAGCGAGGGACGTCTTAACGTTAAAAGCGGTAAAGAGAAAAAATGAATAGGATAAACAAAAGAGCAAAAACACGAGTGCAACACGAGACATCCCAGGAGGTCACCCATCCTAGTACTACTCTCGCCCAAGCACGCTTAACTGCGGTGTTATTATGGGATTCGATGCATTAGTGCTGGTATGATCGCACTAGAAGTCCTAAGCGCTAAGAAATCACTTAAGGTGTTCACTTGCTCGAACAAGAGAGGCGAAAAGTTATGTCGGCAGTCACGTTAGTGAGTCCCCCGGTGCGGTGCAAGCGAGGGATGCCTTAACGTTAAAAGCGGTAAAGAGAAAAAACGAATAAGAAAAACAAAAGAGCAAAAACATGAGTGCAACACGAGGACTTCCCAGGTGGTCACCCATCCTAGTACTACTCTCGCCCAAGCACGCTTAACTGCGGAGTTCTGATGGGATCCGGTGCATTAGTGCTGGTATGATCGCACTCGACGTCCAAAGCGCGAAGAAATCACTTAAGGTGTTCACTTGCTCCAACAAGAAAGGCGAAAAGTTATGTCGGCAGGTACGTTCGTGGGTCCCCTGACGCGGTGCAAGCGAGGGACGTGTTAACATTAAAAGCCGTAAAGAGAAAAAATGAATAAGATAAACAAAAGAGCTAAAACACGAGTGCAACACGAGGACTTCCCAGGAGGTTACCCATCCTAGTACTACTCTCGCCCAAGCACGCTAAACTGCGGTGTTCTGACGGGATCCGGTGTATTAGTGCTGGTATGATCGCACCCGAAATCCTAAGCGCGAAGAAATCACTTAAGGTGTTCACTTGCTTGAACAAGAGAGGTGAAAAGTTATGTCGGCAGTCACGTTAGTGGGTCCCCCGGTGCGGTGCAAGCGAGGGACGTCTTAACGTTAAAAGCGGTAAAGAGAAAAAACCAATAAGAAAAAACAAATGAGCAAAAACACGAGTGCAACACGAGAACTTCCCAGGAGGTCACCCTTCCTAGTACTACTCTCGCCCAAGTACGCTTAACTGCGGAGTTCTGATGGGATCCGGTACATTAGTGGTGGTATGATCGCACCCGACGTCCTAAGCGCGAAGAAATTACTTAAGGTGTTCACTTGCTTGAACAAGAGAGGCGAAAAGTTATGTCGGCAGCCACTTTCGTGGGTCCCCTGACGCGGTGCAAGCGAGGGACGTCTTAACGTTAAAAGCCGTAAAGAAAAAAAATGAATGAGAAAAACAAAAGAGCAAAAACACAAGTGCAACACGAGGACTTCCCAGGAGGTCACCCATCCTAGTACTACTCTCGCCCAAGCACGCTTAACTGCGGAGTTCTGATGGGATCCGGTGCATTAGTGCTGGTATGATCGCACCCAAAGTCCTAAGCGCGAAGAAATCACTTAAGGTGTTCACTTGCTTCAACAAGAGAGGCGAAAAGTTATGTCGGCAGCCACGTTCGTGGGTCCCCTGACGCGGTGCAAGCGAGGGACGTCTTAACGTTAAAAGCGGTACAGAGAAAAAATGAATAAGATAAACAAAAGAGCAAAAACACGAGTGCAACACGAGACTTCCCAGGAGGTCACCCATCCTAGTACTACTCTCGCCCAAGCACGCTTAACTGCGGTGTTCTGATGGGATTCGGTGCATTAGTGCTGGTATGATCGCACTAGAAGTCCTAAGCGCTAAGAAATCACTTAAGGTGTTCACTTGCTCGAACAAGAGAAGCGAAAAGTTATGTCGGCAGTCACGTTAGTGGGTCCCCGGGCACGGTGCAAGCGAGGGACGCCTTAACGTTAAAAGCGGTAAAGAGAAAAAACGAATAAGAAAAACAAAAGAGCAAAAACACGAGTGCAACACGAGGACTTCCCAGGTGGTCACCCATCCTAGTACTACTCTCGCCCAAGCACGCTTAACTACGGAGTTCTGATGGGATCCGATGCATTAGTGCTGGTATGATCGCACTCGACGTCCAAAGCGCGAAGAAATCACTTAAGGTGTTCACTTGCTTCAACAAGAGAGGTGAAAAGTTATGTCGGCAGGTACGTTCGTGGGTTCCCTGACGCGGTGCAAGCGAGGGACGTCTTAACGTTAAAAGCCGTAAAGAGAAAAAATGAATAAGATAAACAAAAGAGCTAAAACACGAGTGCAAAACGAGGACTTCCCAGGAGGTTACCCATCCTAGTACTACTCTCGCCCAAGCACGCTAAACTGCGGTTCTGATGGGATCCGGTGTATTAGTGCTGGTATGATCGCACCCGAAATCCTAAGCGCGAAGAAATCACTTAAGGTGTTCACTTGCTTGAACAAGAGAGGTGAAAAGTTATGTCGGCAGTCACGTTAGTGGGTCCCTCGGTGCAGTGCAAGCGAGGGACGCCTTAACGTTAAAAGCGGTAAAGAGAAAAAACGAATAAGAAAAACAAAAGAGCAAAAACACGAGTGCAACACGAGGACTTCCCAGGAGGTCACCCATCCTAGTACTACTCTTGCCCAAGCACGCTTAACTGCGTAGTTCTGATGGGATCCGGTGCATTAGTGCTGGTATGATCGCACCCGAAATCCTAAGCGCGAAGAAATCACTTAAGGTGTTCACCTGCTTGAAAAAGAGAGGCAAAAACTTATGTCGGCAGCCACGTTCGTGGGTCCCCTGACTCGGTGTAAGCGAGGGACGTCTTAACGTTAAAAGCGGTAAAGAGAAAAAATGAATAAGAAAAACAAAAGAGCAAAAACACGAGTGCAACACGAGGACTTCCCAGGAGGTCACCCATCCTAGTACTACTCTCGCCCAAGCACGCTTACCTGCGGAGTTCTGATGGGATCCGGTGCATTACTGCTGGTATGATCGCACTCGAAGTCCTAAGCGCGAAGAAATCGCTTAAGGTGTTCACTTGCTTGAACAAGAGAGGCGAAAAGTTATGTCGGCAGTCACGTTAGTGGGTCCCCCAGTGCGGTGCAAGCGAGGGACGTCTTAATGTTAAAAGCGGTAAAGAGAAAAAACCAATAAGAAAAACAAATGATCAAAAACACGAGTGCAACACGAGGACTTCCCAGGAGGTCACCCATCCTAGTACTACTCTCGCCCAAGCACGCTTAACTGCGGAGTTCTGATGGGATCCGGTACACTAGTGCTGGTATGATCGCACCCGACGTCCTAAGCGTGAAGAAATTACTTAAGGTGTTCACTTGCTTGAACAAGAGAGGAGAAAAGTTATGTCGGCAGCCACTTTCGTGGGTCCCCTGACGCGGTGCAAGCGAGGGACGTCTTAACGTTAAAAGCCGTAAAGAAAAAAAATGAATAAGAAAAACAAAAGTGCTAAAACACGAGTGCAACACGAGGACTTCCCAGGAGGTCACCCATCCTAGTACTACTCTCGCCCAAGCACGCTTAACTGCGGAGTTCTGATGGGATCCGGTGCATTAGTGCTGGTATGATCGCACCCGAAGTCCTAAGCGCGAAGAAATCACTTAAGGTCTTTACTTCCTTGAACAAGAGAGGCGAAAAGTTATGTCGGCAGCAACTTTCGTGGGTCCCCTGACGCGGTGCAAGCGAGGGACGTCTTAACGTTAAAAGCCGCAAAGAGAAAAAATGAATAAGAAAAACAAAAGAGCTTAAACATGAGTGCAACACGAGGACTTCCCAGGAGGTCTCCCATCCTAGTACTACTCTCGCCCAAGCACGCTTAACTGCGTAGTTCTGATGGAATCCGGTGCAATAGTGGTGGTATGATCGCACCCGAAATCCTAAGCGCAAAGAAATCACTTAAGGTGTTCACTTGCTTGAAAAAGAGAGGCGAAAAGTTATGTCGACAGCCACTTTCGTGGCTCCCCTGACGCGGTGCAAGCGAGGGACGTCTTAACGTTAAAAGCGGTAAAGATAAAAAATGAATAAGATAAACAAAAGAGCAAAAACACGAGTGCAACACGAGACTTCCCAGGAGGTCACCCATCCTAGTACTACTCTCGCCCAAGCACGCTTAACTGCGGAGTTCTGATGGGATCCGGTGCATTAGTGCTGGTATGATCGCACCCGAAGTCCTAAGCGCGAAGAAATCACTTAAGGTGTTCACTTCCTTGAACAAGAGAGGCGAAAAGTTATGTCGGCAGTCACGTTAGTGGGTCCCCCGGTGCGGTGCAAGCGAGGGACGCCTTAATGTTTAAAGCGGTAAAGAGAAAAAACGAATAAGAAAAACAAAAGAGCAAAAACACGAGTGCAACACGAGGACTTCCCAGATGGTCACCCATCCTAGTACTACTCTCGCCCAAGCACGCTTAACTGCGGAGTTCTGATGGGATCCGGTGCATTAGTGCTGGTATGATAGCACTCGAAGTCCAAAGCGCGAAGAAATCACTTAAGGTGTTCACTTGCTTCAACAAGAGAGGCGAAAAGTTATGTCGGCAGCCACGTTCGTGGGTCCCCTGACGCGGTGCAAGCGAGGGACGTCTTAACGTTAAAAGCGGTAAAGATAAAAAATGAATAAGATAAACAAAAGAGCAAAAACACGAGTGCAACACGAGACTTCCCAGGAGGTCACCCATCCTAGTACTAGTCTCGCCCAAGCACGCTTAACTGCGGTGTTCTGATGGGATTCGGTGCATTAGTACTGGTATGATCGCACTAGAAGTCCTAAGCGCGAAGAAATCACTTAAGGTGTTCACTTGCTTGAACAAGAGAGGCGAAAAGTTATGTCGGCAGTCACGTTAGTGGGTCCCCCAGTGCGGTTCAAGCGAGGGACGTCTTAACGTTAAAAGCGGTAAAGAGAAAAAACCAATAAGAAAAAAAAATGAGCAAAAACAAGAGTGCAACACGAGGACTTCCCAGGAGGTCACCCATCCTAGTACTACTCTAGCCCAAGCACGCTTAACTGCGGAGTTCTGATGGGATCCGGTACATTAGTGCTGGTATGATCGCACCCGACGTCCTAAGCGCGAAGAAATTACTTAAAGTGTTCACTTGCTTGAACAAGAGAGGCGAAAAGTTATGTCGGCAGCCACTTTCGTGGGTCCCCTGACGCGGTGCAAACGAGGGACGTCTTAACGTTAAAAGCCGCAAAGAGAAAAAATGAATAAGAAAAACAAAAGAGCTAAAACACGAGTGCAACACGAGGACTTCCCAGGAGGTCACCCATCCTAGTACTACTCTCGCCCAAGCACGCTTAACTGCATAGTTCTGATGGAATCCGGTGCATTAGTGGTGGTATGATCGCACCCGAAATCCTAAGCGCGAAGAAATCACTTAAGGTGTTCACTTGCTTGAAAAAGAGAGGCAAAAAGTAATGTCGGCAGTCACGTTAGTGGGTCCCCCGGTGCGGTGCAAGCGAGGGACGCCTTAACGTTAAAAGCGGTAAAGAGAAAAAACCAATAAGAAAAAAAAATGAGCAAAAACACGAGTGCAACACGAGGACTTCCCAGGAGGTCACCCATCCTAGTTCTACTCTAGCCCAAGCACGCTTAACTGCGGAGTTCTGATGGGATCCGGTGCATTACTGCTGGTATGATCGCACTCGAAATCCTAAGCGCGAAGAAATCACTTAAGGTGTTCACTTGCTTGAACAAGAGAGGCGAAAAATTATGTCGGCAGTCACGTTAGTGGGTCCCCCAGTGCGGTTCAAGCGAGGGACGTCTTCACGTTAAAAGCGGTAAAGAGAAAAAACCAATAAGAAAAAAAAATGAGCAAAAACACGAGTGCAACACGAGGACTTCCCAGGAGGTCACCCATCCTAGTACTACTCTAGCCCAAGCACGCTTAACTGCGGAGTTCTGATGGGATCCGGTACATTAGTGCTGGTATGATCGCACCCGACGTCCTAAGCGCGAAGAAATTACTTAAAGTGTTCACTTGCTTGAACAAGAGATGCGAAAAGTTATGTCGGCAGCCACTTTCGTGGGTCCCCTGACGCGGTGCAAGCGAGGGACGTCTTAACGTTAAAAGCCGTAAAAAGAAAAAATGAATAAGAAAAACAAAAGAGCTAAAACACGAGTGCAACACGAGGACTTCCCAGGAGGTAACCCATCCTAGTACTACTCTCGCCCAAGCACGCTTAACTGCGTAGTTCTGATGGAATCCGGTGCATTAGTGGTGGTATGATCGCACCCGAAATCCTAAGCGCGAAGAAATCACTTAAGGTGTTCACTTGCTTGAAAAAGAGAGGCAAAAAGTTATGTCGGCAGTCACGTTAGTGGGTCCCCCGGTGCGGTGCAAGCGAGGGAAGCCTTAATGTTAAAAGCGGCAAAGAGAAAAAACGAATAAGAAAAACAAAAGAGCAAAAACACGTGTGCAACACGAGGACTTCCCAGGTGGTCACCCATCCTAGTACTACTCTCGCCGAAGCACGCTTAACTGCGGAGTTCTGATGGGATCCGGTGCATTAGTGCTGGTATGATCGCACTCGAAGTCCAAAGCGCGAAGAAATCACTTAAGGTGTTCACTTGCTTCAACAAGAGAGGCGAAAAGTTATGTCGGCAGCCACGTTCGTGGGTCCCCTGACGCGGTGCAAGCGAGGGACGTCTTAACGTTAAAAGCGGTAAAGAGAAAAAATGAATAAGATAAACAAAAGAGCAAAAACACGAGTGCAACACGAGACTTCCCAGGTGGTCACCCATCCTAGTACTACTCTCGCCGAAGCACGCTTAACTGCGGAGTTCTGATGGGATCCGGTGCATTAGTGCTGGTATGATCGTACTAGAAGTCCTAAGCGCTAAGAAATCACTTAAGGTATTCACTAGCTCGAACAAGAGAGGCGAAAAGTTATGTCGGCAGTCACGTTAGTAGGTCCCCCAGTGCGGTTCAAGCGAGGGACGTCTTAACGTTAAAAGCGGTAAAGAGAAAAAACCAATAAGAAAAACAAAAGAGCAAAAACACGAGTGCAACACGAGGACTTCCCAAGAGGTCACCCATCCTAGTACTACTCTCGCCCAAGCACGCTTAACAGCGGAGTTCTGATAGGATCCGGTACATTAGTGCTGGTATGATCGCACCCGACGTCCTAAGCGCGAAGAAATTACTTAAAGTGTTCACTTGCTTGAACAAGAGAGGCGAAAAGTTATGTCGGCAGCCACTTTCGTGGGTCCCTTGACGCGGTGCAAGCGAGGGACGTCTTAACGTTAAAAGCCGTAAAGAGAAAAAATGAATAAGAAAAACAAAAGAGCTAAAACACGAGTGCAACACGAGGACTTCCCAGGAGGTCACCCATCCTAGTACTACTCTCGCCCAAGCACGCTTAACTGCGTAGTTCTGATGGAATCCAGTGCATTAGTGGTGGTATGATCGCACCCGAAATCCTAAGCGCGAAGAAATCACTTAAGGTGTTCACTTGCTTGAAAAAGAGAGGCAAAAAGTTATGTCGGCAGTCACGTTAGTGGGTCCCCCGGTGCGGTGCAAGCGAGGGACGCCTTAATGTCAAAAGCGGTAAAGAGAAAAAACGAATAAGAAAAACAAAAGAGCAAAAACACGAGTGCAACACGAGGACTTCCCAGGTGGTCACCCATCCTAGTACTACTCTCGCCGAAGCACGCTTAACTGCGGAGTTCTGATGGGATCCGGTGCATTAGTGCTGGTATGATCGCATTCGAAGTCCAAAGCGCGAAGAAATCACTTAAGGTGTTCACTTGCTTCAACAAGAGAGGCGAAAGTTATGTCGGCAGCCACGTTCGTGGGTCCCATGACGCGGTGCAAGCGAGGGACGTCTTAACGTTAAAAGCGGTAAAGAGAAAAAATGAATAAGATAAACAACAGAGCAAAAACACGAGTGCAACACGAGACTTCCCAGGAGGTCACCCATCCTAGTACTACTCTCGCTCAAGCACGCTTAACTGCGGTGTTCTGATGGGATTCGGTGCATTAGTGCTGGTATGATCGCAATAGAAGTCTTAAGCGCTAAGAAATCACTTAAGGTGTTCACTTGCTCGAACAAGAGAGGCGAAAAGTTTCGTCGGCAGTCACGTTAGTGGGTCCCCCAGTGCGGTTCAAGCGAGGGACGTCTTAATGTTAAAAGCGGTAAAGAGAAAAAACCAATAAGAAAAACAAATGAGCAAAAACACGAGTGCAACACGAGGACTTCCCAGGAGGTCACCCATCCTAGTACTACTCTCGCCCAAGCACGCTTAACTGCGGAGTTCTGATGGGATCCGGTAATTAGTGCTGGTATGATCGCACCCGACGTCCTAAGCGCGAAGAAATTACTTAAAGTGTTCACTTGCTTGAACAAGAGAGGCGAAAAGTTATGTCGGCAGCCACTTTCGTGGGTCCCCTGACGCGGTGCAAGCGAGGGACGTCTTAACGTTAAAAGCCGTAAAGAGAAAAAATGAATAAAAAAAACAAAAGAGCAAAAACACGAGTGCAACACGAGGACTTCCCAGGAGGTCACCGATCCTAGTACTACTCTTGCCCAAGCACGCTTACCTGCGGAGTTCTGATGGGATCCGGTGCATTACTGCTGGTATGATCGCACTCGAAGTCCTAAGCGCGAAGAAATCACTTAAGGTGTTCACTTGCTTGAACAGGAGAGGCGAAAACTTATGTCGGCAGTCACATTAGTGGGTCCCCCAGTGCGGTTCAAGCGAGGGACGTCTGAACGTTAAAAGCGGTAAAGAGAAAAAACCAATAAGAAAAAAAAATGAGCAAACACACGAGTGCAACACGAGGACTTCCCAGGAGGTCACCCATCCTAGTACTACTCTAGCCCAAGCACGCTTAACTGCGGAGTTCTGATGGGATCCGGTACATTAGTGCTGGTATGATCGCACCCGACGTCCTAAGCGCGAAGAAATTACTTAAAGTGTTCACTTGCTTGAACAAGAGAGGCGAAACGTTATGTCGGCAGCCACTTTCGTGGGTTCCCTGACGCGGTGCAAGCGAGGGACGTCTTAACGTTAAAAGCCGTAAAGAGAAAAAATGAATAAGAAAAACAAAAGAGCTAAAACACGAGTGCAACACGAGGACTTCCCAGGAGGTCACCCATCCTAGTACTACTCTCGCCCAAGCACGCTTAACTGCGTAGTTCTGATGGAATCCGGTGCATTAATGGTGGTATGATCGCACCCGAAATCCTAAGCGCGAAGAAATCACTTAAGGTGTTCACTTGCTTGAAAAAGAGAGGCAAAAAGTTATGTCGGCAGTCACGTTAGTGGGTCCCCCGGTGCGGTGCAAGCGAGGGACGCCTTAATGTTAAAAGCGACAAAGAGAAAAAACGAATAAGAAAAACAAAAGAGCAAAAACACGAGTGCAACACGAGGACTTCCCAGGTGGTCACCCATCCTAGTACTACTCTCGACGAAGCACGCTTAACTGCGGAGTTCTGATGGGATCCGGTGCATTAGTGCTGGTATGATCGCACTCGAAGTCCAAAGCGCGAAGAAATCACTTAACGTGTTCACTTGCTTCAACAAGAGAGGCGAAAAGTTATGTCGGCAGCCACGTTCGTGGGTCCCCTGACGCGGTGCAAGCGAGGGACGTCTTAACGTTAAAAGCGGTAAAGAGAAAAAATGAATAAGATAAACAAAAGAGCAAAAACACGAGTGCAACACGAGACTTCCCAGGTGGTCACCCATCCTAGTACTACTCTCGCCGAAGCACGCTTAACTGCGGAGTTCTGATGGGATCCGGTGCATTAGTGCTGGTATGATCGCACTAGAAGTCCTAAGCGCTAAGAAATCACTTAAGGTGTTCACTTGCTCGAACAAGAGAGGCGAAAAGTTATGTCGGCAGTCACATTAGTGGGTCCCCCAGTGCGGTTCAAGCGACGGACGTCTTAACGTTAAAAGCGGTAAAGAGAAAAAACCAATAAGAAAAACAAATGAGCAAAAACACGAGTGCAACACGAGGACTTCCCAAGAGGTCACCCATCCTAGTACTACTCTCGCTCAAGCACGCTTAACTGAGGTGTTCTGATGGGATTCGGTGCATTAGTGCTGGTATGATCGCACTAGAAGTGCTAAGCGCTAAGAAATCACTTAAGGTGTTCACTTGCTCGAACAAGAGAGGCGAAAAGTTTTGTCGGCAGTCACGTTAGTGGGTCCCCCAGTGCGGTTCAAGCGAGGGACGTCTTAACGTTAAAAGCGGTAAAGAGAAAAAACCAATAAGAAAAAAAAAATGAGCAAAAACACGAGTGCAACACGAGGACTTCCCAGGAGGTCACCCATCCTAGTACGACTCTAGCCCAAGCACGCTTAACTGCGGAGTTCAGATGGGATCCGGTACATTAGTGCTGGTATGATCGCACCCGACGTCCTAAGCGCGAAGAAATTACTTAAAGTGTTCACTTGCTTGAACAAGAGAGGCGAAACGTTATGTCGGCAGCCACTTTCGTGGGTCCCCTGACGCGGTGCAAGCGAGGGACGTCTTAACGTTAAAAGCCGTAAAGAGAAAAAATGAATAAGAAAAACAAAAGAGCTAAAACACGAGTACAACACGAGGACTTCCCAGGAGGTCACCCATCCTAGTACTACTCTCGCCCAAGCACGCTTAACTGCGTAGTTCTGATGGAATCCGGTGCATTAGTGGTGGTATGATCGCACCCGAAATCCTAAGCGCGAAGAAATCACTTAAGGTGTTCACTTGCTTGAAAAAGAGAGGCAAAAAGTTATGTCGGCAGTCACGTTAGTGGGTCCCCCGGTGCGGTGCAAGCGAGGGACGCCTTAATGTTAAAAGCGACAAAGAGAAAAAACGAATAAGAAAAACAAAAGAGCAAAAACACGAGTGCAACACGAGGACTTCCCAGGTGGTCACCCATCCTAGTACTACTCTCGACGAAGCACGCTTAACTGCAGAGTTCTGATGGGATCCGGTGCATTAGTGCTGGTATGATCGCACTCGAAGTCCAAAGCGCGAAGAAATCACTTAACGTGTTCACTTGCTTCAACAAGATAGGCGAAAAGTTATGTCGGCAGCCACGTTCGTGGGTCCCCTGACGCGGTGCAAGCGAGGGACGTCTTAACGTTAAAAGCGGTAAAGAGAAAAAATGAATAAGATAAACAAAAGAGCAAAAACACGAGTGCAACACGAGACTTCCCAGGTGGTCACCCATCCTAGTACTACTCTCGCCGAAGCACGCTTAACTGCGGAGTTCTGATGGGATCCGGTGCATTAGTGCTGGTATGATCGCACTAGAAGTCCTAAGCGCTAAGAAATCACTTAAGGTGTTCACTTGCTCGAACAAGAGAGGCGAAAAGTTATGTCGGCAGTCACATTAGTGGGTCCCCCAGTGCGGTTCAAGCGAGGGACGTCTTAACGTTAAAAGCAGTAAAGAGAAAAAACCAATAAGAAAAACAAATGAGCAAAAACACGAGTGCAACACGAGGACTTCCCAAGAGGTCACCCATCCTAGTACTACTCTCGCTCAAGCACGCTTAACTGCGGTGTTCTGATGGGATTCGGTGCATTAGTGCTGGTATGATCGCACTAGAAGTCCTAAGCGCTAAGAAATCACTTAAGGTGTTCACTTGCTCGAACAAGAGAGGCGAAATGTTTTGTCGGCAGTCACGTTAGTGGGTCCCCCAGTGCGGTTCAAGCGAGGGACGTCTTAACGTTAAAAGCGGTAAAGAGAAAAAACCAATAAGAAAAACAAATGAGCAAAAACACGAGTGCAACACGAGGACTTCCCAGGAGGTCACCCATCCTAGTACTACTCTCGCCCAAGCACGCTTAACTGCGGAGTTCTGATGGGATCCAGTACATTAGTGCTGGTATGATCGCACCCGACGTCCTAAGCACGAAGAAATTACTTAAAGTGTTCACTTGCTTGAACAAGAGAGGCGAAAAGTTATGTCGGTAGCCACTTTCGTGGGTCCCCTGACGCGGTGCAAGCGAGGGACGTCTTAACGTTAAAAGCCGTAAAGAGAAAAAATGAATAAGAAAAACAAAAGAGCTAAAACACGAGTGCAACACGAGGACTTCCCAGGAGGTCACCCATCCTAGTACTACTCTCGCCCAAGCACGCTTAACTGCGTAGTTCTGATGGAATCCGGTGCATTAGTGGTGGTATGATCGCACCCGAAATCCTAAGCGCGAAGAAATCACTTAAGGTGTTCACTTGCTTGAAAAAGAGAGGCAAAAAGTTATATCGGCAGTCACGTTAGTGGGTCCCCCGGTGCGGTGCAAGCGAGGGACGCCTTAATGTCAAAAGCGGTAAAGAGAAAAAACGAATAAGAAAAACAAAAGAGCAAAAACACGAGTGCAACACGAGGACTTCCCAGGAGGTCACCCATCCTAGTACTACTCTCGCCCAAGCACGCTTAACTGCGTTGTTCTGATGGGATCCAGTGCATTAGTGGTGGTATGATCACACCCGAAATCCCAAGCGCGAAGAAATCACTTAAGGTGTTCACTTGCTTGAAAAAGAGAGGCAAAAAGTTATGTCGGCAGCCACGTTCGTGGGTCCCCTGACGCGGTGTAAGCGAGGGACGTCTTAACGTTAAAAGCGGAAAAGAGAAAAAATGAATAACAAAAACAAAAGAGCAAAAACACGAGTGCAACACGAGACTTCCCAGGAGGTCACTCATCCTAGTACTACTCTCGCCCAAGCATGCTTAACTGTGGAGTTCTGATGGGATCCGGTGCATTAGTGCTGGTATGATCGCACCCGAAGTCCAAAGCGCGAAGAAATCACTTAAGGTGTTCACTTGCTTCAACAAGAGAGGCGAAAAGTTATGTCGGCAGCCACGTTCGTGGGTCCCCTGACGCGGTGCAAGCGAGGGACGTCTTAACGTTAAAAGCGGTATAGAGAAAAAATGAATAAGATAAACAAAAGAGCAAAAACATGAGTGCAACACGAGACTTCCCAGGAGGTCACCCATCCTAGTACTACTCTCGCTCAAGCGCGCTTAACGGCGGTGTTCTGATGGGATTCGGTGCATTAGTGCTGGTATGATCGCACTAGAAGTCCTAAGCGCTAAGAAATCACTTAAGGTTTTCACTTGCTCGAACAAGAGAGGCGAAAAGTTTTGTCGGCAGTCACGTTAGTGGGTCCCCCAGTGCGGTTCAAGCGATGGACGTCTTAACGTTAAAAGCGGTAAAGAGAAAAAACCAATAAGAAAAACAAATGAGCAAAAACACGAGTGCAACACGAGGACTTCCCAGGAGGTCACCCATCCTAGTACTACTCTCGCCCAAGCACGCTTAACTGCGGAGTTCTGATGGGATCCATTACATTAGTGCTGGTATGATCGCACCCGACGTCCTAAGCGCGAAGAAATTACTTAAAGTGTTCACTTGCTTGAACAAAAGAGGCGAAAAGTTATGTCGGTAGCCAATTTCGTGGGTCCCCTGACGCGGTGCAAGCGAGGGACGTCTTAACGTTAAAAGCCGTAAAGAGAAAAAATGAATAAGAAAAACAAAAGAGCAAAAACACGGGTGCAACACGAGGACTTCCCAGGTGGTCACCCATCCTAGTACTACTCTCGCCGAAGCACGCTTAACTGCGGAGTTCTGATGGGATCCGGTGCATTAGTGCTGGTATGATCGCACTCGAAGTCCAAAGCGCGAAGAAATCACTTAAGGTGTTCACTTGCTTCAACAAGAGAGGCGAAAAGTTATGTCGGCAGCCACGTTCGTGGGTCCCCTGACGCGGTGTAAGCGAGGGACGTCTTAACGTTAAAAGCGGAAAAGAGAAAAAATGAATAACAAAAACAAAAGAGCAAAAACACGAGTGCAACACGAGACTTCCCAGGAGGTCACTCATCCTAGTACTACTCTCGCCCAAGCATGCTTAACTGTGGAGTTCTGATGGGATCCGGTGCATTAGTGCTGGTATGATCGCACCCGAAGTCCAAAGCGCGAAGAAATCACTTAAGGTGTTCACTTGCTTCAACAAGAGAGGCGAAAAGTTATGTCGGCAGCCACGTTCGTGGGTCCCCTGACGCGGTGCAAGCGAGGGACGTCTTAACGTTAAAAGCGGTATAGAGAAAAAATGAATAAGATAAACAAAAGAGCAAAAACATGAGTGCAACACGAGACTTCCCAGGAGGTCACCCATCCTAGTACTACTCTCGCTCAAGCGCGCTTAACTGCGGTGTTCTGATGGGATTCGGTGCATTAGTGCTGGTATGATCGCACTAGAAGTCCTAAGCGCTAAGAAATCACTTAAGGTTTTCACTTGCTCGAACAAGAGAGGCGAAAAGTTTTGTCGGCAGTCACGTTAGTGGGTCCCCCAGTGCGGTTCAAGCGATGGACGTCTTAACGTTAAAAGCGGTAAAGAGAAAAAACCAATAAGAAAAACAAATGAGCAAAAACACGAGTGCAACACGAGGACTTCCCAGGAGGTCACCCATCCTAGTACTACTCTCGCCCAAGCACGCTTAACTGCGGAGTTCTGATGGGATCCATTACATTAGTGCTGGTATGATCGCACCCGACGTCCTAAGCGCGAAGAAATTACTTAAAGTGTTCACTTGCTTGAACAAAAGAGGCGAAAAGTTATGTCGGTAGCCAATTTCGTGGGTCCCCTGACGCGGTGCAAGCGAGGGACGTCTTAACGTTAAAAGCCGTAAAGAGAAAAAATGAATAAGAAAAACAAAAGAGCAAAAACACGGGTGCAACACGAGGACTTCCCAGGTGGTCACCCATCCTAGTACTACTCTCGCCGAAGCACGCTTAACTGCGGAGTTCTGATGGGATCCGGTGCATTAGTGCTGGTATGATCGCACTCGAAGTCCAAAGCGCGAAGAAATCACTTAAGGTGTTCACTTGCTTCAACAAGAGAGGCGAAAAGTTATGTCGGCAGCCACGTTCGTGGGTCCCCTGACGGGGTGCAAGCGAGGGACGTCTTAACGTTAAAAGCGGTAAAGAGAAAAAATGAATAAGATAAACAAAAGAGCAAAAACAAGAGTGCAACACGAGACTTCCCAGGAGGTCACCCATCCTAGTACTACTCTCGCCCAAGCACGCTTAACTGTGGTGTTCTGATGGCATTCGATGCATTAGTGCTGGTATGATCGCACTAGAAGTCCTAAGCGCTAAAAAATCACTTAAGGTGTTCACTTGCTCGAACAAGAGAGGCGAAAAGTTATGTCGGCAGTCACGTTAGTGGGTCCCCCGGTGCGGTGCAAGCGAGGGACGCCTTAACGTTTAAAGCGGTAAAGAGAAAAAACGAATAAGAAAAACAAAAGAGCAAAAACACGAGTGCAACACGAGGACTTCCCAGGTGGTCACCCATCCTAGTACTACTCTCGCCCAAGCACGCTTAACTGCGTAGTTCTGATGGAATCCGGTGCATTAGTGGTGGTATGATCGCACCCGAAATCCTAAGCGCGAAGAAATCACTTAAGGTGTTCACTTGCTTGAAAAAGAGAGGCAAAAAGTTATGTCGGCAGTCACGTTAGTGGGTCCCCCGGTGCGGTGCAAGCGAGGGACGCCTTAATTTTAAAAGCGGTAAAGAGAAAAAACGAATAAGAAAAACAAAAGAGCAAAAACACGAGTGCAACACGAGGACTTCCCAGGTGGTCACCCATCCTAGTACTACTCTCGCCGAAGCACGCTTAACTGCGGAGTTCTGATGGGATCCGGTGCATTAGTGCTGGTATGATCGCACTCGAAGTCCAAAGCGCGAAGAAATCACTTAAGGTGTTCACTTGCTTCAACAAGAGAGGCGAAAAGTTATGTCGGCAGCCACGTTCGTGGGTCCCCTGACGGGGTGCAAGCGAGGGACGTCTTAACGTTAAAAGCGGTAAAGAGAAAAAATGAATAAGATAAACAAAAGAGCAAAAACACGAGTGCAACACGAGACGTCCCAGGAGGTCACCCATCCTAGTACTACTCTCGCCCAAGCACGCTTAACTGTGGTGTTCTGATGGCATTCAATGCATTAGTGCTGGTATGATCGCACTAGAAGTCCTAAGCGCTAAGAAATCACTTAAGGTGTTCACTTGCTCGAACAAGAGAGGCGAAAAGTTATGTCGGCAGTCACGTTAGTGGGTCCCCCGGTGCGGTGTAAGCGAGGGACGCCTTAACGTTAAAAGCGGTAAAGAGAAAAAACGAATAAGAAAAACAAAAGAGCAAAAACACGAGTGCAACACGAGGACTTCCCAGGTGGTCACCCATCCTAGTACTACTCTCGCCCAAGCACGCTTAACTGCGGAGTTCTGATGGGATCCGGTGCATTAGTGCTGGTATGATCGCACTCGACGTCCAAAGCGCGAAGAAATCACTTAAGGTGTTCACTTGCTTCAACAACAGAGGCGAAAAGTTATGTCGGCAGATACGTTCGTGGGTCCCCTGACTCGGTGCAAGCGAGGGACGTCTTAACGTTAAAAGCCGTAAAGAGAAAAAATGAATAAGATAAACAAAAGAGCTAAAACACGAGTGCAACACGAGGACTTCCCAGGAGGTTACCCATCCTAGTACTACTCTCGCCCAAGCACGCTAAACTGCGGTGTTCTGATGGGATCCGGTGCATTAGTGCTGGTATGATCGCACCCGAAGTCCTAAGCGCGAAGAAATCACTTAAGGTGTTCACTTGCTTGAACAAGAGAGGTAAAAAGTTATGTCGGCAGTCACGTTAGTGGTTCCCCGGTGCAGTGCAAGCGAGGGACGCCTTAACGTTAAAAGCGGTAAAGAGAAAAAACGAATAAGAAAAACAAAAGAGCAAAATCACGAGTGCAACACGAGGACTTCCCAGGAGGTCACCCATCCTAGTACTACTCTTGCCCAAGCACGCTTAACTGTGTAGTTCTGATGTGATCCGGTGCATTAGTGCTGGTATGATCGCACCCGAAATCCTAAGCGCGAAGAAATCACTTAAGGTGTTCACTTGCTTGAAAAAGAGAGGCAAAAACTTATGTCGGCAGCCACATTCGTGGGTCCCCTGACGCGGTGTAAGCGAGGGACGTCTTAACGTTAAAAGCGGTAAAGAGAAAAAATGAATAAGAAAAACAAAAGAGCAAAAACACGAGTGCAACACGAGGACTTCCCAGAAGGTCACCCATCCAGGTACTACTCTCGCCCAAGCACGCTTACCTGCGGAGTTCTGATGGGATCCGGTGCATTACTGCTGGTATGATCGCACTCGAAGTCCTAAGCGCGAAGAAATCACTTAAGGTGTTCACTTGCTTGAACAAGAGAGGCGAAAAGTTATGTCGGCAGTCACATTAGTGGGTCCCCCAGTGCGGTGCAAGCGAGGGACGTCTTAACGTTAAAAGCGGTAAAGAGAAAAAACCAATAAGAAAAACAAATGAGCAAAAACACGAGTGCAACACGAGGACTTCCCAGGAGGTCACCCATCCTAGTACTACTCTCGCCCAAGCACGCTTAACTGCGGAGTTCTGATGGGATCCGGTACATTAGTGCTGGTATGATCGCACCCGACGTCCTAAGCGCGAAGAAATTACTTAAGGTGTTCACTTGCTTGAACAAGAGAGGCGAAAAGTTATGTCGGCAGCCACTTTCGTGGGTCCCCTTACGCGGTGCAAGCGAGGGACGTCTTAACGTTAAAAGCCGTAAAGAAAAAAATGAATAAGAAAAACAAAAGAGCTAAAACACGAGTGCAACACGAGGAATTCCCAGGACGTCACCCATCCTAGTACTACTCTCGCCCAAGCACGCTTAACAGCGGAGTTCTGATGGGATCCGGTGCATTAGTGCTGGTATGATCGCACCCGAAGTCCTAAGCGCGAAGAAATCACTTAAGGTGTTCACTTGCTTGAACAAGAGAGGCGAAAAGTTATGTCGGCAGCAACTTTCGTGGGTCCCCTGACGCGGTGCAAGCGAGGGACGTCTTAACGTTAAAAGCCGTAAAGAGAAAAAATGAATAAGAAAAGCAAAAGAGCTAAAACACGAATGCAACACGAGGACTTCCCAGGAGGTCACCCATCCTAGTACTACTCTCGCCCAAGCACGCTTAACTGCGTAGTTCTGATGGAATCCGGTGCATTAGTGGTGGTATGATCGCACCCGAAATCCTAAGCTCGAAGAAATCACTTAAGGTGTTCACTTACTTGAAAAAGAGAGGCAAAAAGTTATGTCGGCAGTCACGTTAGTGGGTCCCCCGGTGCGGTGCAAGCGAAGGACGCCTTAATGTTAAAAGCGGTAAAGAGAAAAAAAGGATAAGAAAAACAAAAGAGCAAAAACACGAGTGCAACACGAGGACTTCCCAGGTGGTCACCCATCCTAGTACTACTCTCGCCCAAGCACGCTTAACTGCGGAGTTCTGATGGGATCCGGTGCATTAGTGCTGGTATGATCGCACTCGAAGTCCAAAGCGCGAAGAAATCACTTAAGGTGTTCACTTGCTTCAACAAGAGAGGCGAAAAGTTATGTCGGCAGCCACGTTCGCGGGTCCCCTGACGCGGTGCAAGCGAGGGACGTCTTAACGTTAAAAGCGGTAAAGAAAAAAAATGAATAAGATAAACAAAAGAGCTAAAACACGAGTGCAACACGAGACTTCCCAGGAGGTCACCCATCCTAGTACTACTCTCGCCCAAGCACGCTTAACTGCAGTGTTCTGATGGGATTCGGTGCATTAGTGCTGGTATGATCGCACTCGAAGTCCTAAACGCTAAGAAATCACTTAAGGTGTTCACTTGCTTGAACAAGAGAGGCGAAAAGTTATGTCGGCAGTCACGTTAGTGGGTCCCCCGGTGCGGTGCAAGCGAGGGACGCCTTAACGTTAAAAGCGGTAAAGAGAAAAAACGAATTAGAAAAACAAAAGAGCAAAAACACGAGTGCAACACGAGGACTTCCCAGGTGGTCATCCATCCTAGTACTACTCTTGCCCAAGCACGCTTAACTGCGGAGTTCTGATGGGATCCGGTGCATTAGTGCTGGTATGATCGCACTCGAAGTCCAAAGTGCGAAGAAATCACTTAAGGTGTTCACTTGTTTCAACAAGAGAGGCGAAAAGTTATGTCGGCAACCACGTTCGTGGGTCCCCTGACGCGGTGCAAGCGAGGGACGTCTTAACGTTAAAAGCCGTAAAGAGAAAAAATGAATAAGATAAACAAAAGAGCTAAAACACCAGTTCAACACGAGGACTTCCCAGGAGGTCACCCATCCTAGTACTACTCTCGCCCAAGCACGCTTAACTGCGGTGTTCTGATGGGATCCGGTGTATTAGTGCTGGTATGATCGCACCCGAAATCCTAAGCGCGAAGAAATCACTTAAGGTGTTCACTTGCTTGGGTCTCACTAAAATTTATCCTCCCAATTATGAAAGGATTTTGTCAGGAAAAAAGTTTGACACTAATATTAATGAATAAAACAGCATAATTGTCCTTCTTGACTATCAAAATTCTAACAAATATATATATATATATATATATATATATACTATTGATAATATTAAGAGAAAATAATAATTGTACAAAGATTTCACTTGCAATACCAAATAGGAGAATAACTACATTATAAGAGTGAAATTGCTTAAAAACATTATTCAAAAACTTGGTTAAGTTATTTTGTCTTTTTGTAATAATGTCTTTCCTTATTTTTATTTTTTAACTTTTTCTTAATTTCTTTTGTTTTTTCTTTAATAACTTTTTTAAATGTCTTTTTTTTTTTCCTCTTATTTTGTAACACAAAATATCATTGAAAACTTTGACATTTATCTTTATAAAATAGATATTCAATAATTTTAATATGTGCGCTTCACACGTGATGTAATTTTAACTAGTTATACAAATAAAAGCATTGGTATAATCATTTAACATATATAATAAGACAAGCAAATTACATAATAATAAAATTTTACACGCTTCTTGAATCTCATCTATTATGTTTTTGAAATGATATGATGTAGTTTGGAACTCACAATACAGTTACATAAACAATATTTCACAGCAAAGCAATGCCAAATTGGCTCTATATATTTCTCCTCTTAATAAATTATTATAGTGTGTTCAATATGAGTGGAAAGTTGAAGGAAGGAAAATGTAGAAAAGATTTCAGGATGAAATTTGATAATTTGGAATGTTTGGTAAGAGAGAAATTTGGATGTATAGTAAGTGGGTGGAAGAATTAGAAGGTGAGTCTCACTAAAATTTATCTTCCTAATTGTGAAAGGATTTTGTGAGAAAAAAGTTTGACACTAATATTAAGGAATAAATCTACATAGTTGTCCTTCTTGTCTATCAAAATTCTAACAAAGAAAATATGATTGATAAAATTAAAGAGAAAATAGTAATTGTATAAATATTTCACTCCCAATACCAAATAGGACAATTACTATATTATAAGAGTGAAGTTACCTGAAAATACTATTTAAAAATTTGGTTAAGTTATTTTGATTTTTTGCAATGATGTCTTTCCTTTTTATTTTTATTTTTGATTTTTTACTTTTTCTTGATTTCTCTTGTTTTTTCTTTAATAACTCATTTAAATGTCTTTTTTTTTTTGTTCTCTTATTTTTTATCAAAAGAAATTATTGAAAACTTTGACATTTATATTTATAAAATAGATATTCAATAATTTTAATATGTATGCGTTTCACACGTGATTTTAACAAGTTATACAAATAACAACATTCATATAAGCATTTAACATGTATAATTAAACAAGTAAATTATATAATAACGAAATTTTACATGCTTCTTGAATCCTAACTACTATGTTTTTGAAATGATGTGATGTAGCTTTTGTTTATGGAACTCACAGTATCGCTACATAAAAAAGTTTTCACAGCAAAGCAATGCCAAATTGGCTCTATATATTTCGTCCTTTAATAAACCATTATAAAGTATTCGATATGAGTGGAAAGTGGAAGGAAGGAAAATATATGAGGGATTTTATGATGAAAATTGATAATTTGGAGTGTTTGCTAAGAGAGAAATTTGGATGTTAGTAGAACTGTAGAAGTGGGTGGAAGAATTGGAAGGTGGGTCTCACCAAAATTTATCTTCCCAATTGTGAAAAGATTTTGTGAGAAAAAAGTTTAACACTAATATTAATGAATAAAACTGCATAATTATTCTTCTTGTCTATCAACATTCTAACAAAAAAAATATATGATTGATAATATTAAGAGAAAATTGTAATTGTACAAAGATTTCACTTACAATACCAAATAGGAGAATGTAAAATTATTTTCTTCTCACATTCTCATACTACATAATTATAGGGAAATTCAATATCATTTATTTGCTTAAAATTTTCTTTCTATCATTTTTTTTTTCCGTCATATTGTTTTTCTTTCATTCCTTCCATCAAGACAACTAATGAAATGCTAAATTAATGTGCCAATGATGAATTTTAACATTTGGACAAAAAACGTGTTCTCCAATGAAATATTGTTTTTGAAACCAAATGAGTCATATGTTAAACTTTCTGATAATGTGTCACAAGTTATAGTTAATGTCAAATTTAATACTTGACTCTTATTGGTTATTGTCTTGACTTTTTCATATAATTGTTACAAAATTTATAAAATTAATTTAAATACTAAGCATCAGTTTGGATCGCCGATTGGAGTTAAAATTTTTAAGTTGGAGTTAGCTGACTTTTTAAAAACTAGTTATAATTTTTATTGACTTTTCAGAAAAAGATAAAAATCCAGCAAAAAAAGTACAGTTTAGTTGGAGTTAAACTCAAATTTCAAACAAATCCTAAAAATTCATTTTAAAAGTTCCAAAGTATAATAATGATTGCATTAGAACATTAATGGTTTATTTGGTTATCAGGTGTGAACCTAAAGTTTTCATTTTAGTTTTTATCTTTTTCTGAAAGTCAACAAAAATTATAATTAGTTTTTGAAAAGTTAACCAACTTCAACTTAAAAATTACCTATGTGATGAGGGAAAAGTAGATCCAAACAAGAGTAAAAGAGTAAAAGAGAAAGGAAGGAAGTGTGATGAGGAAAAAGTGTATGCAAAATGATGTTGTTAGTTGTTTAATAAGAAGGAAAGAGGAAGGAAATGAAAATAGGGGGATCAAAATTGTTGCGAATCTCACTAATTTTTATCTTTTCAAAAGTGGGTGGAAAACACAAATCCTCTAAATGAATGTTAAAATTACTTTTATATCCTTGTTTTCAAAGTAAAATACTATAGATGAACGAATAAATATAGTAATTGTACAAATCTATTATTTTATTTCCTTCTTATCTACCAAACAACTTAAAGGAAAACTAATTTATTTTTCATCATTTTAATTTTTCATCTTTTATAAGTTTTCCCTCCATCCTATTTTCTTTCTCTCCTACCAAACGGAGTGTAAAAGCCCAAAACTTTCTCATTTCAAATCAAATTTAAAATGAGATGATTCTTGTATCAAAATACTCATAACGATGAAATGAACAAGACAATATCTATCTTGTATATATATATTTTTTTCTAAACACATTTCAAATTTTTGTACTATTTTTTATATCACAAAACTTTTACAAAAGTCTTCCTCCCAAGCACACTTTTCCAACCCAACCTTTAAAATACCTTCTCCAGATGTCCTCTAAACTGACCCTTTAATTTTTACTTTTAGCTTCTATTTCTCTTTCTACCATAAGTAAAAGTAAAAATTATGACAAAAGTATAACAATCCCAAACTAATCCTAAATATAGTATTAACGTAGACAAAACCTCTGTTTGGGACAACCATTTGCCTGAATTTCGGTCATTTCATTTAAATGACTTCTTCAAAATACGTTTGTAGTTGGTATATTTGAAATGGAGCATTTGGATGCCCATTTTAGCATTATATATATAAATTCAAATGTTTTTGTTTCCATATACTGTACTAAATATTAACATCAAACGCTAATTCGAATAGCAATTCAAAAGTTATTGTTCAAATCTCAAGCCAAAAAAAAATGTTTATGTTCAAATGTTTTCACTCAAAGGTTACAATTCAAATGGTTCCACCAAATGGAGCAATATACATTAGAAATGGTCTTATCAAATAGAGCGTTATAATTTTTTTTTTTTGAACTTAGAAAAATGGGTTGAACTCGTCTCTTTATAATAGAGTCAATATAAAATTACTGTTAGATAGAGCATTATAAATTTTTTTATTTGAACTATTCTCTTTATAATAGAATTGTTGATGCTCGAAACGACTACGGCAACAACACCCAAAGCGGTCGGGTAGACCGATGGAGACTCGCCAGTCACTCCGCCGTCGATCTCCTGCAAAATGGAAGCATCTCGGAATGATGGGGACATCGGTGTGGTGTCTGCCGTGGGCACTCCGATGCTTAAGTCAGCAAGGAAACTGATGAGCAAGAGGAGAGGCAGAGCTTTGGCAAGGTAAGAATGTTCGTACCTGAATTGGGGATTCATTCCTTTATTTATAGGTGCCTTCCGCGGGTCCGGGTGCTCGGGGCAACCCGGCCGGGTCGGCCACCAAGGGTACCCGGTGGGCAAGTAGGCTTGCAGGAGCTATAGATCCACTGAGCCGACGCCACGTGTCCCTAGGCCCCAGCACAGTGGGTAGTTGGGTTTCTCAGGCGTCACCAGTAAGGAGGCTACAGTGGGTGGTTGTGATTCGACGTCTGACAGGAGCAGGTGAGCGGCGCCAGCAGCCAACAGGGCGGGGATGTGACTGGTGTCACATCCTCCATCTCTGGCGTTGCCTGGATGGGGGTCCGGGCCGAGATACATATCGAGGCCGAGCAGAGTGCTCGACGAGACGGCGGCCCGAGCAGCCGACTAGGCGCGCTCCCTGGCACGCTCGGCGGGCAACTTCCTTAGAACGCTACAGTTCGAGTAGGCCCCTCTTGTGCTCGGTTGAGGGTGCTGTCTGACCAGTCGGGGCCCAACGGGGCGATCGTCGGTGCTAAGTGGTCGGCTAGTTTGTCAGAGGTGGTCGGCTCTAGTCGGGTCATCAACAGAAGCCCCCCAGCATCTATGGTCGGGTCTAGGCCAGGGGTGCTTCACGCCCGGGTATAATTGGTTGCGTCAGTAGTCGGCTGCTCGGTTGATCGGGGATTCTCAGATAGGGCGATGAGGCTAGGAAGCCACGTGTCTGGGGCCACGTGGCGGGTTCGCCATGTGTCGGTCGGCCAGGTGGCGGGTCTGCCATGTGGCGACCCGCCACGTGTCGAACCACGGTTGGCAGGAAGCTGAACCGGCACTGGCAGTTTTGAAATTTGAATTTACGTTTCGGTGGGAAGACCAATCGACGCTTGGGAATTCGTGCCAACTGCCATCAGTCGCCTATAAATAGAGGGGGGGAGGTGCCTCATTTGCCATCGCTTGCGAAGGGGATTATCTTACCGAGAGCTGTCGAAGACTGCCGAAGACTCCCAGCCGCTGCATTCCGAAGACGAGAAGGCCGTAAGCATCCGAGAACATCCGCAAAGGTAAACAATTCCCTCCTACCCTCATCATGAGCAGTGTGTCCGATTCCGAGAACGAAGCCCTTTCGGGGTCTGTGGATGTTGTCGGGAGTCCAAGCACCATGACCCCGAGCACATATTCGTCGACAGGCAAGTCCGCCACGCCGACCAGCCGAGGCCAGGGGGCGGCACGGTTGGAAGAGATTCTACGAGTTGGGCCGAGCACCCGCCTGGATAGCCGGTTTGTACGAGAGCTGGGCAGGGCTGCCATCGAGCAGGCTGTCCGAGCGAGTTCTGTTGCCGAGGAGGCGATGCCGGTGAGGCGAGCACTTCAGGTCGGGACGACGAAGAGAGCTCGAGCAGCACAGACCCCACCGGGGAGCAACTGGAGGATCGTAACAGGCCGGCTAGTCACGCCATGCGGATCAATGACCAGCGGGTGCACCGCCAATCCGACCAGCTAATGCTGGAGCTGGCGGGAGGTGTTCCGGTGTACTCGGCGGATTTCTTTACATCTGTCGTGACGCCGAGGTACCTCGCCGCCCTTAGGCGGGAGTTCCAGATTCCGGCCGAGGTGGACCTGAGGGCTCCCGGTGAGAACGATCTGCCATCTAGGCCACCACCTGGCTATGTCACTCTTTACGCCGAGTACTTCCGAGTCGGCCTCCGCCTACCCTTCCACCCTTTCCTGAGACGAGCTCTTACGCAGTTGAATGTGGCTCCGGTCCAGTTGAACGCGAACGCCTACCGGATCCTGATTAGCTGCTTCATCCTCTGGGTCAAGAACTACGCGGCTGGTCTGCCATTCCGGGCATTCCAGAACTTGTACCGGATGAAGTCCGCGCCTGCGTCAATGGGCTCCTACTACTTCCAGGCGTTCAAGGGAACGTTCGTGACCAAGTGCCCAAACTCCGACAAGCAATTCAAACACCTGTGGTTTTACGTAGGTGGCCGATGGCTGCACGGGCACTTGGCTCGGAACGAGCTTCCCCGCTCGGAGAGGGTACCTGTGGTCTTCCGGAGGGGTTATGCGTGGACTAGAGCGCCGTTCGTAACGGAGATGACATCGGACATGTTGGAAGGCCTCCAAAACCTGCCCGAGCACGAGCGGGATCAGCGCTTGCTCCTAAGCCAGGCGAGCCTAACCGAGCACAATTGGCTTGGTTCTTCTTCGTCAGCCCCCCGGCCAGATAGCCGGTTGCCAGACCACGTCACGGTTGCCCGGGTGCCAGAGCCGGTTCATCACTACCAGTCCCGGACTATCGTGGTCCAAGACGAGGCTTCTCCCGACCAGTCTCGTGATCCTTCTCCAAGGTCTTGGGGTCCCCGCATCGCCGACGAGGATCTTGATCTGGTGATCAAGAGCTTAAGTCCTGCTCGGGGTCATCCTCCTACTCGGGGGCTGCGGATCGAAGGTTGGCAACAGAGCAATGCCGAGTACTCGCAGTAGCTATTGGTATGTTTTAGCCGATAACTAACTCCTTTTTCTTTTTGTTTGCAGAATCGATGGCTGACCGTCGCGGAACGAAGAGGCCAAATGAGGACGAGAGGAGGGAGAGGCTGACTAAGATGGCCATGCTCGGCAAGGGAAAGGGCAAGGCCGGGGCCTCCGCCCCATCTAGCCAGGCAGTGGCGCCCCCAGCTCCCCCCGGCCACTAAGATCGTGCCTCTGCCGGCTCCCCCAAACGCCCCCTGCCGCCCAGGCCAGCCGCCCAGGCCAGCCGCCCAGGCACTCGCGAACGCGAGGACCGTCCGGCTATTCGCCAGGATAGCCAGGCGAACTGTCCGAGGGAGGAGAGGCCAGCCCCGGTGCTGATTTCTCGGAGCAGCCGGGAGGAACCGAGGCTAGGCTCTGCGTCCACCCCACCGGGACAAGTTGCAGAGTCCTCGGCTCACCGAGCACTCGTGACGAAGTTCGGGGACCGACTCAGCGTCAAGGTTGCTGAGTCGTCCAAGTGCTCGGACCCAGTAAAGGCCATCGACGACTGCGCCGAGAAGCTGGTCGAGGCTCTATGCCTCGCTTTCTCTGGTGCTGCCGCCGCCAAGGGGTCCGCTAACCGGGCAGCCGACGAGTTGAAAGCTGCTGAGGCTGATACCCAGCATGCTAGGCGTGCGGAGAAGGAGGCCAAGGCGACGAAGAACGCGGTGGATGAGGCCAGGAAAGAGGCCGAGGACAGGGCCAAGGCCGCCGAGGATAGGGCGAATCGGGCCGAGGACGGGCGGCGACAGGCAGAGGACTGGGCTCAGAAGGCAGAGCGGGACGCCAAGGAGGCGGAGACTTCAAAGTTCGAGCTGGGCCAAGCTCTTCAGAGGGCCGAACAAGACCTCGCCGCTGCCCGGGCCGAGCACGAGAGGTATCTCCAGGTCGCCCTGCTCGCCGCCCTCAAAGAGGCTAGGGCTCAAGCCGTGGCCGACTTCCTCGAATCCGAGGACTACAACGACCGCATCGTCCATATGTACCAAGAAGGGATGCGGGACATGAAGGCCGGATTCACCACGGCCAATCCATCACTGGTTGGGGTGGACTGGTCCTTTGTACCGGCAGAGTCCGAGGAGATGGCAGACGAGAAAGTAGCCGAAGAAGGCGAGGTTACTGGTGCTGTTCGGACACCCGGGGACGTCATTATACTGGATGACCAGGCCATCGAACCCGAGCATCCACCAGAGCCGGAGCAATCGGCGGCCCCCACAGTGCCCGAATCAGCCGCCCCTGCCGAGCTCGAGCAACCAGCCCAGTTGCCGCCTACGGAATGACCGTTTTTTGTTTTTTTGGGTTCGGGGGTGCCCAACTTGTACCCCCCTCCAAATACATATCAATGAACCTCTTCTTCTTTTGTGTGCTATCTCCTCCTTTTTTTTTTTTTTTTTTTTGGGTTCGGGGGTGCCCAACTTGTACCCCCCTCCAAATACATATCAATGAACCTCTTCTTCTTTTGTGTGTTGTCTCCTTTTTTTTTTTTTTTTTTTGCGACTTGGCCTGGCCGACCCTAGCCCCCCTGGTTGGTTTGGGTGTTTCTGTGACGACCCGCCTAGCACCGGCCGTGACCATACATACTTACTTATAATATATGAAAATTTAGGCATAAAATTTTTTTTTTTTTTTTATACAACTGATAAATATAATTTGACTTGGAAACTTCATAATAAACACTTACATACATACATGTACTTATACATAACTACTTATGGCGGAAATGTGTTTTTGTACTTAAATACAACATATTTAGCGTAGCATAATTTAACAAAAAGAAACGTAATGATTCCCGTCCCACAGTTTCACAGCTTTGCCTTGCCATGCTCCACTGCCTTGCATCATGAAGTACCGCAGGGTTGCTTACCTACAGCATAAACTTAAAACATGAGCTTTTGCTCAGCAAGCACAACTATTTATCCGCAACATATCATGATATCATAATGCATGAACCATTTATGCTTTATTCCTGTTTTCATAAGTTAGCATAGTTTTTGGGCCCTTACATAACTTAACATGAATGTACGTACCGTGGCGCGCTGCCATGGAGTGGTTGGGGCGGCCAGCCCTGTCCAACTCAAACCATGAACCAAACCCGACCTGACGCGGGTCGATACGACATATAGCATTCTGCTTATATTAAAATCTTGTTCTTGTCTTATTTCATACATGAAATATTGTTTCATATTCATAACCAGTTTCTTGACTGTAACTGGGATTTCATACTTTACCAAATGGCTTATCTTTAATGAGCATAATTCGTGATGCCATACTATCCGATTATTCATTATATGAACATACATACCATAAACATACATCATATACCTCTTAACATAAACTTGAAAGCATACATGCCATACATACATTCATTATTCCTTGAATACATACATGCCATTCATACTTTACCAAATGGCTTATCTTTAATGAGCATACTTCGTGATGCCATACTATCCGATTATTCATTATATCTTAATAACGTACATACATACATGTCATAAATACTTCTTATTCACATAACATCATGAACTTGATATCATACAGGCCATAATGTTTTATCATACTTATATCATCATAACTTGAAAACATACAACAAACAATTTTTGTTCATGCTGTAGGCGGAGTCGTACTTACAGTTATTGCGCCTTGAATCAAAATTCTTCACTCAAACAGGTCGTTTTCCTGTTTTCAAGAAAAATCATAGGATGAGTATCATCCTATCATAATATCATAATAATTCTAATTGCTATCTACAAATCATAAATTTCAACTCCTTTTTGAAATTTAGTAAGAATTCTAATCATTTTGAAAATCGGGTTCGAAACCAATTCATAAAGTTTAGTTCTTTTCTCACAAATCTGTTTCGAATTTGGAAAAGTTTTCTTCATAAAAGTTGTAGACCGTGAAGTTTCCTACAACTTTTGTTTTAACCTCAAACTTCAAATCTGCCTTTAACATGCTTATTTTTGCCTTAGAAAATTGTTCGACCAAACTTACTACTCATAATTTGGTCTCGGGTTTTTATAGAAACGAAGGTCTTAAAAGCCTTATTTTCAAAAACTGGCCTCGTTGGCCCCTAGGATTTTCCCTCCTCTACAACTTTGCAGTTTTAACTTTTTTAAGATTCGGCCTCTAAAGGCCTCTAAATGTTATTTCAGAAAAACTGCTCAGATAGAGACTTAATCAAGCATAAAAACCCTAGTGCATGAATCTTACAAAATTAAATTCCTGTTTAACCATACTAATCATTCTCTTAATTTATAAATGGAGAACTAGAGGATAACAATATTTACCTCAAGTTTCACTGATGAATTCTTAAACTAGAGTAATTAAAATTTTCCTCACACTAAACCTAAACCCTTTCTCTATTTTTCTTTTTCTTTCTTTCTTTTCTCTCTTTTTCTTTGCTCGGCTTCTATGGCAGAATTGGGATGGTTTGTGCTGCTCAAGTGTGTGTGTGTGTGTTGGCTAACCAAATAATACAACAGCACCTTCACCTATTTATAGATGAAGCACAAAATCTTAAAATTGCTTACTAAACCCTAAAGGACAACAATTTGCTCTTTAGTCCATAGAAGAAACCAATTTGGTTTTGTTTTCTTGATAGGTGGCCGGCCATTCTTGTGCTTCTCATGCCAACTAACCCAAGCTAGGGTGCTTACTCATGTGGCCTAGGAACCATGAGGTGTCCCTTCCTTTCCTTGGTGTGGCCGGCCTTAGGTGTAAGTTGTGCATGCCTTTGTTTGCCAACAAGCAAAGCTAGCAAACTTACTAAGCTTGCCTAAGTGTGTGAGGTGTCAAACTCTAAGAGAGTTCAAGAAATCCCTCTTTGGTAATTTAGGCAATGGTCCTTAAAGCCAACTATTTCCCCCCTTAGTCCCTATGTGTTGGCCGGCCATACATCCCCCAAATTGCCAAGCAAGCTTAGCTAGAGTTGCTTGCTCATCAAGCTAAAATTTTGAGGTGGCATTCCCTTGGTTGGCCGGCCCTAGGGTGAGGTGTGCAAGCCTTGACTTGCCAAGGGGGCTAGGCTAGGAAGTCTAGATGATTGATTCACCTAAGCTAGGCCAAGGGGTGTGTCTTTCCCTTGTGTGGTCGGTCATGGTGTGGTCTTGGCTTGCCAAATAGGTGAAGCTAGGTGTGCTTACTCACCAAGGCTAGACCATGAGGTGTCTAACCAAGGTGATGGCCGGTTCTTAGGTGTCAACTTAGCAAGACCTTGGCTTGCCAAGTAAGTAAAGCTAAGCATTCTTACTCACCAAGGCTAGGTTATGAAGTGTCACTTCCTTGTGGTGGCCGGTCATGGTGTGGTCTTGGCTTGCCAAATAGGTGAAGCTAGGTTTACTTGCTCACCAAGGCTACACCATGATGTGTTGCTTCCTTGGGTGGCCGGCCTTTGGTGCCTAGGTGTGCAAGCCTTGGCTTGCCAAAGGTGCAAGGCTAGGGTGTGACTTAGCCAAGCTAGAAACATAGGGTGTCTCATCCTTATGTGGCCGGTTTTGAAGAAACCATGTGAGATCATTTGCTAATTGATCCATAACACAAAATCAACCAACTAAATTAGAGTGTTAATTCACTAAATTTAGGGTATGATTTGTAAACCTTTAATGACACTTAAAATCTTCTAATTTGAATAATATTTTTCAAAAACAAGATTCCTTGCTCAACAAGCCATGACATGGCTGGTTCCTATGGTGACACATGGAACAATGTGATTGGTTCTAACTAGAGTCATCAAATACAATCTTAACTTGTCTTCCTTGATTTCCAACCGAACTAACTAAACTATAAATGGATCATTGACTTAATTGAACTCAGAAACTTTGCTTACAAAGTCCCTGATTCAAAAATTTACATAATTGCTGATAAGTTTACAATTTTTTCAAAATTGCACATTGGCCCCTAAAGGCAAAATATTTGCACTTTAGTCCCTATGACTTGGCCGATTTTAATTAAGCCTTCATACATCAAATTCCTACTAAATTCTTCCTTAGAAGACTTTTTAGCCCCAAAATCATAAACTTTTCTTAATTTGCAAATTGACCCCTAAACATAGAATATTTACATTTTGGTCCCTGTGAGGTGACCAATCATAGTAATGACACTTATCATAAGAGGTGTCATCCTTAAAGGCCTTGTTTGGCTTATCTCCCAAATGCAGTCCATTTTTAAAAATAACATAAAATCATAAAGCATAAACTTACACTTTTTTTTTTAACAAAAAGGTCTTAAACTTGCATAACTAACTTATTTGAATCTTTTAACAAAAGATTCAACAATTTTTCATAGAAACATATCATACATATAGCATAAACAGACTTTGATTCTTAACAAAAGAAATCATAAGTTTACAAACAGGTTGGTCATTACAGTTTCGCCCAACTTCAATCTTGGTCGGGGGACCTGTCCCTTAGTCCGGGGAACTGGTCGGGTAATTCCCTGGGGTAGCCGGTCATATGACCTGACCGCTGTGGTCCGGGAACCACAGGAGTTTCTGCAAAGGCAGATGTTGGGTCCTGGTCGGGCAGCCCCCCCTGGTGTAGCCGGTCATGGGACTTGACCTGTGATCCGGGGACCACAGGAGTTTGTCTGCAAAGGCAGATGTTGGGTCCTGGTCGGGCAGCCCCCCTGGGGTAGCCGGTCATGGGACCTGACCTGTGGTCCGAGGACCACAGGAGTTTCTGCAAAGGCAGTTGGGTCTTGGTCGGGCAGCCCCCCTGGGGTAGCCGGTCATGGGACCTGACCTGTGGTCCGGGGACCACAGGAGTTTGTCTGCAAAGGCAGATACTCGGGCTATCTGATGAAATCAATTATTTTATTGAATATATGTATTTTTACAGAAGAATAGATGGCCACAATTATTGGTAAAAACGCTTCAAGTGGTCGGCATTCCACGGGTTCCCCAGGTTCCTGCCGTCCTTGTCTTGTAGTCGGTATGTTCCCAGGCGTACAACGCCAGTTATTGTGTATGGTCCATCCCACTTAGGGCCGAATGAGCCGAGCCCAGGCTCCTGAACGATTACTCTTTTCATCACTAAATCTCCTACTCGGAAGACTCTTGGCCGAAACCTCTTGTCGTAATACTTAGCAACGACCTGGTTGCGGGCGGCTGTCCGAATCAGGGCCTGTTCTCGCCTCTCTTCAACCAAGTCGAGCTCGGACAAAATCCGACCAGCGTTGTTTTCTTCATCGTAGTTCTCGACTCGTAGGCTAGGCAGCCCGACTTCCACAAGTATGACGGCCTCAACGCAGAAGGCCATAGCAAAGGGAGTTTCCCCAGTTGCTGTCCGTTTGGTCGTCCGGTAAGCCCATAGTACTCGGGGCAGCTCGTCAATCCAAGCCCCTTTATGCTTCTCCAGGTTCTTCTTCAAGTTTTCCTTGATTGTTTTGTTGGCGGCTTCTACCTGTCCGTTGCTCTGAGGGTGCCCGGGGGAGGAGAACGCTTTCTTTATCCCAAACTGCTCACATAGCACGAGGAACTTGTCCCCGAACTGTTTCCCATTGTCCGTGACTACAGTGTGGGGGAGGCCAAACCGGCAAATGATGCTCTTCCAGAGAAAGCTCGTGCATTTTGCTTTGGTCTGCTGGGCCAAGGGCTCCACTTCGACCCATTTAGTGAGATAGTCTATGGCGACCAAGCAATACCGAAGCTGCGAGTGGGCCATCGGAAGTGGTCCGATTATGTCGATGGCCCATTTCGCAAACGGCCACGCAGATACTACCGTAGTGAGTCTCTCAGGATGAGACTTTATGGCCTTGGCGAACTGTTGGCACTTCATGCACTTCCGGGCGAAATCCATGACATCCTTGCTCATGGTCGGCCAGTAATACCCCTGATGGAGACATTTAAATGACAGGGCTTTCCCCCCCGAGTGATTTCCGCATGCCCCACTGTGGATTTCTTTCATGACGTACTCGGCCTCGGTCGGTCCAATGCAGCGCTGGTAGGGAGCTGAGAGTCCTCGGTGGTACAATTTGCCATTGAGCATTGTATATATGGCCGAAGTGTTCTTGATCCTCCGGGCTTCTTCTTGGTTTGACGGCAGCTGAGAGTCGATGAGATATTGGACAATTGGGTCCATCCAAGTCGATGTGTTCTCGGCAAAGAGGACCACTTCTTCTCGGTCGATGCTCGGATGGTCTAGCTTTTCAATGGGGAAGGAGACGAGACCCTCCAGATCATTTCCCGAAGCCAACCGGGCGAGGGCATCTGCCTCGGCGTTCTCGGACCGGGGTATCCGAGTAACGACTTGGCTACTGAACTGGCCGAGAAGAGTCTTCACCCTGTCCAGGTATTTCGCCATTCGTGCTTTCCTAGCCTGGAATTCTCCGGAGACCTGGTTGACGATTAACATAGAGTCGCTGAATATTTCAATGTCCTGTACCCCGAGCTCTCGAGCCAACTCGATTCCTGCAATCATAGCCTCATACTCCGCTTCATTATTCGAAGCCTTAAAATTGAAGCGGAGGGCTTGGCTGGTCTTGAATTGATCTGGGCTTACGAGGACGAGTCCTGCTTCGGAGCCTCCCAAATTGGAGGACCCATCGACGAACAATTTCCATCTTTCTGCGCTCGGTCGACTTTCAGCTGGGGAGTCTATTGGGACGTCGGCGGTCTTCTCTGGCTGCTCGGGATCAGGTCCGGGTGCCCCTGTGAATTCAACGATGAAGTCGGCCAGGGCCTGTGCCTTGATCGCTGGACGGGGGATGTACTCGATGTCGAATTCCCCGAGTTCTATTGCCCACTTCGCGATCCGCCCTGATAGCTCAGGATTCTGCAGCACCTGGCGGAGTGGGTAACTGGTCGGGACTCGGATTGGGTGGCCCTGTAAGTAAGGCCTCAACTTGCGGGCTGACGAGACCAACGCAAGGGCCAATTTCTCCAATGGGGTGTACCTCACCTCTGCTCCCTGGAACGCTTTGCTGCTATAGTAGACCGGGTGCTGCACCTTGTCTTCTTCTCGGATTAAGACGGAACTCACGGCTTTCTCCTAGACGGCGAGGTAAACATAGAGCGTTTCCCCAGGAAGCGGTTTTAACAGCTGCGGTGGGCAGGCGAGGTACTCCTTAAGGCCTTCGAAGGCCTCTCCGCACTTGCTGTCCCAGTTTACCCCTCCCCTGGTCTTGAGAGCCTGAAAAAATGGGAAGCATTTGTCGGTTGACCTTGATACGAACCGGGATAGGGCCGCGATTGTAACGACCCGCCTATCGAAGGCCGTTACCATACATACTTACTTATAATATATGAAAATTTGGACAAATTTTTTTTTTATAACTGATAAATATAACTTGACTTGGAAATTTGTTAATAATTACTTACATACATACATGTACTTATACATAACTACTTATGGTAGTAATGAAATCTTGTACTCAAATACAACATATTTAGCATAGCATAATTTAACCAAAAGAAACATAGCGATTCCCGTCCCACAGTTTCACAGCTTTGCATTGCCATGCTCCACTGCCTTATATCATGAAGTACTGCAGGGTTGCTTACCTATAGCTTAAACTTAAAACATGAGCTTTCGCTCAGCAAGCACAACTATTTATCCGTAAACATATCATGATATCATAATGCATGAACCATTTATGCTTTATTCCTGTTTTCATAAGTTAGCATAATTTTTGGGCCCTTACATAACATAACATAAATGTACGTACCGTGGCGCGCTGCCATGGAGTGGTTGGGGCGGCCAGCCCTGTCCAACTCAAACCATGAACCAAACCCGACCTAACGCGGGTCGATATGACATATAGCATTCTGCTTATATTGATGCTTAGAATCTTGTTCTTATCTTATTTCATACATGAAATGTTGTTTCATATTCATAACCAGTTTCTTAACTGAAACTGGGATTTCATACTTTACCAAATAGCTTATCTTTAGTGAGCATACTTCGTGATGCCATAATATCCGATTATTCATCATATAATCATACATATTATAAACATACATCACATACCTCTTAGCATGAACTTGAAAGCATACATGCCATACATTTATTATTCTTTGAATACATACATGCCATTCATACTCTACATATTTATCATATCTTAAAAACATACATACACACATATCATAAATACTTCTTGTACCCATAACATCATGAACTTGATATCATACAGGCCATAACGTTTTATCATACTTATATCATCATAAACTTGAAAACATACAACAAACAGTTTTCGTTTATGCTGTAGGCGGAGTCGTACTTACCGTTACTGCGCCTTGAATCAAAATTCTTCACTCAAACAGGTCGCTTTCCTGTTTCCAAGAAATCATAGGATGAGTATCATCCTATCATAATAACATATGATTCTAGTTGCTAACTACAAATCCTAAATTTCAACTCCTTTTTGAAATTTAGTAAGAATTCTAATATTTTTGAAATTTGGAAAAGTTTTCTTCATGAAAGTTGTAGATCTTGAAGTCTCCTACAACTTTTGTTTTAATCTCAAACTTCAAATCTGTCTTTAACATACTTATTTTTGCCTTTGAAAATTTTTCGACCATACTTACTACTCATAATTTGGTCTCGCGTTTTAGAAGAAACGAAGGTCTTAAAGGCCTTATTTTCAAAACCTGTCCATGTAGGCCCCTAGAATTTTTCCTTTTCTACAACTTTGTAGTTTGAACTTTTTTAAGATTCGGCCTCTAAAGGCCTCAAAATCTTATTTTCAGAAAAACTGTTCGGTTAGAAATTCTAATCAAGCATACTAAAACCTTAGTGCACATATCTTATAAAATTGAACTCATGATTATCCATACTAATCATTCTCTTAAATTCTAAATGAAGAACTAGAGGATAACAATATTTACCTCAAGTTCCACTGATGGAATTCTTTAACTAGGTATTCAAATTTCCCTCACACTTCCTACACTAAATCGAAACTCTTCCTCTAGTTTTCTTTTCTTTCTTTTCTCTCCTCTCTTTGCTCGGCTTCTATGGGAGAATTTAGAGAGTTTGTACTGCTTAAGTGTGTGTTGGCTAACCAAATAAAATAGGAGAACCTTCACCTATTTATAGATTAAGCATAAATTTCTGAAATTGCTTACTAACCCCTAAAGGTGCAACAACTTGCTCTTTAGTCCGTAGAAGAAACCAATTTGGTCTTGTCTTCTTGAAAGGTGGCCGGCCATTCTTGTTCTTCTTGTGCCAAATAACCCAAGCTAGGGTGCTTAATCATGTTGGCTAGGAACCATGAGGTGTCCCTCTCTTAGTGTGGCCGGCCTTAGGTGGAGTTTGAGCATGCTTTTGCTTACCAACAAGCAAGGCTAGCAAGCTTACTAAGCTAGCCTAGGTGCATGAGGTGTCAAGGCTAAAAGAGTTCAAGAAATCCATCTTTTGTAATTTTATGCAATGGTCCTTAAAGCCAAAATATTTCTCCTTTAGTTCCTATGTGTTGGCCGGCCATTCATCTCCCAAATTGCCAAGCAAGCTTAGCTAGAGTTGCTTGCTCATCAAAGCTAAAATCTTGAGGTGGCGTTTCCTTGGTTGGCCGGCCCTAGGGTGAGGTGTGCAAGCCTTGGTTTGCCAAGGGAGCTAGGCTAAGAAGTCTAGAGTGTTGGTTCATCAAGGCTAGGCCAAGGGATGTGTCAATGCCTTGGTCATCCATGTGAGCAAAGCTAGAATGGCTTACTAATCCTAGCTAGTCCATGAGGTGTCATTCTCTAATGATGGCCGGTCTTGGTGTTGGCTTAGCAAGGCCTTGGCTTGCCAAGTGAGTAAAGCTAGGTATACTCACTCACCAAAGCTAGGCTATGAAGTGTCACTTTCTTGTGGTGGCCGGCCCTTGGGTGGTGGCTTTGGCAATACATGAGCTTGCCAAGTGAGCAAGACTAGGGATGTTACTCACCAAGGCTACACCATGATGTGTTGCTTCCTTGTGGTGGCCGGCCTTTGGTGCCTAGGTGTGCAAGGCTAGGGGGGTCTAGAGTGTCTTATCCTCATGTGGCCGGTTTTGAAGAAACCATGTGAAACAATTTGCTAATTGATCCATAACACAAAATCAACCAAGCAAATCAAAGTGTTTAATTACCAAACTTAGGGTATGATTTGTAAACTTTTAATAACACTTAAAATCTTCTAATTTGTATAATACTTTTCAAAAACAAGATCCCTTGCTCAAAAAGCCATGATGTGGCCGGTTCCTATGGTGACACATGGAACAATGTGATTGGTTCTAGCTAGAGTTATCAAATACAATCTTAACTTGTCTTCCTTGATTTCCAACCAAACTAACTAGACTAGAAATGGATCATTGACTTAATTGAACTAAGAAACTTTACTTAAAAAGTTCCTGATTCAAAAATTTAAATAATTGCTGATAAGTCTATAATTTTCTCCAAAATTGCACATTGGCCCCTAAAGGTAAAATATTTACACTTTAGTCCCTATAACTTGGCCGATTATAGTTAAGCCTTCAAACATTAAATTCTTACTAAATCCTTCCTTAGAAGACTTTTTAGCTCTAAAATCATGAACTTTCCTTAATTTACAAATTGACCCCTAAACATAAAATATTTGCATTTTGGTCCTTGTGAGGTGACCAATCATAACAATGACACTTGTCATCAGAGGTGTCATCCTTAAAGGCCTTGTTTGGCTTATCTCCTAAATGCAGTCCATTTTCATAATAACATAAATATTCATATACTGTTTTCAACTGATAACAGTATAATTAAACTGGACCATTGTCCTAAACTTTTCTGAACTGCGTAAAAGATTTTCTTAAATTTATAAATTACTAACATAGAATCATAAAGCATAAATTTACCCTTTTTGACAAAAGGTCTTAAACTTGCGTAACTAACTTATTGAATCTTTTAGCAAAAGATTCAACAACTTTTCATAGAAAACATATCATACATATAGCATAAACAAACTTTGATTCTTAACGAAAGAAATCATAAGTTTACAAACAGGTTGGTTATTACAGCGATCATCCCGGTCAGCCTTTGCACCTCCTTGATCGTTCGCGGGGGCTGCAAGTCTACAACGGCCTGGGCCTTCGTGGGGTTAATCTCTATTACTCGGTGGTTTACCATAAACCCCAGGAATTTCCCGGATTCAACCCCGAACGCGTACTTGGCCGGATTGAGTTTCATCCTGTACTGGCGCAGGATGTTGAAGCAGTCTTGGAGGTCTCGGACGTGGTCGGCCCGATGTCAGCTCTTCACCAGCATGTCGTCCACGTACACCTCTATGGATCTCCCAATGAGCGGGGCGAACATTTTGTTCATCAGCCGCTGGTAGATTGCTCCGGCGTTCTTGAGACCGAACGGCATAACCTTGTAGCAATATAGCCCTTGGTCGGTCGTGAACGCGGTCTTAGCCTGGTCGGCCTGGCTCAGGGGTATCTGGTTGTACCCCGAGTAAGCATCCATGAAGCTGAGCAGCTCGTGTCCGGCCGTCGCATCAACAAGCTGGTCAATCCGCGGGAAGGGGAAGCAATCCTTCGGGCACGCCTTGTTAAGGTCAGTATAGTAAATGCAGACGCGCCACTTCCCGGAGGATTTCTTGACCAGGACGACATTGGCCAGCCAATCCGGGTAGGTTACCTCCCGGATGAAGCCGGCAGCGAGCAGCTTCTTCACTTCCGCGTTGATAGCTTCGTACCTCTCCGGGTTGAAGGCCCTTCTCTTCTGGATCACCGGCCGGTGCCTCGGGTTGACATTCAGCTAGTGGCACATCACCGCTGGGTCGATTCCAGGCATGTCCTCGTGAGACCAGGTGAAAACGTCTTTGTGTTCCCGGAGAGTCTTCTCCAGCTCTACTTGGGTGTCTGGGGCTAGCTGGGAGCCGAGTAGTACCGCCCGCTCCAGGCGCTCCGGGTCCAGCTGGTAAGGGACCAAATCTTCCACAGGAAGTGCTCGGATCTCTTCCTCTGGCATTCGGGGGTCCAGGTCGCTCAAGGGCTTGACTTCCTCGTTGGGGACCTCGGCTTCATCCACCATGAGGATGGTGGACACGGTGGCATGGGTAGGGGCCTTCTGGCACACTTTGTTTACCGCCTCCATGTAGCACTTGCAGGCCCCCTCCTGGTTTCCCCGGAAGACACCGACTCCTCCGCTGGTAGGGAACTTCATGGACAGGTGGTAGGTGGAGACTACCGCCTTTAGTGCGTTGAGGGTTGGTCTTCCCAGGATGACGTTGTAGACGGACGGTCGGTCTACAACGATGAACTCCACCATCCTGGTTGCCTTCTCCGGGCCGTCTCCGATCGTAACCGGGAGGCAGACGGTGCCAGCTGCGTGGACGTAGTCCCCGGCAAAGCCATACAATGGTGTCCGCGCCGGCGTCAGCACGGCTCTCTCGATCCTCAACCTTGAAAACGCCTCCATGAACATCACGTCCGCGGAGCTCCCATTGTCGATTAGGACGCGCCGGACGACGTTGTTGGCTACTCTGACCTCGCCGACCAGGGCATCATTGTGCGGGTGGAGTAACCGATCTGCCTCGTCGTCCGTGAAGGTGATCGGGGTACTGTCTTGGCGACATATCTTCGAGATATGCTCCGCCATGTTGATATGTTCTCCGCGGGCGAACAGCCTGGCCTCGCGGGCATAGCTTCTCCGGCTACTGGCGGTATCCCCAGTAGCCATCCCACCAAAGATCGTGTGGACAATGTGCTCGGGCCCCAGGTCGTCCGGCTTGTCGCCCGGACCTTGGTTCGGGCGACGACTCGGTCCGGCTGGGGTGATGATCCTCTCGACAAACTCCCGTAGGTGGCCCTCCCTGATCAGCATCTCGATCTAATCTCGAAGCTGGATGCAGTTCTTCATATCGTGGCCAACGTCCTTGTGGAAGTTACAGTATTTGCTCTGATTCCTCCGAGCACGGTCCGTCCGGATGGGCAGTGGGTCTTGGAGCAGCCCCTTAGCAGATACATGGTTCAAGATGTGCTCAATTGTTGTGACCAGAGGGGTGTACTGGCGGAACCTCCCTATTGGTATTTTCGGGCTGGGGTTGGCTTCGGCGTGGGTGTCGACGGCTGGGGCCTTTCCCTTGTCCGACCGGTTCTAGTCGGTGGTCCTCGGCTGTCCTCGTTCGGACCTCCTACCGGAAGGCTGGGACTGAACCTGGGCCTGCAGCCCTCGGCCTTTGACTTATTCGTCCGCCTCTGCATGCCTCCACGCAATTCCCCGCAGGTGCGCAAAGGTGGGCGGCCGGTCGAAGGCGAGTGTCCAGACGAGGTGAGGGTCCTGGATGCCTTCCCTGAACGCCTGAGTTAAGGTCTCATCCGTGCAGCCCTCCACCTGCACGACAGCCTTGTCGAAACGCTCCAGGTACTTTTTCAGCGTCTCGTTCTCACCCTGTTTGATGCCGAACAGGTGAGAAGCTCCCAGCTTCCTTGTTCTAGAGCCAAGGAATGCGGCCGAGAACAGGTCCCCTAACTGCCGGAAGCTGCTGACCGAGCCTTGGGGAAGCCTTCTGTACCATTGCCGAGCAGCTCCAGTCAGGGTCAGGCAGAATGATTTGCAAAGAGCTATCTTGTTGGCGCTCTGAATCAGCATGTGCGCCTGGTAGTTTTCGAGGTGCTCGTCCGCATCTGTGGACCCATTGTAAGAAGGTATGGTTGGCATCTTGAACCTGGAGGGATAGGGGGATGCCATGATGGCTGGGGTGAATGGTGGGTCGGCCGACCCAGCGGGTTCCAATCCGTATTGCTGCCCCACTAGCCGATCAAGCTGGCGTTGCAAGTGGTCTAGACGGCTCTGGTCGCTCCTTTCCCTCTCGACTGGCTTATCCACCGAGGGTTCTCGGCCTAATCGGCGGTATATCGCCGGTTTCCCCAAACGGTCAAAGACCGATGTGGTGTTTCCTCTGACGTTGATGGTCTCCCTGTAGTCGTCTTCAGGGTATTCCTCGGCCGGAGCCTGCGGTGCAGTCGCTTCCGAGAGGGTGATCCGCGTGCGGCGGCTCCTTGAGCGCATCCTGAAGGGCTCGGCTTCCTGCTGCTGTCTCTCAACGCTCCCCCGGTGTGTGCGACCGCTACGGTCGGCTGCGGGTGAGGGGTCGCGGTGCCTGCTCGCCGACCTAGGTGGCCTAGACGGCGTTGACTCAGTGGCTTCTGGCTGCTGCTGGGGCAGCTGGACGTTACGGGTGTCGCGGAAGGCCTCCATGAATTCTTGTATGGTTTGGGTCAGAGCTTGGACACTGCCGGCAAGGATCTCCGTCTGAGTGGGCCTCCGCTGCCCCCGACCACCTCCACGGCGTCGCGGTGGTCTGGTACTCTACGATCCCGTGGGGGCAGGGTTGTCGTACTCCTGGGTGTCTTGATTGGTGTACTCGTCCATGGTGTGTTAACGAGGTGAGAGTAAAGATGTGGGTTGCTGGAAAGGCGGGTGCCTCCTTCTAGCACCAAAATGTTGATGCTCGAAACGACTCCGGCAACAACACCCAAAGCGGTCGGGTAGACTGATGGAGACTCGCCAGTCGCTCCGCCGTCGATCTCCTGCAAAATGGAAGCACCTCGGAATGATGGGGACACCGGTGTGGTGTCTGCCGTGGGCACTCCGATGCTTAAGTCAGCAAGGAAACTGATGAGCAAGATGAGAGGCAGAGCTTTGGCAAGGTAAGAATGTTCGTACCTGAATTTGGGATTCATTCCTTTATTTATAGGTGCCTTCCGCGGGTCCGGGTGCTCGGGGCAACCCGGCCGGGTCGACCACCTAGGGTACCCGGTGGGCAAGTAGGCTTGCAGGAGCTATTGATCCACTGAGCCGACGCCACGTGTCCCTAGGCCCCAACACAGTGGGTAGTTGGGTTTCTCAGGCGTTACCAGTAAGGAGGCTACAGTGGGTGGTTGTGATTCGACGTCTGACAGGAGCAGGTGAGCGGCGCCAGCAGCCAACAGGGCGGGGATGTGACTGGTGTCACATCCTCCGTCTCTGGCGTTGCCTGGATGGGGGTCCGGGCCGAGATACATATCGAGGCCGAGCAGAGTGCTCGGCGAGACGGCGGCCCGAGCAGCCGACTAGGCGCGCTCCCTGGCACGCTCGGCGGGCGACTTCCTTAGAACGCTACAGTCCGAGTAGGCCCCTCTTGTGCTCGGTTGAGGGTGCTGTCTGACCAGTCGGGGCCCAACGGGGTGATCGTCGGTGCTAAGTGGTCGGTTAGTTTGTCAGAGGTGGTCGGCTCTAGTCGGGTCATCAACAAGAATCAATGTAAAATTATTGTTAGATTGAGCTTATCTTTCAAATAGAAAATGATGGGATCCTTTCAAGACTAAAAAAGAAGGAGGAAAAAAAAGGAGATTTTTTTTTAAGAGTAAGTCGTGGTAAAGCCTTTTTAATATACTCTATCGGTAGAGCTCATTTTAAAAACGTTTAAATATTATATAGTATTAACGTAGACAGAACCTCTGTTTGGGACAACCATTTGCCTCAATTTCGATCATTTCATTTGAATGACTTCTTCAAAATACGTTTGTAGTTGGTATATTTGAAATGGAGCATTTGGATGCCCATTTTAGCATTATATATATAAATTCAAATGTTTTTGTTTCAATGTACTGTACTAAATATTAACATCAAACACTAATTCAAATGGCAATTCAAAAGTTATTGTTCAAATCTCAAGTAAAAAAAAAAATGTTTATGTTCAAATGTTTTCACTCAAAGGTTACAATTCAAATGGTTCCCCCAAATGGAGCAATATACATAAGAAATGGTCTTATCAAATAGAGCGTTATAAATTTTTTTTTTTTTTTTGAACTTAGGAAAATGGGTTCGAACTCTTCTCTTTATAATAGAGTCAATATAAAATTACTGTTAGATAGAGCGTTATAAATTTTTTTGTTTGAACTCTTCTCTTTATAATAGAATCAATATAAAATTATTGTTAGATTGAGCTTATCTTTCAAATAGAAAATGATGGGATCCTTTCAAGACTAAAAAAGAAAGAGGAAAAAAAAAAGAGATTTTTTTTAAGAGTAAGTCTGTGGTAGAACCATTTTTATATACTCTATTGGTAGAGCTCATTTTAAAAACGTTTAAATATAATCGAATAGCTGAGATGTTGCTTGTGTATAGTAATTATAATACACCTTATCACATAATAGTTTAGACTAAAAAATTAAAAAAAAAATTAAAAAAAGAAAGAAAATAAAAAACTTCATCGGTGGAAGGTTGGGGGGGAGTGCTTGGGCTCGATATCGGTGGGTTGGGGGTGGGGATGGCCGACGGGAAGCCGTCGAGGCCACGAGGGGGTCAAGACTTTGCTAGAGTTGGGGGGGCAACTTTGTTGAAGGTCATGCAAGGGGGTTGGGGGGGTCTTCGGGAGGCCGTCGGTGGGGGAGTGGTCCCCGAGAGGCCATCGGTGGGGGGGAGGTCGTCGGGGGTGGGGGGTCTTGGGTAGGCCGTCGGGGGTGAAGGGGGTCTTAGGGAGGCTGTTCGGAGGGTCTCGGGGAGGCCATTGGTTGAGGGGGGGGGGGGGAGGTCTCAAGGAGGCTGTTGGGGGTGGGAATGGTTTCGAGGAGGCTGTCAATTAGTGGTGGGGGGGGGGGGGGGTCTCACGGAGGCCATTGTGGCGACCCACCTTACGTGGCCGCTACTTGATACTTAAACATACTTAAACTTACTCTTAACTTTCATAAAAATTCAAAATATATATATTTTTCTTTTAAACTCAAATTTAAAACCTAACTTAATTTCATATATATATATATATATATATACTTAATTATGTACTGAGTTCACAAATCATCTTAACACATTTTACAAACTATACTAATTACCGTAGTAGTAAACACCATTCCAGCACTAAGTGCCAGTACCATCAAATTATCATAACATAATATGAATACATTTTATAAAATACGTGGCAGTGTCCAACCTAAATTTCATAGTCTGTCATGCCATTTCTCCACAGTCTTCATCAAGCATTTCTGGTAGGTTATTTACCTACAACATGAATGTAAGTTATGAGCTTTCGCTTAGTAAGTACACCTTCTTAAACCCGCAAAATGATCTTAGGAAAAGAATGCATGAATCAATTATGCTTTCTTATGTTAACTTATTTTTGGGCCCCTTACTTAACATGGGTGTACGTACCGTGGCGCGCAGCCATGGAGTGGTTGGGGCGGCCATCCCAGTCCAACTCAAACCATGGACCAAACCCGCCCTCATGGCAGGTTGGTATGACACAAGAAAACTTGCTTGTCTTAATACATGAAAACTTGTTCTTGATCTGATCATACTTGAAAACTTGAATCTTAACTATTTTTTACTTAAAAACTTGGTCTTGTTCTTATCATGTGATTTATTATTAGTGAGCATGCTTTCATGATGTCACAATAATAAATGTAAAGCATATATACATCATATAAAACAATGCATGAGTTTTGGAAAATATGCAAAGCAGTAAAAACATTTTTGCTCATGTTGTAGGCATGGTTGTACTTACAAGTTGCCTACGCTCTTGATCTAGCATTCCAACAAGGCTTGACAACAGGTTCTATTCATGTTTTCAGACAGAGTGTAAGAATCATTCTGCATTACTACTTAACAATCCATAGGTCATAATATCTATTATAACACATACGTTAAATAATTAATCGGCTTGATTAATTTTCATAAAAAGTTCATATTTTATTTTCTTTGCTCAAAAATACCTTGTTTACTTAGAAAATATCTTAACTCCATAAATCAAGTATTTCTTGATACAATACTTGAAATTGTATTTTATATTACATAGTATATATTTAAGGTTTAAAAATCACTTGTGAAATTCAAATGGATTTAAATCTCTTTGAAACTATTTTCGTAAAACCTTGGACCCTTTTAGAGAGTTCACTAAACCATAAAAACTGATTTCAAAATATCCTTTTAATTTGATTGAATATATGTGTGCATGAATTTTCTCTTTAATGCACAGTTTTGAAAATTCAGTTTTATCTTTTAATCAGTTTATAATTTAAAAGAGTTTTCTTCATAGAAGTTATAGATCTTGTCGAAACGTACAACTTTTGCTTTGTCTAAAGCTTAAATCTGTCTTTAACTTACCCATTTTTCCCTTTGAAAGATTCTGACAGTGTACAGAACCTGGACCGATCGGTTTTGAAAACTGATTAAAATGGAGGCCTTTGAAGCTTTTTTTCAAAAATTGTCCATGTTTCCCCTAGGAGTTTCCATGTTCTACAACTTTTCAGTTATAACTTTGTTCAAATTAGGCCTCTAAGGGGCTCAAAATTGAGTTATCATAAAACTGTCCAAATCATTCCGAAAACTGGAAGTTCATGCCATATTTGGCCTTACCTCCTAATACAAAGTCTATTTTCTTATGAATCTAGATAGTATAAATACTGTTTCAACTGTCAACAGTCTAATGATATTGAACTGTAGTCCATAATTTATCTGCATATAACTAGACCGTGTATAAGTTTTTCTTAGAACTTGAAGCCACTTAACCTTATTGTTCCAAATATTATTCTGGAGTATTTTAGAATGTTCCTAATTGTTATTCTTAATTCTGCATCCGTAAAGACGGTCGATCACAGAATAATTTTAATACTGCTTAATAAACTGCAGTACCATCTTAATCATGTTGTAAGCTATCCTGGTCATTCATTGACCAAAACAATACCATTAAATCATGATTCTGTCTTTTTCATCATAAGGCATCATACTTGATTTGATGAACTGTCATCGAGTCTTATAATACTATAAGAACTTAAACATATTCTGATAATCAGATCATGAATTTCATATTAATATACATAGTACAGACTTAAATTTCCTTTATATCTAAGGAAATCATGAGTCCGTCAAAAAGTTTGGTTATTACAGCCGTTGGGGTGGGAATGGTTTCGAGAAGGCTGTCAGTTAGAGCGGGGGGGGGGGGGGGGGGGAGGGGGTGGGGTCATCGGGGAGGCCGTCGGGGGTGGGGGGGTCTCGGGGAGGCCTTCGGGGGTTGGGGGGTCTCGGGGAGGCCGTTGGTGGGGGTGGGGAGGAGGTCGATGGGGGTGGGGGGCCGACTTTGTCGGAGGTCCAGAGGGGTGTCATGGGTAGGCGGGATCTGGCCTCGAGGAGGCCGTCGGGGAGGGGGGGACCTTTTGTAGTTGGAGATGGCGATCAGAGGGTGGGATCGCAGCCAGCGAGATCTGCCAGGGGGAAGTCTTCTGGGCTTGCATCCTTTTTTTAATTTTTTTTTATGGAACTGAATCAATTTTATTAACTATGTCCATGTGTATGTGGCCTTTTGTGCAATTACACAATCATATCCATACATTTTGATCTTAATAGCTCTAAAATTGAGCTTTATTAAACTATATGACAGTGCCCTTTAAAGTGGCACTACCATATACACTCTTTTTTTTATAATTAAATTATTTAAAAAAAAAAAAACCAGTCAATGTAATAAACACACGGACCCATTAGGGCTTTACAAGACACGGTTTTTCCAAAACCCCTCTTTCGCTTCTCTTTCGAAGCCTTAACAAATCCATTTCCCGCCTTTAATCCTCCCAAGCTCCCTCATAATCCCACTGATTTTCTCTCTCTACCTCTCTCTCTCTCCTAGGTTTTCATCATCATCATCAGCTGCAAATCGGTAGCTGAAATCGGTGCAAGAATCTCTCAGCCATGGTCTCCACAAAGGAGCTCCTTTCCATAATCGAGTCGGCGCTTCTCGGCCCTTCGCCTCCGACGCCGGCGCAGCGAGTCGAGCTTCTGCACGCCATTCGAATCTCTCTCCCAGCTTTCCAGTCCCTCCTCTCCTATCCGGTACGTCCCGTTTGGTTGCTTAAAAAATGCGGGAAACTCATAATTCTGTTGTTCATCAATTTTTATTGTTTTCCCCCCATTTGCGTGGGTATTGTAGCCTCCGAAACCCTCTGATCGAGCTCAAGTGGAGTTGAGAGAAGTTCGGCTTCCAGATTCGCCGCCAATTTCGCTCGACGACCAGGACGTCCAGATTGTAAGTCCATTTCCTGTTTGGTTGCTCGGAAAATGGATGGAACCGAAATTACGGAAGGGTTTATTATAGTGCATTTTATGTTTGCCTTTAGGTTTTTCCATAATGTGACGCTTAGCTTTAAGCAATACAAAATGGCGAGCTTTCGGTAAACCAAATAATTGAATTGGACTCGGTTTAGCTAAGGGTTGAATCTGAAAAAAATTTACTTTCAAACCATGCCACTTAACTGCAACTTTGATGTTTTTTTTTTTGGGTTTGGGGGGGGGGGGGGGGGGGGGGGGGGGAAAGGAAGTGGGCAATTTTCTATAAGTGTATGTTTTACGAAATGATTTTATCAACTTATACGGCCTTTAAAGCGTTCGTTGATGAGATTCTGCTGTGTTATAATGTCTTGCTAAACGCTTTATTCATACCTTTAAGTACGTGATAAGAACAAGATTGTATGGTCCTGGAATATGGATATCTGATCATTATGGACTAATGGGAAGGGTACAAGCTTTAAATCCAGCATGGGATGTGGAAGGTTCTGATCTTTTCATTCCGGGAGGAATAGCCTCTCATCGTATCTCAGCAGGATACGGGGGGAATAGCCTCTCATCGTATCTCAGCGGGAACCTGGATCTACTCCAGCTTTTAGAAATTGATTAATCGGTAAAGATACATGTACTTGAGCCCCTCCCAATCGGTCAATAATATTAGAATCCGATGAATCAGCCCAGGTCGACTTACTAACAGGATGTCCTAATATGTTACAAAATCTCATTTCCTATAGGAAGGAAAATCAATTCTATTTTGGGTTGATTACAATATACTGTTTGACACTTTGTTCATATGCCTGTTGCTATGTGTCAATGACATTGTAGTGAAGCAATGGATAATTAAGGAATTGAGTGATTTGTTCCCTGATTGGTGTGTATTTTCTTGCCTATCAATCTGATCTTATTCTGGGAATAAATAGGTTGACAAATAATCAATTTCAAAACTAGTTTTTCATCTTGATTTTATCTATAACTTCGATTTTGTCAAATAAAATGTTGGAGGTGTTTATAAAGTTTTATGTCCTATGGAAATAAATTAAAATCACTTACTGGAGGTGCTTATAAATTTTCACGGCCTACAGAAATAGAACTAAAATTTTCTTTGAGTATGTCATTACGTAAAATGTTATAAGCTTTTCATTTATTGTTTGGTGCAATGTTGGATTGAAGGCTTTGAAGTTGAGTGATGATCTTCATCTCAATGAGATTCATTGTGTTCGCTTACTTATACATGGTAATCAAGAGGTATTTCTCTTCTTTACTTTTTCTTGTTTTAAAATTTGACATTCAGCTCAGTTGTATCTTGTTAAATGAAACTCATTTTCTATTGTTCTGTTTGTGCTGTCCTTAGTGGGGTTTAATGGGACGGGAACCACTGGAAATTTTACGCCTTTCTGCAGGGCTATGGTATACAGAGAGAAGAGATCTATTGACTGCCCTCTATACACTATTAAGGGTATCCGAATCTTCTTCTTTTTCCTGTGTCCTAGTTAAATTATAATTCTGTGATCCTTTGTTTTTTCCTGTCTAAAATTTCTAGTGAATTTTGTTTTGCAGGCTGTTGTGCTTGACCGGGGACTTGATGCTGATCTTTTATCTGATATTCAGAAATATTTGGAAGATCTTATCAGTTCTGGCCTTAGACAACGGTTGATTTCTCTTTTAAAGGTTTGTACATTTGCAATTTTTTTTTCGCCAATTTTCACCTTGATAATTCCCCTGATAGGTTAGTTGTCTTTGTAATTCTTAGTATCAAATGAAAGGAGATATAGCACTGCTGCTAGGCCTAGGCTTCACGCTTTTGTTGGGATGTTTTGTCATTGGTAGAAATTCACTTTAAGCTCACAGATGATGCGTAACATGTCTTTAGATTTTGTCTGCTGTGGTATTTATGTGATATTTATTAGTCAGCCTGTAAATGTTACTGTACATTGTTGACCTTTATTTACTAACCGCAGCCACCTAGTCAAAGGACTTGTATTTACAGATATGCTGTTGTTTTTTCTTAGGAGCTCAGTAGGGAAGAACCTGCTGGTTTAGGTGGGCCTCAAAGTGAGCGTTATGTACTTGATTCTAGAGGTGCTCTTGTTGAGAGGCGAGCTGTGGTCTACAGGGAAAGGCTTATTCTTGGACATTGCCTTATTCTGTCTATTCTAGTTGTGCGGGCAGGTAAGAGTGTATTCCATAGCGTATATAGCTGCAAGCTGTTCGTATTCACTGTGCACATTGAACACGATTAGTTTCTGCTCACAAACTATGTCTTTTACTGCATCTCTTGGCTTGAGAGTCAAAGAGGTATTCCAGAGATAAAATGTTGTTAAACCCTCTACAATTTCTGGATTCGCTGCTTCGTTTGTTTTACCGAGCGATAGAAGTAGTAGGATTACATGGTGCCAGTGCAATGGTGTCAAAACATAAACTTTCAGTGGTTGGATCATAAATGGGTCGACTTAACTGCTATACTATAACTAAACTGAAGTTCTGTTCATTTATTGAGCCATTTTGATTTTTCTTTCTCTGATTAGAATTATGCTTTTCATGTGTAAAGAAAAACTATGGACATAAATAACTTTCTGTGTGCTGAATTTATGCTTTTCCTGTGATGACGAATTTGTGCCAAAACCGCTTGGTATGCATCTTTGGCAGATTCAAAGGATGTAAAGGATATCTTTTCTGCTCTAAAAGATAGTGCTGCTGAACTTAGTGATAGCAATGACATAGTGAAACATCAGGTAATTTTATAGAGCAAACATTATTTTGTATGTTCTCTTGATCTTTAAAAATACTGGGCAATTCTCTGTCTGCGTGTGCCTATTTTTTCTACAGGTCATTTCTGCATGTTTGCAAGTGTACGTTTGTTTATTTTGACCTTTTTGTGCTTATAAACTATGTTGATGTCTTCTGACATTATGCATGTCTTTTCATATCTATGCAGATCACGTTCAGTCTTCATTTTTCCCTAGTGATTGCTCTCATATCAGATGCTCTGAGTGCTGTTCCTGATAAAGCATCTCTTCTTACTCGTGATGCCTCGTTTAGACACGAATTTCATGAAATTGTAAGATGAAAGTTAGTGGTTTAAACTGAATATTAATCCCTTTTTGATGACGGTTTGGGCATTGCTGATATTCTCGTGTGGTTCAGGTTATGGCTGTTGGAAATGATCCAAATGTTGAGCGTTTTGTTGATGGTGTGAGACTTGCTTGGGCTGTACACTTGATGTTAATACAGGATTCTACTACTGCCGCTGCCGTTTCAAGTGCTTCACCAAATGATTTGGCTTACCTCCACTGCTGCTTGGAAGTTATTTTCTCTAACAATGTTTTCCGATTTATGCTAGATAAAGTTCTTCGAACGGCAGCCTACCAGGTTTCTTTATTTTAAATCTTTGATCTCAAGCACTCTTATCTGAGAGAGATTTGCAAATCTGATGTTTCTTCTTGCAGTTGACCTTTGGGGAGATTTTGCTGAAAAATTTCATAATTTTTTTATTGGCTCTTGAACGCTAAAGTGAAAAAATTCTTGTAACATTTATGAAAAGGTAATATTTAATAGACAAAATAAGAAACATGGTAATTTGACAAAAAGTTAGGATTTCTGAGAAAGCCTGAACTGTTTTTTTGCTTCTCTATAGTGGTGGGGGAAAAAAATAGGAGAGAGCAATAAGGATAATGTGAAAAAGCAGAGAGAAAACATAAAAGAACATAAAATATGACATGATTAGACTATGACGAAATTGGACAGCTATTTTTGCTTGCAAGACAGGTTTTTTTATTTTTTATTTTTATTTTATTTTTTTATGAGGATTATATAAATTGGAATTTCGAATATCAGGGGACTGTTATCGATGACAAAGGGAAAAGAAATTCCAACAGTTCCAATACTTGCCCGTTTGGATCATAGATTGCATTTGAATGTTCATTCAAACTGTATGTTTGCATTCAAATATAGAATTTGAATTTTGTATTCAAATCAAATGTGTGTCTGGATAGTTTGTTAAAGGTAACATTTGAATAGTGTAAAGGTAGAAAAATGAGAGGTACGGATTTCTAAAAAGTGAAAATTCGGATTTGGATTTGAGTTGAATTGTTGTGAAATAGTGAAAACATGCGTTTGGACCACATGTTTGAGAGGTAATTTTTAGGTTGAAATTGGTTGACTTTTCAAAAATTAGTTATAATTTTTGTTGACTTTTCAGAAAAAGACAAAAATAAACCTAAAAAAAAGGTTTGCACCTTCCATCCAAACAAACTATTAAATGCACTTGATTGTTTCACCAACAAAACACATTATATTGGATTAAACATTAGATAGTGGAGATGGTGATCCAAACGGCAGAAAATTGTGACTTTACACAAAACGGAGAAGTTATTAAGGGTAAAGGTGTTTGCATTTACTTTGGAGAGGATTGGTGGTGACAAGGCGTACATGGTACTAATTGGGTTAACAAGAGTTCAAAAACACTTGGGAGGAATTAATATTTCTTAGGGACAAACATCTAAAATTGAGTGGACAGGGGATTCAAATTCTAAGTTGTCACAAGAGCAAGTATAGAATTGTCTCAATGGTTGGGGTACTACTAGAGTGAGCAATGTTTCCTATAGATGTTCTTGGGAAATTTATCTCCAAGGTTTGTCAGGATTGTCTAAATTGAATGCTGGGATAGGGGATTGATTTCGTTTTTACAAGATGTTTTGAGGGGATTCTTAGAAAAATTTATGTACTTGTTACTATTTGTCTTGAATATGTAATAATGACTTCTTTAGCATTGCGTTAGATATCTTTAACATTTAAACGAGCATCGTGTTCTGTTTACTTGTCAACAGTCCATTCAAGGCAATTCATGCAGGACTCGATTGAACATTTACATATGCTTGGCTTTTCTGTTTTCTGGTTTCCTGTTATCCATTTTTTATTTTAGAAAAATCTCTTTTTATGTAATCACTTCTCTTTGCAATTGTTACAGAATGATGACGAGGATATGGTTTATATGTACAATGCTTATCTGCACAAGTTGATCACTTGCTTCTTGTCTCACCCTCCAGCCAGAGACAAGGTCAGTTGGCTTTTATCATTTCTCTCCAGAAAAGATAACTGGATTGGATTTGTGCAAAATTTTGATCGGTACAGTTTAGTTTAATTTATTACCTTGTAAATCTGTTGGTCATGAAATTAATGCAATCTACAACTTTTTAGAAAGCTTGTGAAGAACAATAGTGACAGCGATATGTTATGCTTTGATTTGATTTGTGGTTTCTCCTGTTATCAAAGGTGTTTTTTTATTTTATTTTTATTTTTAAGTTTTATGTCTACTTTTGTTTTTACTTTAAATCTGCTCTTTTCTGGACTTTTTTTGCAGGTGAAAGAATCGAAGGAAAGGGCGATGAGCAGTCTTAGTCCATACCGTTCAGCTGTATCACATGATTTTACATATGATAGCAACATAAATTCTCAACAAGCCACTGATAGTGGTCCTTCACCATTTGTTTCTCTCTTGGAGTTTGTGAGTGAAGTTTATCAGGTTAGGTGAAACCAAAACATTTCTCATTTGACATGCATAAAGTATATTTTCATCTTCTCTCTGTGTTCGTGAGTCATGTTTATCAGGTTTGGTGAAACCCACAAATTTTGAGACTGCAGTGTTTCTTGTTTAACAGACATTTACGTATATGTTTATATCTTATTTTTTTAACAGACAGAAATGCAGATGTATTTATTTTTTCCTGTTGTGCATCCAATGCATGTAGTTACTTTTTCTTGTTTAACTTGTACAAAGTAAAGTTTAAACATGGAGAGAATCTTTAAAGATACAAAATTGCATATCTAAAAGGTTTATTTATTGGAGTTCATCTCTACTGTCAGGTGATTGTGTCAGTGCTTTTCCTTTTGCTTTGAGCAAAGATATGATAGATTTTCTTACCATTTGGGGGTGCCCCCTATATATATATATATATTATTATTTTTTTTTAATATGATTAATCGAAGAGTATATGTCTGGATTTCAATTAATAGCAGTAATGTTGAAACTATCTAGAAATATTATTTTTTCACTTTAGGTGTTCTCTCATCTTATTCATATCACTAGTTGTATATACGTGGTTCTAGGTGTCTTTGTGTTTGTTGCACACTAAATTACGTGTCATATGCTTGTGTAATTCTATGATAACCTGGAAATTTTTCCCCATTTTTTGCAAAATATCAGAGGGAACCGGAGCTGTTATCTGGTAATGATGTCTTGTGGACATTTGTGAATTTTGCTGGGGAAGATCATACAAATTTTCACACGCTTGTAGCTTTCTTGAATATGCTAAGTACCTTGGTAAGAAGTGCATTTCTTTACTGTTTAAAATTCTAATATCCAAAACGTACTTCATGACAGTACTGCACCTTTCACAGTTATTTCCCTTTTGTTTAATGTCATTTTGTTTTTGTTTTTGTTTTGTTTTGTTTAATTATTTATTTATTTTCCAGGCTTCTAGTCAAGAAGGTGCCTCAAAGGTTTATGAGTTACTCAAGGGGAAGACATTTCGCTCTGTTGGGTGGAGCACTTTGTTTGATTGCTTATCAATATATGATGAGAAATTTAAACAGTCCCTTCAAACTGCCGGAGCAATGTTACCAGAATTCCCTGAGGGGGATGCAAAAGCGCTTGTTGCTTATTTGAATGTTCTTCAAAAGGTTTCTATTTAGCGTTTTATTTTATTTATTTTATAATTAATTAATTAATTAATTTATTTTTTTGTGGCTACTGAAAAGTGGTTTGTTTACGAAATGTGGCAAGTTTATTGTCTATGTTGCTTTTTTGTCATTTCAATCCAAATATATTTGTTGTCACTGGTTAGCAATCATTGAAAATGATATACAACATGTCTCTCTCTCTCTCTCTCTTCTTATTATTATTTTTTTTTCTGCATAAAAAAAATATCAATTTTCTTCGACTGGCGAGCGTAGTTGTGTGTTTTATGGGGAGTATGTGTAGGACGATTTGGTCGATAATGTTCTGTTTCTTGCATGCTTGCTTTGACACAATGTTATTTGTTGCAATATTCTATGCAATAATTTGACATTTCTTTTTTTTTTTTTTCCGTTGTTATTTTTCTTTTAATTTCAGTTTTATAGGATTATGTTGTTGCACTTCTCCTGTCTATATTCTGCAACATCAGAGTAGGCAATGTGAGTTTAGAAATCTTGGATCTATGATCTAAAGAAACGAATCTTTCCTTCTCTTTTTCTTCCTTTCATAAACTATTGACAAGCAAGTCTTTTTATCCTTTTTCTCTCTTTAAATTGATTATGGCGTTTGGTCTGCTAACGAAAAGCTTTTTGACTGTTTTTGAGTTCAGTACTTTAATATAAATAGTTCTTATTTTTGGACCATGTGAAGAAATTGATTGCTATTTTGCTTTCAATGCACTACAGGTAGTACAAAATGGTAATCCCATTGAGAGAAAGAATTGGTTTCCTGACATTGAGCCATTATTCAAGCTCCTTGGCTATGAGAATGTGCCTCCTTATCTAAAGGTTGATAACTATGTTCCTAGACTGCTGCTCTACACTGGTTCTTAATTCAAGCACTGAGGCTTCAAATGTGTTTTACTTTTTTTTCCCCCTTCTCAAGTTCGTTTTCTGCCGCTACAGGGTGCTCTGCGGAATGCAATAGCAACTTTTGTTCATGTCTCTCCAGTTTTAAAGGATACAATTTGGAGCTATCTTGAGCAATATGATCTTCCTGTGGTCGTTGGATCTCATGTTGGGAAGGGTGCACAGCCCATGGCTACACAGGTTATTAGCAAAATTTAGGGGCCATTTGCATTTTAAGCTTCCACACACTATTTTCATTTACTAATTCTATATATTAAAGTTGGTTAAGACATTGGCTGTGCAAGCCTGTAATCTGCTAAGTAGTGGTTGATATGAGACTTTGTGTGTGTCAAAATCTTACAAAATCTCGTCTTTTACAGGTGTACGATATGCAATTTGAGTTGAATGAAATAGAAGCGAGGAGAGAACAATATCCTTCAACTATATCATTCCTTAACCTCTTAAATGTGCTTATTGCCGAAGAAAGAGACACAAGTGATGGAGGGCGTAGGTACTGGCCATTTGATTGTTCAATATTTTCTTGAATCTTCTTTCTAAGTATGTTTACCAACTTCTTGTCGGGTTCCCCTGTTTTTGCAGATTCATTGGAATTTTTAGGTTCATATGTGATCATGTCTTCGGGCCATTCCCTCAAAGAGCATATACGGATCCTTGTGAGAAATGGCAGTTAATTGTTGCTTGCCTTAAGCATTTTCACATGTGAGTTGATCCCACATTTGAAACTCAGAAGCCTATGATTGTGGTTTTGGGCTAGTTTGTGTTGAATGATTGGGGTTGCCTTCTCTCTAGAGGAGAGAAACTTCCATACTCATTTGGTTTTCCGTGCAGGATACTGAGTAAGTATGACATCAGTGAAGACGATGTTGACAGTATTATTGATAGCACACAGCTTTCAACAGAAACGCAACCATCTTCCCTACAAATGCAGCTTCCTGTGCTAGAGTTGCTAAAAGTAGGTTCTTTCTTTTGTTTTTGATACATAAAGTTATTTCTTTTACACAATACATGCAGCAAATTTAGATGATCAATAAAGTTGCCGTTCTCAGAAAAAAGAGAGAGAGAGGGAGGGAGGGAGAGAGCGAGAGACCAGCATGGATGCATTTTGCACGTATGACTTTCAAAGTTTGAAATAGTAGCACATGCGGTGGGGAAAAAAAGTAGCTCGGGTGGAGAACATCTTTGAATACTTATAATATTCCGTAGGAGTCATCACCATTACTAATAATTTTGTTCCTTCATTCACTTTATAATTGGACTATAGCAAGTATTGCAACTTCGGATATTGGTTGTCTAGTCATGAAAGTTCAATTCTCTATACTTGTGAATTATTGAAGCCACAATTTGTGTACCGACTTGTTGCAGGATTTCATGAGTGGGAAAACAGTTTTTCGGAATATCATGGGCATTCTTTTACCAGGTGTCAATTCCATCATCACTGAGAGGACAAGTCAAATCTATGGCCAACTTTTAGAGAAGGCTGTACAACTTTCTCTGGATATTATAATCCTTGTGCTGGAGAAGGATGTACTTCTTTCTGATTTTTGGCGTCCTCTATATCAGGTAGCTGTCCCAGATTGTTATACAAATTCGCTCTGTTTAATCATAGGGTCCAGATCGTTATACATTTTTTTCTGCTGTTGACTGACTAGTTGGCAATTGGTTTGTAAGCTTTTTTCCCCTTTAAAAGTTACTGAAATTTAACTAACAGGGAATTGAAAACCTTTTGTCTCTCTGAAAGGTACTAGGGCTAAAATTTGTGAAACAACTTGAGGTCTCAGGATTATTGAAAAATAGGGAAGGATTCCGTGGGTAGCAAAATGAGAAGAGACAGAAGTTTGCTGCTTTGGTTTTAGTGAACTATGTGCGTGAGTGTCTGAGTGGTAAGCTTGAGAAAAATAATGTGCTGCTCCACTTGAGCCAAGCATAGCGGACACCAGGTTGTTGGCTTATCATGGGGCCTGCATCATGTGTCTTGTGGTGCTTGGTTCTAGTGAGGTAGGACGGCAATGCTCTTAAGCTTATTACGGCATTAGATGGATACCAGACTCCACTATATTTACAGCATTAGAATGGGAAAAAGGAGAAATCATACGTTTTACTTGAACACAATGAAGTGTTTTCCATCAATCAAACTCCAATATAGTACAGTATCAGATGGATATCTTCCACAAGTCATTTCTTTGTATTAAAATGAAATTCAAACACTTGTTGCCTAGAGAAATACTGAGGAGTTTTAAGCTAAACGTCTTCTTGGAAGCATTTTAATGGTTTCAGTTTCCAACGTAGGTATATTGTATCTTTTTTTTTTCTTTTTTTTTTTTTTTCTCGATTTTACTTTATGGGCGAGTATGGTTTTATTGTGAGTCAGACCTGAACATCCTTTCACCCAAAAAAAAAGAAAAATAAAAAAATAAAAAAACCTTAACATCCTTTTCTTTTTACCTTTTGTGTTTGTGGTTAATGCTTTCTATAAAGCTCTCCTCATCAATTTGTTTCATGGTAGCATTTTTGCTTATGTTTTCTGTTTCATGCTACTTGCTTGAATCGCTCTTCTTCTAATGCAGCCTCTGGATGTTATACTCTCTCAAGATCATGGCCAAATTGTAGCCCTTTTGGAGTATGTCAGATATGATTTTCAACCACAAATTCAGCAATGCTCTATCAAAATCATTAGTATACTAAGGTACCCTCTTGTCTCCTGTTATTTCTATTATTCTCTTAATCTCTCTCTTAGGATATTTAGCATTGTTGCCCCCCAAACTTGTCACCCCTTGACAACTTGCCCCTTAACTTATAATTTTGGCAATTTTCCTCCTAAACTTTCAAAATTGTTGCATTGTACCCCATTTGGCTTAACTTCGTGTTAAATTGATGATGGAAAGTCCACGTACGCCCCATTTCTGACCAAAAATTTCTAGATAAAAACCCTAATGCAAATCTTTCAAATTCAAATATTCAATTTAATGGAAAGTTTTGGGGCATATTGACTTAGAAAATTCAAGGGGTAAATTGTCAAAATTAGAAGTTTGGGCGGCAAGTTGCCAAAGGGTGACAAGTTTGGGAGGCAATGGTGCAATTATTTTTCTATCTTATGATGCTTGGTTCTGCATAAAGCTTTATGGTATTCAATCTTGCAACTTTTTCTGGTTTTTTTGGCATTATGTATGTAAAGAAACATTAAAATACTTCGTTAGCCATGCAAAAGAAACCACAAATAAAAATAAAAGCAAGCAAAGACATTCTCTTAGATGAAAAGAAAGAAACAGAAAACTTTTAGCAAACGGTTGATTACCATAGCCTTTTAATTCTAATGAATTAAAAGGAAGCTAACGAATTACCCTGGTCTTCTATCTGCAACATAGAAATCAGATGAACCCATCTATGAAGGTTCACAACTGAACAAGATGTGAAGTTTCTTGCTCATATAGATTTCGAAAGAAATTAAATATCAGCAAAGTTATTGGTTTCATATAAAGAATGGCGGACTGAATTTATATTTTGTAACGAATAAAATCTGGAAACGGAGAATTATCTTCCAATATTCTCACGAATATCATAATTTTGTTTGCTATAGTATGATGTATTTTCAAAAAGCTCAAATGGTAAATTTTTATAAAATTGGGAAACAGTTCTCGCATGGTTGGGCTTGTACAACTGCTGCTTAAATCCAATGCTGCAAACTGTTTAGTTGAGGATTATGCTGCCTGCCTTGAGTTACGATCAGAAGAGTCTCAGTTCGTTGAGAACAGTAGTCAGGATCCAGGGGTTATTATATTGCAGGTTAGCTCTTGTAGTTGCTATCGTCTTCTTACATCTTTGAAGTTTGTAACTTTCTTTCATATGTTTAAATTTCTTCATTTTTGCAGCTTCTGATAGACAATATTAGTCGTCCTGCTCCAAATGTTACACATTTGCTACTCAAGTTTGATCTTGACAACGGTATTGAACGTACTATTTTGCAACCGAAGTTTCATTACAGGCAAGTTTTCTACCTGCTTCAAGTCTCAGGATGTTCATTCTTATTATATACATATTTTCACCATTTTTGAAAGTGATTAGGGAAAACTTAATATATTTTCATATCACTGAATGATACAATACAAGAGTTTTTATATACAACCTTCGGCTTCTATAAGAAGAAAAACAGAAACAAATACCCTAAAATCTGCTATACAGCTATACAGCAATTACCCAAAAACAATTGGGAAACAATCAAGCAATCTATAAAAGGAAAGAAGAGAATTCGGTATCAAACCGAATATTCCCACACTCCCCCTCAAACTGGAATGTAAATATTTGTCATTCCTAGTTTGTTCACCATGTCTTCGAAATTTGGTTTGTGGAGGCTCTTTGTTAAGATGTCGGCAGTCTGCTCCTTAGTAGGAATGTATATCATGCAGAAGCTTCCATTGTCAATTTTTTCTCTGATAAAATGACGATCCACCTCTCGGCGCACTTCAGCAAAGGCTTCCCCAATAGAAGGCAATGGTCTTCGGCCTAGAATTCGTCCTCGCACCTCGTCAAGGTCTTTGTTGAGTCCAGCGAGAAAGTCATACAATCGTTCTTTCTCTAAATGATTTTTAAATTTCATGTTGCCTTCGAGGTCACCCCAATCTGCTTCATAGTGCATATCCAATTCCAGCCATAGAGTCTGCAACACATTGTAATATTCGGTGATATCCAACTGACCTTGCCGAATATCCTTGAGTTTATTCTTAATCTCGAACACCTGTGAAGCATTCTCAAGGTCCGAGTAATTTTCTTTTACAGCATCCCAAATAGCTTTAGCGGTGCGAAGAAATAAATAAGTTCGGCTAATATGGGGTTCCATCGAATTAATCAACCATGCCATAACAATGGAATTATTAAGTTCCCACTGTCCGTAAGCCGGATCTGTCAAATTAGGACGCTGAATCTCACCGCTGATATAGCCGATTTTTCCTCTCCCTCGAAGCACCATCAGAACCGATTGGGACCACTGGAGGAAATTCTTGCCATTCAGCTTGTGATTTGTAATCTGCAGTGATGACCCTTCTCCAAAAGACTGAGCAACCACAGTCGATGTGACTGGGCTGAGAGTGGAGAATGGTGAGCCATCCTTGTCAGCACCAATAACTTCCTTCTCTGAACTCATTGCCGTGGAAACACACTACCCAGAGGACTACGAGTGATGAAGACGAGAAGACGACGAACGACGAACGACGAACGACGAAGACGACGAACGATGAAGACGACGAATGATGAAGACGATGAACGACGAACGACGAACGACGACGAACGACGAACGATGAAAACGACGAACGACGAACGATGAACGACGTCGTGGAGAAACGATTAAGACGACGAACGACGAACGATGAAGACGACGAACGACGAACGACGGAACACAACTCGACAGAAATTCCAGAACTGGAGCCTTCGCGATTGTCGGAGAGAACAGATCTCCGTGACTGCAACGTCGTGAAGGAAGACTAAAAAAAACGATATAGTTTGAGCGTGAGGCTCTGATACCATGAAAGTGATTAGGGAAAACTTAATATATTTTCATATCACTGAATGATACAATACAAGAGTTTTTATATACAACCTTCGGCTTCTATAAGAAGAAAAACAGAAACAAATACCCTAAAATCTGCTATACAGCTATACAGCAATTACCCAAAAACAATTGGGAAACAATCAAGCAATCTATAAAAGGAAAGAAGAGAATTCGGTATCAAACCGAATATTCCCACAATTTTCATATGCAATTCAGTTGAGCACAAACTGTCCATTTGCAGTTGCTTAAAGGTTATTCTTGAAATATTGGAGAAGCTTTCGAAGCCCGATGTGAATGCATTGCTTCATGAATTTGGCTTTCAGGTTAGAAAAAATTATTTTGTGTTTATCTAAAACGAATTCTAGTACTAAAGTAATATTCTCCTTTTGAATCCTTTTCTTCTTATTCTGTTTTGTTTCTTTTGTTTTTGGATGTTTGCCCACTTGAGTTTTGTTTTTTATGGATAATTTGCAGCTTCTTTACGAGTTATGCTTGGATCCACTAACATGTGGTCCCACTATGGATCTGTTGAGCAGTAAGAAGTATCAGTTTTTCGTAAGGGTAAATTATTTAAAATATTTCAAGTTGACGATTGTGTGTCTTTGTTAATTTTTTCCTTAACATGTTTCATTTTGCTTTTTCGTTTAAAAAAAAAAAAAAGGAAAAAGAAAAAAGAAAAGGAAAGGCTTGTTCTATTTTGTTTTCTTAGTACTATTATTCTTTCTATCATGACAGCACCTGGATCCTATCGGGGTTGCTCCGCTTCCTAAACGGAGTGGCAATCAGGCACTTCGTATCAGTTCCCTTCATCAGGTTTCTCTCTCTCTATTGTAAATTCTTTTTCAGCTTTCTGCTATTTGTTATTGAATGCTATTTTCCTATCGCACTGTTTTCATCTATGAGTGATCTTCGCAAATTTCTCTACTTTGGCTTTGGCAGCTTAAGGGTTTTTCTTTTTGGTCTAACATATTTCAGCAATCTACTCAACGTCTTAGGTTGTTAAATGTTTCATGATAGCAATGTCATGTGATAAAGAATCTCGATCTTTAATAATATGTTAAAAAGAAAAGTAGTTGTTATTTAGTTTCATTAGTTACAATCACAATATAGTGAGCACCAGGGTCTTAAGAGGATTTTAGTTTTCTAGTAGTGTTGTTGGGATACGTTAGCAATCCCCAATGTTGTTTAACATCTGTTAAAGCTTTGGGAATCATGGTAATATTCTAGTAATGCAAATTTACATTGATGGCTATGCAGCGAAACGTGCAACTGTGTTGAATCTTCCATTTTGCCATGTCACATTTGTTCGAGACCTTGGAACAAATACAATAAATTAAGAAATGACTCAAGGCCCGACATTTCAAAGTTTGATTGTTATATACTGCATCCTTTGGACCGTCGGAAATTTATTCCTATATCTCTACATTGCAAATATTGTTCTAAATCCATTTGTCACATGAATGGAGTTTTAGATTTCATTGGATTGAGTTTGATAAGCATTTCTGGCTTTCCCTTAAGATTTCAGGATTGGTAGTTGATACAATTTATTGGTTGGATTTCATTTCAAATCAAAATTTCCCTTGTTTACCAATGTCAGAGAGCATGGCTGCTGAAACTCCTAGCAATCGAATTGCATGCTGGTGATATGAGTAGCTCCTCTCACCGAGAGGCATGTCAAAGTATTCTTGCTCATCTTTTTGGGCGGGAAATTATTGGAATTGGAACAGATCAAATCATATCATATTCCCTTTCGCTCCAAAATAGTGCAGAGGCTGCTGGAACTAGAAGTATCAATAAGAGTAAGGTATGACTAGTAGAAAAATTACAGTTTCCTTTATTTGTTTTTTTTTTGGCGGATTGATGACATTCTTTTGTTTTGTTTTGTTTTGTTTTTTTTTTTTTTTGGGTTGAGGGGCAGGGGGAGTGCCTGTCAGCTTTTTGTAAGGTTTTGTGATGACAAATAAATCTAGTAATGCCTTGGGAAAGAAAATTAATCTAGTGATTTAAGCTTGGAAGAAGTGTTTATTTTTCAACTCTTTAAACTCTCTAACCATATTTAAGATATTCATTGGTTGTGTGTGTCATTAATTATGCAAGAATTCATCAAAATCGTTCTAACTGAAGTTAAGTAATTAGTAGTTTTCAGAAAATAATTGAAGAAAATACCAGGTTTTAAAATATTTGGAGTAAATAGCAGTAAATAACAAATTTACAAGGTATATGGTTTATTTACGCTTGTAAATATGAAATTTACGTAATAAATTTTCTATTTACCTAGTAAATTTTCCATTTACCTTATTTATTTTACAACCTTGCTATTTACTTTAATTATATTCGTAAAAATGCTATTTACTACAATTTCCCTTTTTTTTGGGCTGAGAGTAATTGTGTAAATATTGTTCGACTCCTTTTGTTTGTCTTGCTCTGATTGTTTACTTGATATTAATGTGAAGCTTATGTTCTCCTTTCTTTCAAGTGAGAAGATTGATATTTTTTTTTCCCTTTATCAAATTTAGGTTCTGGAGTTGCTTGAAGTAGTTCAATTTAGATCTCCAGATACCAGCATGAAGCTCTCTCAGATTATTTCTACCCTGAAATATGATTTACTGGTAAAGCTCTAATCCTCAAATATCTTGTTTGCATAGTTTTTGCTGCAATTTTTTTTGTCCTTTCTCCTTTGTAAAAGATGTCTTGTTCTTTAAATTTTGGTCTCGTTGATTTCTTAACTTTCTGATATCTTTCACTAAATATGATGTATAGGTGGAGGACGTACTTGCCAATCCTGCAATTTCAGGGAAGGGTGGCGTATACTATTATTCTGAGCGTGGTGATCGCTTGATTGACCTGGCTTCCTTCCGTGACAAACTTTGGCAGGTTGGTTTTTGAAAAAGTTCCAGAATTTAAATTTTTTATTTTTATTTTTTGTAGTATCGCTCTTGAAAACTTTCCTTCTGTTTGTTGCTGATCTTCTTTCCTTTTTTTTTTTTTCACTTATATTTCTTGTTTTTTCCCTTACAGAAATTCAGTTCTATGAATCCCTTATATTTCATGTTTTTTCCCTTACAGAAATTCAGTTCTATGAATCCCCAGCTCTGTAACTTTGGGAGTGAAGCTGAGCTCAATGATGTAAAAGAGACGATCCAACAGTTGTTACGATGGGGATGGAAGTACAATAAGAACCTTGAGGAACAAGCTGCTCAACTTCATATGTTAACTGGCTGGTCCCAGATTGTTGAGGTCTATTATTTTTTTAGATTGACATAATTGACATTTTTGAGAAGCAGATCACACTTCAAGTGACATCTTTTGACATACTTCAACTTCGCATGCAGATCTCTGCTTCCCGGAGAACATCATTACTTGAAAATCGATCTGAAGTTCTTTATCAGTACGTCCTTTACATTTTTCTTTCTTTTTTCCATTTTATTGATTCAGTTCTTTATAGCTCTTTTATCTTCATTAACAGGGTTCTCGATGCCTCTCTGACTGCATCTGGTTCTCCTGACTGTTCATTGAAAATGGCATTTATATTATGCCAGGTAAATTTATTTATTATAGATCATTCTTCTAAATGTTGTACACTTTGACACGTTTTCCACTTTGTGGGGTTGACACGCTGACTGAAATTTCTTAGGTTGCTCTAACATGCATGGCCAAATTACGAGATGAAAGGTTTTTATGCCCCGGTGGGTTTAATTCCGATAGTGCAACATATCTTGATGTTCTCACGGTGAAACAGTTATCAAATGGCGCTTGTCATTCAATATTGTTTAAGCTTATGTTGTCAATTCTTAGACATGAATCATCAGAGGCCTTAAGGAGACGGTATGGTAGTCAGAAAGATGATATTTTTTGCTGCAAAACTCTTCTTATCAGCAGCTGACCTTCATTTTTCATTCTATTTTCAGCCAATATGCACTGCTACTTAGCTATTTTCAGTATTGTCAACATTTTCTTGATCCAGATGTCCCAAAGTCAGTTCTGCAATTCTTGCTACTTGACGATCAAGAGAGTGAAGATCTCGATCTCCATAAGGTGTCCAGCTCTGCAACCTTGATGCAACTTTTTAACATTTTGATGATTAAATGTAGCAATATTGTTAACTAACCCGTTCTGTCTTTTTTACTAGATCAACAAAGAACAAGCGGAACTTGCTCGTGCCAATTTTTCTATTTTAAGGAAAGAGGCTCAATCACTTTTAGATTTGGTGGGTGACATGTTCCTTGTCTTGATTATTTGGTAACACTAGGTGTTTATTGCAATTTGGTACTACCAATGGATGAAGAAACCTCTCATTTCTCTTTCATTCGTCTTTAGACATGAGAGCACATGTGATCTTAATGAGCGTAAGGACTAATTTGGCTGTATGTACAGTTTTGAGTTTTTGGTCTTAGTTTGTCAAACATTTTGGTATGGGCTTCTCATGTTTGCTACGTTGATCGTCTTTTGAGATCCCTTTTACTTACCTTGGTAAATATCAACATGTTACAGTTCGTAAAGAGGCTCCTCCTTGTTCACGTAGTAATTTTCCCGCGATTGTTCAGGTAATAAAGGATGTTAATCAAGGTAGTGAACCTGGAAAGACGATAGCACTTTATGTTTTGGATGCATTAATTTGCGTGGATCATGAAAGATATTTCTTAGGCCAACTACAGAGCCGGGGTTTTCTACGGTCTTGCTTAACAAACATCAGCAATGCTTCCTTTCAGGTGCTTCACTGGTCCCACCTTAAGTTGCTGCTGCTACTTGCAAATAAATTTTGTAATCCGTAATTTCTACTTTATAGTTTCAGGTTCAATTTTTAGATTTATTCTTCTACTCTTTTAACTTATCTTACATCGCTTTTATTTAGGGTCCTTGGATCATTTTCCTTTAGTGTTTTTTGGGTTCCCTCCTCAAGTAAAACCCAACAAGTTATTTATTTTCTGGTCTCATCTATTTTCTTTTCCCATCCTAATCCTAAAGAAGCATAGTTTCCGGTTTATATTCGATGTAAATTAAACTGTGGAAAAGGAGAAAAAGTTGATGTTTTATAGGAGAGAAGTTTCTGTTCTTGGAACATATAAAAATAATTAAACATTTAAGTCAAACAACGGTTCATACACCAACCTAAATTGACTTTGGTAAGGTCTTGAAATGACCTGAGCTTAAGCTGTCTGTGGTCCAGAAAATGATTAGTGTGGAGAAGTTTTAAGTCTGGATAAACAATGAAGTAGGGTTGATCTTAAAGGTGTCCTGCATGTTCTAAGTTAGAACTCCAAAATTTCCTTTTGAGACATGTCAGCTTACTAATACCGAAATTTGTTTTAGGATGGTGGGCATCTCATGGACTCACTGCAGCAAGCATGTACACTTGAGGCCGAACTTGCTTTACTCTTGAGAATCAGCCACAAATATGGGAAATCTGGAGCCCAGGTTCTTTTCTCCATGGGTACTCTCGAACATATTGCTTCATGCAAGGCTGTCAACTTTCTGGTAACTACTATGTGCTCGTTCATATTTCATACTTTTGGTTTCATTACATCCTCTTTTAACTTTTGACTAACTACCAGGGAAGTTTGAGGCGAGTTGACGCAAAGCGAAGGGATGTGGCTGTGGATTTTGACAAGCAACGGATGATCGTAACTCCTGTGCTGAGATTAGTTTATTCTCTAACATCGTTGATTGATACATCTGAATTTCTTGAGGTTAGGCATCAATTTTTTTTTTTTTTGGTAAGAAAAAAATCCATTGTTTCCTATCAGACTTTGGCATGTTAGTGCCATATAGGTATATAGGTATTAGCTAATGCTTTTCCTTACTGTCATTTCTGAGTTGGTCGTTCTCTTTTGAAAGGTTCATATATGAAATAGTATCTAAATAAATAAGCCCTTGCTTCATTCACCAAAAAGGAACTTTAGCAGATGTAGTCTTATTTGTCTTATTTGTTTAATTTGCATGATAGTGTCCAACAGATGTAATTACTAATGTTAAACTTTACTGTATTTTCTGGTGTAGCGTTACAAGTAATTTTCGTATATCTTAGTGTGTTACTTATGCTGAATGCATATCTTAAAATAGGAACCATGTGTCACGTGCATATCTTCTATGAACTTCTCAGGTGGGTCTAACCGACATTTTAAAGAAACATCATCTGATTAAACAGTCAAAAGACATAGGATTGTTACGCGTTTTCCATATGAATCTGCTTACAAGTTTCTGCCTTTATTTTCTTCTTTATGTTTGAATTATTATAAAAAAAAAAAAGAAAAAAAAAAGAGGTTATACTTCTGTTATTTATTTTGACAATTTTACTTTATGGTGGTTTTAGTTAATCCCCTCTCTCTCTCCTCTCCTCTCCTCTCCTCTCCTCTCTCTCTTCACATTGTCTTCTGTTTCCTTTGTTTATCCTCTATTCAAGTGCATTCAGGATATTGTTACATTACTTGAATTTCAATTTCTACTAGGTGAAGAACAAAATCGTCCGTGAAGTAATAGATTTTGTCAAGGGGAATCAGTCACTCTTTGATAGAGTTCTTCGACGAGACTTTTCTGAGGCCGATGAATTGACAATGGAGCAGATTAATCTTGTTGTTGGTATACTTAGCAAGGTAAAGCTTGCTTTTTATGTTTCGATGGACTTGACAGGGGAAAAGGGAAAAAAGTATTCTTCAAACAAGCTGGGTGCTTAGCTTCTCCCTTGATTTAGCTGCAACAGTTCATCAGTTCTAGAATCAGTTTTATTCCGCTGATGTAGTGGCATCTGAATGGTCTGAGGCCCATAACTATGTTGAGGGAAATATAGGAGTTTTGCTTCTTGCACCTCTTTTAGCGTAATTTCTTAAGGATCCACAAAAGTTTTAATCACCACTTTACTTTCAAGAAGTATACCAGCTCTTCTATACATTGATTCCATTAGTAACTATCGTCTTAGTTTGTTGACGGGTAACATTTTCTGTTTATTTGCATGCTAAAATTATTGTGCATAGCACTAGATTCCTTTTTTCCCCTTCTATATTTATATCTTTTTTTTTTTTTTTTGCCCCCCTTGTTTTGGGATTAGGTTTGGCCTTATGAAGAGAGTGACGATTGTGGCTTTGTTCAAGGGCTTTTTGGTATGATGCATGCTTTATTCTCGTGTGACTTGGAGACTCCTGGTCAATCAGTTCGATCTCTGGAGGTTTGATGATTCTACAATAGACAATTAAAAACAAGTTATTTTTTATTCTTATTTTTTCAATCAATATGTGCTCATTTCTATTCTCATTTCCCTTCCTTTTCTATTCGTTTGTGGGAAAATTACCAGAATCAAAGAAAATCGGAACTAAACAGGTTTCAATTATGCTTCAGCTTGAGCTCTTATCTATATTTCCTCGTCAGGAAAAAATCCCTGAGACTGCAGGTAGATGTAATCATGTTTGGGGCCTTTGGACTAGTTAGCTTGCCTGTTATTTCACTCATAATTAACTTCTCTTCCGCATTACTGCAGATTTCAGATGATGTGTCTGATTACCATTCTTCTGTGGGAAGTCAACAGCCCACGTTGAGCTTACTTGGTTCTCTTCTTAATTCTGTGATAACCGCTCTTGAAAGAGTCGCAGAGGAAAAATCCCAATTAATTAACAGGGTAAACTTGATTAAGTTTTTTCCCCCCTCAATTTACAATATTATACATCAAGCGACAAGTAAGATTTCCCTTATGGTATGCAGATTAGAGACATAAATGAACTTTCAAGACAGGAGGTTGATGAAATTATTAATATATGTGCCAGGCGAGATTGTGTTTCCCCATCTGACAACATACAGAAACGGTACCTTTTATTGAAAACCTTTCTGCACTCTCTTACGTGCGCTATAAGTCTATGACACATTAGACGTTATCTAAAACGGCATCCTTGCTTCATGATTTTATGACTGCTATGCTAGTTATAGCAATCATAACATGCTTCAGTTTGTTTGTATTAGATATCTGTCAGCAATCACAAATTTATTCGACATTTAATCAGGAACCTTCATCATAATATTTCTTTTTTATTGTTTGTAATTCTTTTCTTAGTCCTTTTCCTCCCCAATCTTGCAGGAGATATGTTGCAATGGTGGACATGTGCCAGATCGTTGGCAACAGAGATCAATTAATCACGTTATTGCTCCCGATTGCAGAACAGATCCTAAATATCATCCTGATCCATCTTCAGGATAGGTACGAGCTTTTTCCTCTTAGGGTGTTCGGGTTGAAGACGTTTTGACCCCCATGACAGACTATATCACCACTGTTGATGCGGAATTCATATCTCTACTAGATTTCTCTGACTTCTTATTTTTGTCTGGTTAATTTTTATTTTGGGCCAGTTCTGTTACACCCGCCAGTGGAGCTACAAAAGCTATTACGTCTGGTTCCAGGCCCGACTCGGAAGACGATTTGCCTTTGCTTAGTGGAAAGCTACTTTCAACTTTAGAACGACTTGAGTTACTTAGTGAGGTATGATTCTTAGTTCTTACAGTACAACCTACTTCTATATCTGTTTCTTTGATCCTTTTTAGTTCAAAAGCATTTTGAATATTATTTTTTGTCCGTAACATCTCAGGATAAAGTAGGACACAATCTTAAGGTATTTCGGAGATTAGTGACTTCGCTCAAGGAAATGGCAATTCAAAACATGACGTTGTGATAATTTTTCCAGGGCAGTTGGAAACTTCATCTTATCTTGTCCGAGTGTAAATTTCAGACTTTTTCCCTCGCTTTTTGTATTGTTGTATTCTAGTTCTTGTGTATTATGATAATTAAGTGTTGTATAATCAATGAGTTTGTAAAATCAGGTTTCAGGTTCGTTTACGACACCATTATTTAATAAACTTATTGCCCGTTCTTCACAGGTACCCCTGATGTTGCAGTAGTTTTGATCACTAATTATCGGGTTCTTCACAGAAACGAAGAAGAGTTGCTGGAATATCACCCCTTGGAACATATCCCTTTCCGACCTTTAAGGAAGACTTTTTATCAGTGCAACATAAGACCTTGATTTTGTTTTAATAGTGTTCCAAATTTATGTGAACATATAATATTTCCGCTTAATACCTGCCATGTCTTGATTCGAGCTCCGTTCGTAGTTCCCCCAAGGTAAACCCTACTGATAAAAATGTTCTCTACCTGTACAAAGTTTCGTTTCTCTCCCAAGGCTTCCAATGCTGTTTCCAGAGGGGAGAACAGTAAATCAAGGAACTACTTTCATATTAACGTAGTGAAATGACTTTTTTTTTTTGGTGAATAAAAAAGGGGATCAGGTGGTCTCCATCCCCTTTGACAAGTTGCATTCCTTGAAACACCGAAGGAGCAATAACGACCTTATGTTAGTTTCTCTCAGTTATCCATTCAGGGCCTATCACTTGCACTTGCTAACCCAAAACATCAACAATCAAAGTTGAAGTGGGGGACTTTATGAGAGGTTGTGGGATTCGAACCCGGATGGACGTAGGAGAGATGTCTAACAAAGTAGTGAAATGACTTGAGAAAAGGGATTACTTAAGCAAGATTTATTTTATTCCGTGACCGGGTCCACATTGAATATAGGAGATGTGAACATCTGAAGTATAGTCTCCAATGGAGATACAGTCATCCCCTATTAAATGCATTTTTGAATTAGGGAAAACCCGAAATTAAGATACAGGATTAAAGGGAATCAAAGGTGATTAGGATGTTATAGAATGAAAAGTGCTACCTGTTCTTATGACAATGTCGTAGAAATCACTTTGTTAGAGGACTGAATGTGGATACCATCAGTATGGGATTGGTTTTAGGAGCTTCAATCGTTAAATGGTTGATTTCAATGCCGCCACAGCGCATAAGTGACAGATTGGTTTGAGGGCTGTTGATGAACTGAATGTCCTTCAGGCTGTTGTTCTTGCATGACAGAAAATTAACTGCCTGCAGTCCCCCCCCCCCCCCCCCCCCCCCCCCCACAACAAAAAAGAATAAAATAAAATAAAATAAAGTGGAATAAAACTCGTTCAATTTTGTAATCACAATTTCATCATAGGTGTGAATGGAATCATTTAAAAAAAATACCACTTACTGTTGGAGCTAGTGAAGTACATCCATTCCGAAATATTGGGCAGAGAAGAAATGTAAATCAGAGTGGTATGAAGACAGTTTTAGAATTGTTAGGGATAGAAATAAATATCCGATTTCAATACCAGGTTGGTATGATACTGGCATGACTGACTCCACCAACCACTACCTCGACCATCAACCCAACCATAACTGGCGACATTGAGCCCGTTTATGTCCTGGAAAGCCAGCCATTAGAGGTGGGAATTCGGGCCGCCCGGCCAGGCCCTAGCCCGATGGGCTATTTTAAAAATTCGGGCCGGGCCGGGCCGGCCTGAATTTTTGAAATATAAGCCCAGTCCGGCCCGCGGGCTTAGAGCGGGCCGGGCCGGGCCGGGCCTAGCCCAATTATTAAATTTTTATTAAATTTTATTTTTTATTTGTAATTTTTGAATCAATTTATATATTTTTGATAATTTAATAATTTATCTTACTATTTTATCTTAGATAAAAAATAAAAATTTTATACTTTGTTAAAAAAAATTTATTATACTATTTCTATTAATTTTTATATTTATATTTATATTATAATTACTTAGTTAGTACTTAATAATTATAATATTAGTTAGTTAGTTAACTTAATATTATAATTAAACTTTTAATTTTAATTGTTTAAGATTATAATTATTTATCAGTGTTTGCTTAATAATTAGTTAACTTAATATTATAATTAAACTTTTTAATTATTTTTTTTATTTTTTTACATAACGGGCGGGCCGGACTGGCCCATCGGGCTTAAATATTTGGACCGGCCCGGCCCGGCCCACCGAGCCTAAAAGGAGAGCCCAGCCTGCCTCTTACTATAGGGCCGGGCTTTTACCGGGTCGGTAGAATGAGGGCGGCCCGACCCGTTTGGCCCGGCCCAAATTCCCACCTCTACCAGCCATTGACTCGGGTTAAGCTTCTCCCACGCACTAGGTGAGGTTGGTGCTAAAATGCTGCCTAGTATCTTGCAAATCATAGTTAGAACAACATAAAGTTATTCTTATGACAAATGGGAATTTCACAATTCAAATGTGCTTCAAAATACAAGAAATTTGATGCTGTTAGCGTTGCATGGACCGCGGAAAGCAATTGGGTCTACCAAAAATTTCTCTTCTGGAACAACTACAGTAGGATTTTCAGTTTCTGAACTACAAGCTGCATTCCATGCCTTCAAAAATGCCTACAATAATAAAACAACAATTATGATAATATTTTCGGGGAAAAAAAAAGAACACTAATTTATGCTGAAAAAGAAATTTACAAGAAATCAATGAAAAAGTACTTGTGAATTATCTGTGGTGCCACCACTAATAGCTCCATAATCCAAGAGATTGAAACTCTCAGGATGTGCATAGCCATTGGAGGTAGAAATTGAAGCAGAAACTAAACAAATAACAAGAAGAATACCATGCAGAATTGTAATAGCCACCATTTTTACTGACTCATGATTTCCTCTTTAAAGAATATGAATGTTTATGTGAATTATCCGATTTGATTTTATCAGAATATATCTGAGTCCTTAAGACTCAATAATAGTTTGCTTAGTCAAGCATGAGGCCTTTTGATGAAAAAGACAGAATAAGGATGTATGATTTTATTCCGGTCAAAGTTTGACTAGGATGATTTAGGATATGATTAAGACGGGACTGCAGTATAATAAACAGTATGGAAATTATACTGCAATAAACCGTCATTACGAATGAAAAAGCAAGAATAAGGTACGAGACTACTTTAGAAAAATCAAGCACAGTATTTAGAGTAATAAGGACTAGGTAGCTCCAAGTCCTAAGAAAAATTTATACGCAGCCTAGTTAAGCACATATGAATTTTGGACTGCAGTCCACTACAACTGTACTGTTGTTAGTTGAAAACAGTATTAGCCCTATCTGAGTTATTAAGAAAATGGACTGCATATTAAGGAAAGTGCCAAACATGGTCTTATTTGGTGACACCTCATTAAAGATAAATAAGAAATTTTTGGAATTCAAAATTAAATGGATAATTATGCATTAATTGGGAGTAAAATGGCACAACCATGGCCGGCCACCTCAAGGGTCCCTTTAGCAAATATTTTACTTTTGAGGTTAGATATGCAATTTTAGGAATAAAAATAATTCTAGAAAAGAAATTAATTTTTACCTATAAATAGGTGAGGTGGGATGAGTTTGTGATCATTTAGTGAAACCCCTAACTTTCTAGTTCATTCTCAACTCTCTCTCCCTTCCCCTAGGAACCGAAGCCAAAAGAAAAAAAAAAGAAAAAAAAAAAAAAGAAAGAGAGTAAGGGGGGAAATTTTTAATCCAAGACCTAGAACTATTCTCAAGGCTTAAAGGTAACCCTCCTAAACCTTTTAAGTAATTCAATTAAGTTGTGATTCAAAAGTTTAAGTGTATTTCATGTTGGGTATGTAAGGGCATAAGCTCACCTTTTATTTTTCATGCAATAGCCTAGATTGCTTGATATGTGCTTGATTAGGGTTTAGTGGTCTTGATTTATGATTTGGTGCATGTTTGTGATACTATGTGTTAGAAATTATATAGTATGTGTGAATGCCTATTATGTGTTTGTAATATGTCCCCACATACTCAAGAAGAGGTATTGTATGAATGATAATGATGATGATGATGTATGATGAATGGAGGGTGAAAAATTAACCCAAAATCCTAATTTGGTAAAGGTTATCATTTGGGTTTGTAAGGATGGGAAACCAATGCATGATGATGAAAACCATACGTAACATACTGCATGTTTGTCGTAGGCTCACGGTTTCAACAGTTTGAGGTCGGGTGTGCGTAATTTTACGTAAAAATCAACCAAAGTTGAAAACTGCCAGTTTCGGATTAAACTGAACAGCAATCTGGAAATGGAATTTTGAAGCCTTTAGATGCCGAATTTGGAAAAGGTTAAAACTAAAAAGTTGTAAAAAATTGAAACCCCTAGGGGGCAACATAGACAGATTTTGAAAAATAAGCTCCAAAGGCTTCCGTTTTTATGAAAATCCGAACCTGGTTGCCCAGACCCTGTGCACGGCCAGGCAGATTCAACAAGGAAAAAGGATAGGTTAAAGGCATAATTAATATTTGAGGAAAAAATAAAAGTTATAGGAATCATTGAGATCTACAACTTTCATGGAGAAAATGTTTTCAAATTCAAAACAGATTTTAAGATAAAACTGGATCTTAAAAAACTGAGCAGGAAACAGGAAATTCCTGCACAGGATTTTCAAAACAGTACATGAACAGGCAATTCCTGCACATGCACTGATAACTGAAATTATGGAACTGTTTTCAAAGATTGCTTTCAGAATTTGGTAGTTTTTGTTTAAAAGTACAGTTTTATAAAAATACGGTTTTACTGCTTGTATATTTTCAAGCTCATGCATACATGTTGAGGTGCATATGATTTATGTTTTACTATTGTGGCATCATGAAGCATGCTCATTAATGATAAATCACATGGTAAGAACAAAATCAAGTTTCAAGTAAGAAACTGTTTACAAGTATGAAGTGGTTTTTCAAATATGTTTCAAAGCCATAACAAGTTTTTAAAGATGTAAAATAAGTTTTCAAGTATGATGGCAAGCGAGTTGCCTTATGTCGTACCGACCCGCTCTAGGTCGGGTTTGGTCCATGGTTTGAGTTGGATTGGACTGGCCGCCCCAACCACTCCATAGCTGCGTGTCACGGTACGTACACTCATGTTAAGTAAGGGGCCCAAAAACGTGCTAACCTAAGACATCATAATGAAAGCATACTTGGTTCATGCATTGTTTTTGTTACGAAATGTTTTGCGGATTAAAAGTTGTACTTACTGAGCGAAAGCTCACGACTTACGTTTGTACTGTAGGTAAGCAAATGTTGTGTGTTTTTCTTTGTGTGTGCTCGCAAGTGAATGAATCGCCACAAGTAATAAAGTGACAAATTGTCGAGTATCGTCCCACAAAGATTGAAATTAAGAAAACTAACTAAGTACTACAATTAAAATGACTCAATTTTATCTAAGCTATCAAAATTGAAGGGAGTTGAAATAAGCAACTAAATTAAGCAATTAAATTAAACTAAGATTAAGCAAAATAAGAGCAATCGAAATTATAGATTGAAGGGAACTCGATGGTGTGTAAGGCTAGGGGGTTTTGATTTCACTTGACTTAAATTTGCTTATCCAATTCTAGGCTTGTTAATCGAATTCATTCAAAACATTAATCGTAGGTGACAAATTTGAATTTCACTCCCTCTCCCGAGTGCCGAGTAAAATAATATGCAAAATTTAATCAAATTAATATCCCTATTAACTCAACTAATTAAGCACTCATTACGTAACCCTACTCTAGTGATTACCCAAGTCATATTAGCCTCCCGAACTTAATATTACAATGGGTTGTGTTTCTCAATTCCCAACATATGAAATTAACTCTCCCGAGCCCAATTTTACACATCTCAAAACTCTAATTTAATGGTAAATAAAATTAGGAAAACAAAGCATAGAGAAACACAAACAATTTAGAATGGGATTCAATCAACAAGCATTAAATTTATCATAAAAAAGTCATCATCAAGCTACATCATACCCCCTAGCATAGAAAGTTTAGCTAGACATCAAAATTCTCAAATCCATAACCAAATTTGAAACAAATATCAAACCCATATTTAAACACCAAATCAAAGAGTAAATGCAAGTTTAAGAGCTACAAAGAGAGAGAATAGTAAAAAGAAGAAGAACTAGTTGAAGAACAAGCTCCCAAGTCTTCAATCTCCTTCAATCTCCAAGAAAAGCCTTCAAATCCTAGAAGTTCTCTCTATTTTCATCTCCAGGTTCTGGGTCTGTCCTCTCCAAAATAAGCTTGACCTCCCGGTTAGAAACTTCCGCTTGACCATTGGTTTGCGGATGGTAGGCTAGGGCGATTTTGTGCTTTACTCCATACTTGGCCAATAACGCATTCGAACACCTTGCTGCAGAAGTGCGTCCCTTCATCACCTATGATGGCTCGAGGGGTGCCGAACCTTGAGAAGATGTTCTTAAGCAGAAATTTCACGACCACCTGGGCTTCATTTGTTGGAGTGGCAATAGCTTCCACCCACTTAGAGACATAATCCATTGCCAAGAGAATGTAAAGCTGACCATATGAAGGTGGAAAAGGTCCCATGAAGTCAATGCCCCAAACTTCAAATAGTTCCACTTCAATGATATTGCTCAATGGCATTTCATGCCTTCTAGAGATGTTCCCCACACGTTGACAACGGTCACAACGCTTCACAAACTCATGACAATCCCAGAACAAGGTTGGCCAATAAAAGCCGGATTGAAGAACTTTCACCGCTGTTCTTGTTGCACCAAAATGTCCACCATAGAGCGACGAGTGACAATGATGGAGAATGTCATGTATCTCCTCCTCGGGAATGCATCTCCAAATAACTTGATCGGAGCATCTCCTGAACAGTATTGGATCATCCCAAAGATAACATCTCACATCATGAAGGAATTTCTTCTTCTGATAAGGAGTCAAGTCCGGTGGTAAAACCTCACAAGAAAGGTAGTTGACGAAATCTGCAAACCAAGGAAGCCTCACTTCAACCTCAAATAGGTGTTCGTCCGGGAATGCTTCTTGAATAACAGGGGTTTCGTCCACTTCCAATTTTTCAAGCCTGGAGAGATGATCTGCAACTACATTTTCTGAACCTTTCTTGTCTTGTATCTCTATGTCAAATTCTTGAAGCAAAAGAATCCAATGAATCAAACGAGGCTTGGCATCTTTCTTAGCAAACAAGTAACGAATTGCTGCATGATCCGTAAAAACTACCACCTTGGACCCAATGATGTATGACCGAAATTTATCACAAGCAAATACTACTGCAAGCATCTCCTTCTCGGTGGTGGTGTAATTGAGTTAGGCTTCATTCAATGTCTTACTAGCATAGTAAATGGCCCGAAAAATCTTGTCTCTCCTTTGACTAAGTACTGCCCCGACGGCATAGTCACTAGCATCACACATGATCTCAAATGATTCATTCCAATCGGGTGCTACAATGACCGGAGACGAAACCAGTTTTTCTTTGATGATATTAAAGGCTTCCAAACAAGACCCATCAAAGTTGAAAGCTACATCCTTCTCTAGGAGGTTACACAATGGCCTGATAACCTTAGAAAAATCTTTTATGAACCTCCGATAGAATCCCGCATGACCAAGGAAACTTCGTACTCCCTTCACATTTATAGGTGGCGGAAGCTTTTCAATCGTGGCTATCTTAGCCTTGTCCACCTCTATTCCGTTCGATGAAATTCTATGACCAAGAACGATCCCTTCTTGTACCATAAAATGGCACTTCTCCCAATTAAGAACTAGATTCTTCTCCTCACATCGCTGCAACACGAGAGAAAGATTGTGGAGGCAATGATCGAACGTTGATCCGAAAACCGAAAAATCATCCATAAAAATCTCCATAATCTCTTCTACCATGTCCGAGAAGATTGCCATCATGCACCTTTGAAAAGTGGCGGGTGCATTGCATAGACCGAAAGGCATCCGCCAAAAAGCAAAAGTGCCATAAGGACAGGTGAATGTCGTTTTCTCTTGGTCTTCGGGGGCTATGGCAATTTGATTGTAGCCCGAGTATCCATCAAGAAAGCAATAGTAGTCATACCATGGCAACCTGTCTAGCATTTGATCAATGAAAGGAAGGGGAAAATGATCCTTTCTAGTGGCCTTGTTCAGCTTCCGGTAATCGATACAAACATGCCATCCAATCACTATTCTTGAAGGGATGAGTTCATTATTTTTATTTTTCACCGCCGTCATACCACCCTTCTTAGGCACAACTTGAACTGGACTAACCCATGAGCTACCCGAAATGGCGTAAATGATCCCGGCATTCAATAACTTTAGCACCTCAGCACGCACCACCTCTTTCATGGCCGGATTTAGTCTTCTTTGGTGCTCAATAGATGGCTTGTAAGCATCTTCCATGAGAATCTTATGCATTCAAATAGTAGGACTTATACCCTTAATATCTGAAATAGACCAAGCAAAAGCAAACTCGTGTTTCTTCAAAACAACCAGGAGCTGCTCTTCTTCTTCTTTGTTCAGAGAAGCCGAGATAATAACCGGTTTAGAAGAATCCTTACCCAAAAAGGCATAGTGAAGATGTTCCGGTAGTTGTTTCAACACTTACCCTTCTTTTGACGAGCTTGGAGAGATAAAGCACTCACCAGGCTTCTCTAAAATTTTCACTTGAGCCATATCTCCCACTTCACACGGCAAAGCCTCAAGAGCTAGAACACTATCAATAATACCCTCTTCTTTAATACAAAAATCTCCACCAAAATCGGTCATGTTCAAGGGTGTAGTGAGGATATGATTTAGAGGGTCATCGTGGGTCACTTCTTCGAAGAATTCCTTGATACACGAGTCTATTACTTCTACCCGGTGACAAGTTGATTTCTCTTCCGGAAATCTCATTGTGTTAAGGATGTTGAACTTTACCTCCTCATTATTCACCCTTAGAGTCAAATGACCACTTTGTACATCAATCAAAGCTCTTCCAGTAGCCAAAAAGGGTCTCCCGAGGATGATGGGGATTTCCCGATCCTCTTCCATATCCAACACAATAAAATCTGCTGGGAAAAAGAATTTATCTACCTTCACCAACACATCCTTTATGACACCCCTTGGATAAGTGAGAGACCTATCCGCCATTTACAAACATATGGTGGTTGGTGTGACTTCCCCAAGTCCGAGCTTTCAGAAGACAGACAGAGGCATAATATTGATGCTGGCTCCAAGATCACACAAGGCTTTCTCGAAGTAAGAATCTCCAATAGTGCATGGGATAGTGAAACTCCCCGGATCGTTCAACTTTTGAGGCAACTTCCTTTGGAAGATCGCACTACATTCTTCCGTTAGCTTAACAGTCTCATAATCCTCCAACCTCCGTTTCTTTGCCATGACATCCTTCATAAACTTGACATAATTAGGCATTTGTTCAAGTGCATCTGCAAAGGGAATGTTGATATGGATCTTTTTGAAAATCTCCAGAAACTTCGAAAATTGAGCATCCAACTTCTTCTTCTTGAATCTTTGCGGATATGGGAGGGTAGGAGTGATGAGAGGAGGATTATCCATAAAAGAGATCGACTTAGGCCTTGTACTCTCCCTTTGTTGTTCTGATTCTATATCTTCTTCCTCGGTTTTATCCTCTTGGGGCTTAGGAGCCTCAACTTCTTTCCCACTCCTCAAAGTGATAACCTTGCAATGGTCCTTGGGATTTGGCTCTGTATCACTTGGGAAGTTTCCGGATGATTGGCCCTTAACCGCATTGGCTAGTTGACCGATTTGCACCTCAAGGGACTTCATGGTTGCATTCATGTTGTTACAATGTGTCTCAATGTTGTCAAGTCTAGCCTCATCCTTGTTAAACCTCCTTCTAGTCTCAAACTCAACAGATCTTCCACCGAAGATTTCTTTTCCACCACTTGTTGGTTGAAACCCGGAGGAGGTTGCAAAACATTTCTGTTGTTGGCATAAGAGAAATTCTCATGGTTCCTCAAGCCACGATGATAGTGAATGGGCAAGTGATTGGGCCTATAGTTGAAGTTTCTATTGTTCACAAACTGAACCTGCTCTTGAGTGTACTCGTCCTGAGCATAAGTAAGATGTACTGACACCTGCCACTGCATCTCTGCTGGATGGCGCTTCTCTATTATTAAAGGCTGCACTCTGATTAGACAAAGCTGAGACCTGTGCTGATAATGAAACCAATGGATCCACATCAAAAATACCAGCAGTTTTCTTCGGTATTGAGCGCTCTGAAGGCCATTGATAACTGTTGGCAGACATTTCCTCAAGCAAGTTGTAGGCCTCTGGAATGGACTTTGCCATCAATGAACCACCTACAGTGCTATCAATAATAGTCCTCGATTGGCCATTCAACCCATTATAAAACCTATCAATCAACATCCACTCATCATAACCGTGCTGGGGACATCTTCTGAGCAAGTCCTTGAACCGTTCCCAAGTTTCATACAATTGCTCAAAGTCATTCTAGTGGAAAGATCCAATCTCTCTCCGCAACTGGGATGCTTTAGATGGTGGGAAAAACTTTGCAAGAAACCTCTCAGTCATCTCTTCCTAAGTACAAAAACTCCCTGTTGGCAAAGACATCAACCACTGTCGAGCCTTGTCCCGAAGAGAGAATGGAAACAATTTCAACCTGATGGTACCCTCGGTGACACCATTGATCTTCACCGTGTCGGCCGCTTCCAAGAACATGGACAAATGAGTGTTCGGGTCCTCATTAGGCAATCCCCCAAACTGATTCTGTTGAACAATCGAGATCAAAGAAGGCTTCAACTTGAAATTGTTGGCATTGATAGTCTGCCTTCGAATACCCGAATAGTGTTCCTGAACTGGAGGCTTGAAATAGTCCTGAATTGCCCTCTGTTGCTCAATATTATTGTTATTATTATTGTGATCACCCATAGTTCATGCTTGATTTCTCCTTTCCCTTCTGATTTCACGAAGTGTCCGTTCAATTTCCGGATCAAGTGCCACTCGATTGGGATTTTGAGCTCTTCGCATGAACTGTCACAAACACAAATTTAACAAGCTTAAAACAATTAAAATAAAAGAAATGCCTACATTAAAACCGAACCACTTGGTTGTAATATTAGCTAGAATTAATAAAATTTTCAAACCTCGGCAACGGCGCCAAAACTTGTTGCGTGTTTTTTTTTCGTGTGTGCTCGCAAGTGAATGAATTGCCACAAGTAATAAAGTGACAAATTGTCAGTATCGTCCCACAGAGATTGAAATTAAGAAAACTAACTAAGTATTATAATTAAAATGACTCAATTTTATCTAAGCTATCAAAATTGAAGGGAGTTGAAATAAGCAACTAAATTAAGCAATTAAATTAAACTAAGATTAAGCAAAATAAAAGCAATCGAAATTATGGATTGAAGGGAACTCGATGGTGTGTAAGGCTAGGGGATTTTGATTTCACTTGACTTAACTTTGCTTATCAAATTCTAGGCTTTTAATCGAATTCATTCAAATCATTAATCGTAGGTGACAAATTTTAATTTCACTCCCTCTCCCGAGTGCCGAGTAAAATAATATGTAAAATTTAATCAAACTAATATCCCTATTAACTCAACCAATTAAGCACTCATTACACAACCCTACTCTAGTGATTACCCAAGTCATATTAGCATCCCGAACTTAATATTACAATGGGTTGTGTTTCCCAATTCCCAACATATGAAATTAACTCTCCCGAGCCTAATTTCACACATCTAAAAACTCTAATTTAATGGTAAATAAAATTAGGAAAACAAAGCATAGAGAAACACAAACAATTCAGAATGGGATTCAATCAACAAACATTAAATTTATCATAATAAAGTCATCATCAAACTACATCATACCCCCTAGCATATAAAGTTTAGCTAGAGATCAAAATTCTCAAATCCATAACCAAATTTGAAACAAACATTAAACCCATATTTAAACACCAAATCAAAGAGTAAATGCAAGTTTAAGAACTATAAAGAGAGAGAATAGTAAAAAGAAGAAGAACTAGTTGAAGAACAAGCTCCCAAGTCTTCAATCTCCTTCAATCTCCAAGAAAAGCCTTCAAACCTTAGAAGTTCTCTCTCTTTTTTTTCTCCAGGTTCTGGGTTTGTTCTCTCGCTCCCCTCTTCATGCCCAAACTCCCCTCCTTTTATTCGTGGGGCTATAGGCCGAGAGATGGGCAGGCACGCCTGAGAGCCCGTGGCCGCGTGCTCTGGCTGGGCACACTGAGGCAGGGCGCGCGCTGGATGAGGCGCGTGGGCGCTAGGCACTGGGCGCTGGGCGCACGCTGGCTGAGCGCATGCTGTTTGGCGCCGCGTCCTCTTCTGACTTGGTCGAGTGGGTGCGTGGGCGCGTGCCCTAAGAGGCACGCCCGCACCTTCGCTGCAGGCTAAAACTAGATTTTCATCTCCATTTCTTCCAAAATCCAATTTTTCATTACTTATCTGAAACACTCACAAACACATTAAACCAATCTAAAAAAATATGAAAATCTTGCAAATTATCCAATTTCAAGACATTAAATAAGTGAGTAAAAACTCACTTATCAGCAACCTATGGGCAATACTTGATACAAAACGGTGGGGCTTGGCACGACTAGTTGTGAAACTTGGGATGGAGACCGCTACGCGTTTTGAATTATAATACTTGTATTTGTTATGCTGTATATATATTGAGATAAGTTTGATACTCAAGTACTCAATTAAGAAAATGTATATATATATATATATATATGTAAATATGTGATGAGTTAGATTTTCAGTTGTCAATTTATTTTAAAAAAAAAATATTCCGTATTTCCGCCGAGTTAAACAAGTTGAGTAGTTATGTAAGATAAGTATGGTAACGGTCTACGTTAGGCGGGTCGTTACATAGTTGATATCAGAGCGGGTTTCCTGTCTTCCAGTTTCACAGTCTACCTGCCAGCGCCACAGTCATTGTAAGTAATAGTTATTTTTATGCATGTATACTTATTTTGTACATGTAATATGATAGATTAGTTTACCTGGATCTGAGGTGAATGGATGAGGATCGTGATGCTGCCTTTGCGTTTTATGGGATTCAACCCCTAATTTTTGATGGGACCCGACAAACAGTATTATTAGCGAGATGGTTGTATGATATGGAGACGATATTTTAGGATATGCTATATAGAAGCGCGCCTTCAGGATTTGTTAGCCAATAGGTGTTTAGCGAGAGACGCTAGATTATGGTGGCTAACTCAAGGCGTACCGGCTATTCAGGGAGGATCATGGGCAGATTTTCGTGCCCTGATTATCGCCCAGTATGGGCCTTTACTTGATGAGGAGGCTATTATACCGTATCGCGACCCGAATATATATAATGATATGTATATAAGGCGATATCTTAACTATGTCGCGGAGTGGTACACTTACCCAAACGAGTCCATGGGTCATTACTGCCAAAGGTTCCGAGATGCAATATTGCCCTACATTCCTCGAGAGTTGGATGACCTAGAGTGGCGGGCATTGCATATTATTAGGGACGGGTTACCTCCAGAAGTTAAGCAGTTTGTCCCGGCTCCGATTATAGGAATAACATTGGAGGATATGATAAATGCTATTATGGAGGCAGAGATAATAGCATACATGGTACAGGTAGCTGCCGGGGAGGATGACTATCTACTTGTGCCAGTCGATGACGCTGGCATTCCTGAGCCACTGTTCGAGGGAGGTCTGTTTTTACCAGAGGACCCTATCCCAGCTATTCCACTACAGGAGATTCCACCAGAGGAGGCGGGGGCCGACGCAAATAGGAACGAAGAGGATCCTGCAGATTTCCTGGCTGCTCCAGAGGACCAACCCGAAGATCCTCCAGTAATCATCATCGCCAGTGACGATGATGAAGAAGACGACGAGGAGGAGATTATAGATATCGAGGAGCCGGAGGCTGATCCGGAGGAGATCTTATTCAACGATGGTGATTGGGACGCGGACTTCGACATTTTCTCTGATGTAACGACAGAGTAGACCGTTTAGATCTAAGTTGACTTTTTATTATTTTATTCTTTTTGACCTTAGGATTGTACATAGGATAGGCATGATGGTAAAGTGGTAGACACTTCCATCTCATTTTTAACCATGTATGTATAGCAAGTATAGGGTGTATCGGATATGTATGTAATACTATCAAGATGATGTACTTTTGTATGTCGTACAAAAGGACAGAGTTTAAGTATGAAATGCACATAATGAAGTTACGACGTTATGACCAAGAATGAGTTATGAAAAGTTTATGATGGATTCATGATGAAGTTATGATATGATATGATGAGATCATGATGGATCTCTAATATGATATCCTTATGATACGATATGATGACGTTATGATACGATATGATAAGTTATGACGACTTGATGACATGAAGTTTTAAGATATGATGTGATAAGATAAGATAAATGAAAGAAAGGATATTAGAAGTATAATAATATCTTTTCTTGGGATTAAATAGGAAATTAGAATATGGTACGACCACGTACACGATCTAACTAAAACCCGCAAGAACCTGATCTTGAAAACGTGGTAGCGACGTTGCAACTTTAGTTAATGAAACAGCAACGAGAAACTGATCGGCTTCGAGAACAGATAGCCCTATTAAATCAGATACCTCGAGCTAATGTAGTCCCGCCCCAAGAAAACCCTGTACCTCCAGTAGTTCCCCAGGTACCGGAGGTTCATCAAGAGGTTCCACGGAATGTTGAAGTTCCGTTAGCACCCGTAGGAGTACAAGCGAACCCACCCTTGATTAGGGAGGATCGGTTGTATGAGCACTTTAGGCGAATGAAGGCACCCGAGTTTGAAGGACCTTCGGACCAGATAGAGGCCGACAATTGATTGATTGATATTCAAGTGATTTTCGATTTCATGGGATTAACCGAACAGGAGAAGGTTCTTTGTGCTTTCTTTGCACTTAAGAAGGATGCACGGCATTGGTGGATGACCGTGCAGATACGCAGAATGTTGCAACTATGAGTTGGCAGGATTTTGTAACCGAGTTTAGAGCGATGTATTACAATCGGAAAATCCTCGCCGCCCAACAAGATGAGTTCAACAATTCGAAACAAGGTTCGACGACAGTATTAGAAGCTGTCAAGAAGTTTGAACAATTAGGCCGTTTATGTCCGGAACTGGTACCGAATGAAACTGAGAAGGTAAGGAGGATGATGAAGATGTTCCGAATAGATATTGCCAAGCAAGTTAGTGCTGGTAGTAGCCCTCCAACCCTGGTATCCAACTGTATCGGTCGGGCAATGAGAGCGGAGTACTGGATTAATCAGGATAAAGAGGCAAGGGCTCAAATTTTTAAAGCTAAGAAGGAAGAGAAGGCCGTGGTGAAGCAGTTGCAGCCCATGGTGAAGCAGTTGTAGCCCCGACAGGATCCGGAGTTATATTTGAAGCGTCAGTCCAGTAATGCTGGCCAGAATTCCAGACAGTTCGGGAAGAATAAGAGGAGAGGGAATGTTATGAGTCAGGGCCAACAGAAGAATTACCCTCAAAAGAAGGTCAACCGAGGTAATGGGGATAATAATAATAATAACAATAATTATCCTGTGTGCGCCCAGTGTAGGAAGAAGTATTTTGGGGTATATAGATCAGGGTCAAACACCTGCTACCTTTGTGGCAAAGAAGGCCACTATGCGAGGAGTTGTACCCTGAACAGCCAAAACCCGAAATCCCAATTTCCGAATAGGAATGCAGGCAATCAGTTGCATGCAGTCCAAGCAAAGATCGAAGGGCCGTCCATAGCGCAAGGAAGACTGGAAGCTCCTGAACCACAAGCCCGGATATATGCCTACACAAAAAGGGATGTTGAAACTGGGACTTCTTCTATAGTAACAGGTCAGATTTCTGTCACCACCCATGATGCGATTGCTTTGTTTGATTCTGGGGCTACTTATTCTTTTGTATCGAGGGAGTTTGCCCAGAAATTAGGAAGAGAAGTTGATATTTTAAAACAACCCTTCAGAACATTCCTTCCGTCAGGAGAAATTCTTCTGTCCGACTACTGGATATGAAGTGTTCCAATAGTCATTTGTGGCAGAAAATTGTATGTGGATCTTGTTGTGATCAAACTTCAAGATTATGATGTGATACTAGGAATGGATTTCTTAGGAAAGTACAACGCTAAGATCGATTGTCGAAAGCATTGTGTTATGTTTAGTTCGCTTGGTGAAGAAGAATTCAACTTCTACGGCCAGTCTCGGAGCTCAGCAACCAGGCTAGTCTTGGAAATGAAGGCTTGGAAAATGTTAGCTAATGGATGCCAAGGATATTTAGCTAACATGATGGACAAAGATCAAGAGGTGGAGCTAACGTCGGAAGATGTCCCCATTATAAAGGAATACGTGGATGTCTTTCCGAAAGACTTACCTGAACTTCCGCCGGAGCAGGAAATTTCTTTTGAAATAGAATTATTGCCTGGATCTGCACCAATATCCAAAGCGTCCTATCGTATGGCCCCAGCCGAACTTAGGGAACTTCAAGTGCAGTTGCAAAAACTATTGGACAAAGGATTCATTCGACAAAGTCACTCCCCATGAGGGGCACCGGTTTTGTTTGTCAAAAAGAAGGATGGATCGTTGCGGATGTGCATCGACTATCGCGAGTTGAATAAGATTACGATCAAGAACAAGTATCCCCTCCCTAGAATAGCTGATCTTTTTGATCAACTTAGGGGAGCAGTACTATTTTCGAAGGTTGATCTACGATCGGGAAACCATCAGCTAAGAATCAAGGAGGCAGATATTCCCAAGACAACGTTTCGAACACGATATGGGCATTATGAATTTCTCGTCATGCCATTTGGATTAACTAATCCCCCAGCTGCCTTTATGGATCTTATGAACCGGGTGTTCAAAGAGTATTTAGACAAGTTTGTTATTGTCTTCATTGACAATATTTTAATTTACTCAAGATCCAAGGAGGAATACGAGCATCACCTTAGGTTGGTGATGGAAACGTTAAGGCGGAATCAACTTTATGCCAAGTTCATGAAATGTGAATTTTGGTTGGAAAAAGTTCATTTTTTAGGCCACGTGGTTCTAAAGGAAGGGATTTCCGTCGATCCAACTAAAGTGGAGGCAGTTAGTAAGTGGCCAGTACCAAGAAATGTTATGGATATATGAAGTTTTCTTGGACTAGCCGGGTACTATTGACGCTTCGTGGAAGGCTTCTCCAAGATAGCTGCCCCTCTTACTGCCCTTACTCAAAAAGGAAAGCAATTTGTATGGACACAGAAGTGCGAAGAAAGCTTCCAAGAGCTTAAGAAAAGACTCACTAGCGCACCGGTATTGATAATTCCCGACGTGGACGCAGGAATTTTGTAATATATAGTGACGCCTCTAAAAATGGATTATAGCTATCTTGATGCAAAAAGAAAATGTGGTCGCCTATGCCTCACGCCAACTGAAGGATCATGAACGGAACTATCCAACGCACGATTTGGAGCTCGCGGCGGTGGTTTTCGCATTAAAGATCTGGAGACACTACTTGTATGGGAATAGATGCGAAATCTATACAGACCATTATATCTTCACCCAAAAGGAGCTCAATATGAGGCAGCGTAGATGGCTGGAACTCATGAAGGATTACGATTGCAAGATCCTTTACCACCCTGGAAAGGCAAACAGGACAGCGGATGCTTTAAGTAGGAAATCATCCGGCATGTTAATATCTATTGGAACGTTGCCTAAGCCACTTTAAAGGGAAATTTCTGATTTCAATATGGAGATGATAACTGGGAAATTGTCTGTTCTAACTCTCCAGTCCAATCTCCTAGAATATATTAAGCTCCATCAAGGGAAGGACCCTTTTTTGCTCAAGGCACAACTTTTTCTTGGAGAAAAGAATAAGGAATTCAATGTCTCTACGGATGGGACACTTCATTATAAGGGAAGGATTTGTGTCCTTAATCTTGAGTTTCTTAAGAAACAAATATTGTCAGAAGCACACGAGACGCTATACTCAGTACATCCTGGAGCTTCTAAGATGTACAGGGACCTCAAAGAGAATTATTGGTGGCCAAACATGAAAAATGAAATCACGGATTTTGTGTCAAAATGCCTAACTTGTCAGAAAGTTAAGGCTGAACACCAAGAACCTGGTGGAGATCTTCAGAAAATTGAGCTTCCTGAAGGGAAATGAGAACAAACTACTATGGATTTTGTAGTAGGATTACCCAGGACCGTAAGTGGAAATGACACTATTTGGGTTATTGTTGATAGATTAACCAAATCAGCCCACTTTATTTCTATTAAGGCTACTTTTTCAGTGGAAAAACTTGCTGAAATCTACGTATCTCAGACCGTTAGGTTACATGGAGTGCCGAAATCCATTATTTCAGATCATGATGGGCGTTTTACCTCTCGATTCTGATCAAGTGTTCACACTGCTATGGGGTGGAAATTAAAGTTCAGTACGGCTTTTCACCCCCAAACTGATGGCCAATCGGAATGAACAATCCAAACACTGGAATATATGCTAAGATCATGTGTTTTGGATTTCAAAGGAAGCTGGGATCAGAAGCTGCCCTTGATTGAATTTTCTTATAACAACAGTTATCAAGCCTTAATTGGAATGGCTCCATTTGAAGCGTTGTACGGAAGGAAATGTCGATCCCCTATTCATTGGCAAGAAGTTGGACAAAAACAGCTTCAAACCACGGATTTCATCAGGAAAACCTCTAAGGATATCAAGGTGATCAAACAGAGACTCGATATAGCTTTTAGTCGACAGAAAAGTTATGCCTACAAACGTCGAAGACCTTTGGAATTTCAAGTTGGAGACTCTGTTTTTATTAAGATTGCTCCTATGAAGGGAGTAATAAGGTTTGGAAAGAAAGGAAAATTCAATACAAGGTATATAGGACCATTTGAGATCCTTGAAAGGATTGGAAAAGTAGCTTATAAGCTCGCCTTACTGCCATAATTGGCTTCTGTGCATGACGTTTTTCACATCTCGATGTTAAAGAAGTATGTACCTGATACTTCACACGTTCTAAGTCAGGAACCAGTCAAAATCCAAACTGACTTAACGTACGAAGAAAAGCCAGTTCGGATTCTAGATCGTGAAGAAAAGGTCTTAAGGAATAAAACAATTCCTTTGGTTAAGGTACAATGGCGAAACCATGCTGTGGAAGAAGCCACTTGGGAATTAGAAGAAGAAATGAGGAAAAGCTATCTCGACTTGTTCTAATTTTCGGGGACGACAATTTTAAGGGGGGTAGATTGTAATAGCCACCCTTTTTACTGACTCATGATTTTCTCTTTAAGGAATATGAATGTTTATGTGAATTATCTGATCTGATTTTATCAAAATATATCTGAGTCCTTAAGACTCAATAATAGTTTGCTTAGTCAAGCATGAGGCCTTTTGATGAAAAAGGCAGAATAAGGATGTATGATTTTATTCCGGACAAAGTTTGACCAGGATGATTTAGGGTATGATTAAGACGGGACGGCAGTATAATAAACAGTATGGAAATTATACTGTAATAAACCGTCGTTACGAATGAAAAAGTAAGAATAAGGTACGATACCACTTTAGAAAAATCAAGCACAGTATTTAGAGTAATAAGGACTAGGTAGCTCCAAGTTCTAAGAAAAATTTATACGCAGCCTAGTTAAGTACAGATGAATTCTGGACTGCAGTCTAGTGCAACTGTACTGTTGTTAGTTGAAAACAGTATTAGCCCTATCTGAGTTATTAAGAAAATGGACTGCATATTAAGGGAAGTGCCAAACATGGTTTTATTTGGTGACACCTCATTAAAGATAAATAAGAAATTTTTGGAATTAAAAATTAAATGGATAATTATGCATTAATTGGGAGTAAAACGGCACAACCATGGCCGGCCACCTCAAGGGTCCCTTTAGCAAATATTTTATTTTTGGGGTTAGATATGCAATTTTAGGAATAAAAATAATTCTAGAAAAGAAATTAATTTTTCACCTATAAATAGGTGAGGTGGGATGAGTTTGTGATCATTTAGTGAAACCCCTAACTTTCTAGTTCATTCTCAACTCTCTCTCCCTTCCCCTAGGAACCGAAGCCAAAAGAAAAAAAAAAAAGAGAGAGAGAGAGAGAGAGTAAGGGTCGGATTTTTGAGGAAGTAAGGAGGGAAATTTTTAATCCAAGATCTAGAACCATTCTCAAGGCTTAAAGGTAACCCTCCTAAACCCTTTAAGCAATTCAATTAAGTTGTGATTCAAAAGTTTAAGTGTATTTCATGTTGGGTATGTAAGGGCATAAGCTCACCTTTTATTTTTCATGCAATAGCCTAGATTGCTTGATATGTGCTTGATTAGGGTTTAGTGGTCTTGATTTATGATTTGGTGCATGTTTGTGATACTATGTTCTAGAAATTATGTAGTATGTGTAAATGCCTATTATGTGTTTATAATATGTCCCCATATACTCAAGAAGAGGTATTGTATGAATGATAATGATGATGATGATGTATGATGAATGGAGGGTGAAAAATTAACTCAAAACCCTAATTTGGTAAAGGTTATCATTTGGGTTTGTAAGGATGGGAAACCAATGCATGATGATGAAAACCATACATAACGTACTGCATGTTTGTCGTAGGCTCACGGTTTCAACCGTTTGAGGTAGGGTGTGCGTAATTTTACGTAAAAATCAACCAAAGTTGAAAACTGCCAGTTTCGGATTAAACTGGGCAGCAATCTGGAAATGGAATTTTGAGGCCTTTAGAGGCCGAATTTGGAAAAGGTTAAAACCACAAAGTTGTAGAAAATTGAAAACCCTAGGGGATAACATAGACAGATTTTGAAAAATAAGCTCCAAAGGTGTAACGCCCCGACTTCCCACGCCGGGTCATCACCGTACATACTAAACTTAAAACTCAGTCTTAAATACCTAACCTTACAGCAAATTTCAGAAATTTTTTTTTTCTTTAAACTTTAAACTTGATTTTAAACTCATACTTAAACTTGACTTGTACTTATTCTCATACATACTTATATGTACTCACTCGAGTACCGAGCTTTCATACTTTATCGAAAGCAATCATATTTAAATCGTGGACCAAACCCGACCTAATGCAGGTCGATACAATACGAGGCAACTTGTTGCCGTATTACATAAAACTCTTCCTTATTAATATCATCTCGTTACCATAACATAACATAACTTAAACACATTTTCCAAACACATTTTACAAAACATAATTTCAAAACCCGTGGCGGTGTCCATCCCACATTTCACAGTTCGCAGCACCAGCCCTCCACAGTCATGCATCATGTATTGCCGGTAGGTTGCTTACCTACAGCATGAACGTAAGTAATGAGCTTATGCTCAGTAAGCACAACATTCAATCCGCAAACACTTTAATAAATAATGCATGAACCGATTATGTTCTCTTATGAATCATTTATACTTTTGTATATTAACTTGGTTTGGGTCCCCAACATAGCATATTCGTGTGTGCACATACCGTGGCACATAGCCATGGAGTGGTTGGGGTGGCCAGTCCAATCCAAGTCAAACCATGAAACAGAACATTTAACATGGAACCATGAAACAGATCGTCTAACATGGAGCCATGAAATAGATCGTTTAACATGGTGCGGTTAGGGCAGCCAATCCAATCCAACATCAAACCATGGGCCAAACCATTTAAACCCGCCCCTTGAGGCAAGTCGGTATGACAACAGCAAACATGCTTGTCCTAACTTACTTCATGAAAACTTGTTTTTAATAACATGCAGTGTATTACATACTTGTCATCATTAATCATACTTAAGAACTTAAATCTTAAATGTTCTTTACTTGAAAACTTAACCTTGTTCATATCATGGGATTTATTATTAGTGAACATGCTTTCATGATGTCACAAATATAAAACGTAAAACATCATATTGTACAACATCGTAACATAAAATATCATAGCGTACTATATCACAACATAAATCATCATAACGTAAACATCGTACCGTAGCATACTTCATCATAACATACCATAACATACTGCATCGTAACATAAACATACTGCATCGTATCATATACATCATAACATACAAATTATGTAAATCAATTCATGATTTCTTAAAAACACATCATGCAACAAAACATGTTGTCCATGCTGTAGGCGGAGTTGTACTTACCTGTTGTCCTACGTTCTTGGTCTATCGTTCCAACGAGGCACGATAACACGTCATATTCCTGTTTCAAACAGGACGTAAGTTATGGATCGTCCTATCTTATCATAATATTTAAATGTTGGTATTCTAACCAACATTCATGAGTAACCATAGATATATGTCCCCCACATATCTACACATGATCAGTTTATAAACTGTTTTTAATAAAACTGTTTAAGTTTGGAAAGTTTACTGAAAACAGTCCATAATTCCATTTATCAGTGCATGTGCAGGAATTTCCTGCTTTTGTACTGTTTTCTGAAAATCCTGTGCAAGAATTTCTTGTTTCTTGCACAGTTTTTAAAATCTAATTTTATCTTAATAATCTGTTTAGAATTTGAAAAACTTTTCTTCATGAAAGTTGTAGATCTTGAAAAACCCTACAACTTTTGTTCTTTGGTCAAAACTCAGTTCTGTCATTAACTTAGTCATATTTGAGGTTGAAACCTGCTGGTCGTGCACCCTGCTACCACTGGGTCTGGGCAGACCAGGCTCGGTTTGTTATGAAAACGAAGGCCTTTAGAGCCTTATTTTTGAAAACGGTCCAAGTAGCCCCCTAGAATTTTCAATTTCCTACAACTTTGCAGTTTTGAGTTTTTCCCAATTCGGCCTCTAAAGGCCTCAAAATTGCATTTCTAGATTACTGCCCAGTCTTGACCCGAGACTGGCAGTTTTGGTTTCGATTGATTCTTACGTAAAATTACGCGCACACTACCTCGAACGGTTCAAACCGTGAGCCTACATCAAGCATGCAGCGTATTACATAACGTTTTCATGGTCATACATTCATTCCATACCCATGAAATTATCATGCAACCCATTTGGTGATTTTCACCAACTAGGGTTTTTAGGGTTGTCTTGAACCCTAAAATCAACATACAATCATAATTTACATACTCATTCTTTCATCCTCATTCTTGAGCATGTGGGGACATACAACAAACACTTAATGGTCATACATACAACCCGCATAATCATGCATAATAACATAAATCAAAACCACCCAATAACCTAATCAAGCACAAGTTTAAAAATCAAAATTAGGACATAAGAATAAAATGAGCTTATACACGTAAAAGCTTGCTCAAACTTAATTGAGAGGCTTAGAGTTTTGAGAGGTTTACCTCTAGGCTTGGAAAGGATTCTCACCCTTGAATCCACACAATTTTTTTTTTCTTGCTTTCTTCCTCACAAAATCCGGCCACTCAAATTTTTCTCTCTTATTATTTTTTTTCTCTCTTGGCTCGGCTACTAGGGAGGTTTTGAAGAAAATTGGGCAGAGTTTTGGGGTGTTTTGTGCTGCCAAAAACCGCCCCCCAGCAGCCCTATTTATAGGTGAAAATTACAAATTTTCACAAATTATTTTTTATATCCAAAATTGCATATTAGTCCTTGAAGCAAAAATATTTGCTAAAGAACCCCTACATGTGGTGGCCGGCCATTGCTTGTCTTGGAGCCCAAGTTTTGCTTATGATGACATCATCTTGATGACATCATGTGCTTACCTCATGCTTACATCATCATATTTTCCAAAATTACACTTTTGCCCCTAGAGACAAAATATTTGCAATTTGACCTTCCAAGTGGCATGTTGGCCGGCCATCACCTTGTTCTCCAAGCAAATGATGACATCACCTTGATGACATCATCTTGCTTATATCACCTATTTTTTCAAAAATTGCATTTTAGTCCCTAAGGATAAAATATTTGCAATTTCACCCCCCTTAGGTGGCCGGCCATTATGGTGCTAGGTGGCAAGGATTTCTTTCCACAATTTCCTTAAATCAAAATGATGTCATAATTTTTTGGTGAGGTGATGTCACCATTTAGGCCTTGTTTGGCTTTTTCTTAATATGCAGTCCAATTTCAAGCTTAACACAGATATTTTCAATACTGTTTTTACTTAATATACAGTATTGTTGCACTAATTGCACTCTAAAATTTATCTGTGTAAAATTTGACTGTATAAAATTTTTCTTATTTTTTTAAAAGCCCTTTTTGTCCTTTATTTCTAACTCGGTGTGCTTGATTTTTCTACGGTGGTTTTAAATCCTATTCATGCAATCGTAACGGTAAAGACGGTTTTCACAGTATATTTTCCATACTGCTCATCATAATATTGCATAGTCAAGCCTTTGACTATTCTTGGTCAACCTTTGACTTTCTTGGTCAAACTTTGACCAACACTAAATTATGAAATTTCACTATGTCTTTTTCCTAGAAACGCTTTATGCTCGACTAAGTAATCTATTATTGAGTCTCGTAGCCAGTTAATCGAGAACTCAAACTTATACTGATATTTAACTCATATCATGAGCTTCATATCGTCATATATGATTCAATCTTAAATTTTTCCTTGTCTCAAAGGAAATCATAAGCCATAAAAATTTCGGGTATTACAAAAGGATTCCATTTTTATGAAAATCCGAACCTGGTCTGCCTAGACCCTGTGCACGGCCAGGCAGATTCAATAAGGAAAAATGATAGGTTAAAGGCATAATTAAGATTTGAGGAAAAAATAAAAGTTGTAGGAATCATTGAGATCTACAACTTTCATGGAGAAAACTTTTTAAAATTCAAAATAGATTTTAAGATAAAATTTTGAACTTAAAAAACTGAGCAGGAAACAGGAAATTCTTGCATAGGATTTTCAAAACAGTGCATGAATAGGCAATTCCTGCACATGCACTGATAACTGAAATTATGGAACTGTTTTTAAAGATTGGTTTTAGAATTTGACAGTTTTTGTTTAAAAGTACAGTTTTATAAAAATACGGTTGGGATTAAAGTTTTATAAAAGACTTTTAAAAGAAAAATTAGACAAAGTCTTGTTAAAAAAAGAGAAAAATAAATACATGGACCAAAAATTATTTTGAAAACATAGTAACAAAATAATGACCATTAGTAACCGGATAGGATACCCAAGCTATTAGGTTGGGCCTAAAACCCACGGTTACCAATAGTAACCTAATAGGGTATTACTTTAAAAGTAATTGGGCATTAGTAACCTAATAGGGTATTAGTCTAAATATGATTAGGCTTATACTCAGGGTTAGTAATAGTAACCTAATAAGATACTATTTAAGTATAATTGGGCTTTGTACCCAAGGTTGCATTAAGTAATCAAACTGTAATACCCGAAATTTTGATGACTTTAGATTTCCTTTGAAACAAGGAAAACCTAAGTCTGAATCATGATTGGAGTGGAATAACAGTATAGGTTTGAGTTCTCGATTAACTAGCTACGAGACTCAACAAAAGATTACTTAGCCAAGTAAAAGGCGTTTTAAGGAAAACAGCATGACAAAATTTCATAATTTCATGTTTGTCAAAGTTGACCAAAAAGTCAAAGGTTTGACTTTAAGTTTGACTGAGGTGGTACTGCAGTGTAATTATCAGTATGGAAATTATACTGCGGAAACCGTCTTTACGAACGAATAAGCAAGAATAAGCTATGAGACCACCCTAGAAAAATCAAGCACAATATTTGGAGTAATATGGGCTAAATGGTTTCAAGTCCCAAGAAAAATTTATACGCAATCCAATTTTATGCAGATAGATTTTGGACTACAATTCAGTATGATAATACTGTTTTAGGACAAAACAGTATTGATATTATCAAAGTTAGTAAGGAAATGGATTGCATAATTATATTAAGGGATTCTTGGAATCAAGAGGATAATTATGCATGAATTGTAAGTCAAGTGGCTCTACCTTAGCCGATCACCCGCAGGGACTAAATTGCAAATATTTTATCTTTAGGGGCAAAAGTGTAATTTTTGGAAAAGTTAACAATGATGATGTAAGCATGATGTCATCAAGATGATGTCATCAAGGTGATGTAAGCATGATGTCATCAAGGTGATGTAAGCATGATGTCATCATGATGAGGTAAGCAAAACTTGTGCACCAAGGAAGCAAATGGTCGGCCACCACCTTGAGGGACTAATTAGCAAATATTTTTGCTTCAAGGACCAAAATGCAATTTTAGAAAAATAATTAAATCCTAGTTCAAGGACTTTTTAGCAATTTTGAAAAGTTCAAAAGGCCTATAAATAGAGGTGAGGGGGGGGGGGGGGGGGCAGATTTTAGTGGAAAAATTGGGAAAAACAAGCCAAACTCTTGCCAATTTTTCTTCTCACCCATTTCCCCACAAAAACCGAACCCTAGGGAGTGAAAAAAAAAATGGTTGGTCGGATTTGGTGGTGATGGCCGAACCTTGTGTGAGGCTTAAGCTTGACATGGCTGAAAATTTGGAACCCATTTGGAGGGGAGAGGCCGGTTGTGATGGCAGCCAAAGAGAGTAAGGAAAAGTTTGGGATCCAAGCTTGAGAACCAACTTCCAAACCCTAGAGGTAAACCTTATAACCCTAAGCTTTTTAAGTGAGCTTTAATTTGGAAATTTAAGTGTATTTCCAAGCAATGGTTTGTAAGAGCATAAGCTCATCCTTTATTTTCATGCAATGAGCTTAGGTGCTTAGCTATGTGCTTGATTAGGGTCTCAATTTATGATTTTAGTGTATGCTTAGACAATATGCTTGCATGATATTAGAGTTTGCATGCATGCATATTAAGTGTTCGATATATGTCCCAAGATGTTTGAATGATGTATGGATGTATGTTTTACGTTAGAAAGCACTGCATGACTGATATTAGGCTCCCACTGTGGACGGTTGAGGTAGTGTGCACGTATTAGAACGTAAAACCAACTTAAGAACAAAACTGCCAGTTTCGGGTAAAACTGGCCAGTTTTCTGGAAAGTCGATTTTGAGGCCCTTAGAGGCCGAATTTGGAAAAAGTTAAAACTACAAAGTTGTAGAGAAGGGATTTTTCTAGGGCCATCTGTGCACAGTTTTTAAAAATAAGGCTCCAAATGCCTTCGTTTTTACAAAAATCCGAGACTGAGAATTCCTGGGAAGGCCAGACCTAGTGTGCACGGCCAGCAGAATTCAACCTCAAAAATGATTAAGTTAAGGACAGAACTGGGTTTTCTGCAAAACACGAAAGTTTTTGGATTTTTTGAGATCTAAAACTTTTGTTTAGACAACTTTTTCAAATTCAATTCAGATTTTTAAACTGACACGGATTTCTAAAAACTGTGTAGGAAACAGGAAAGTCCTGCACAGGATTTTCTAAAACAATACAGGAAAACTGTATTTTTCCACAACACCAATGTTTTGACTGTGGAGACTGTTCCAACAACAGTTTTCATTGTTCAATAATATTTATGAGACTTTATTTTAAGAACCCCGAATTTTTATAAACTAATTGAAGAATTTTTGATTTAAACTTCCAAATTTTCCAAGACAGGGAAATTGGATTTTTTTAAAGCCAAAATTGGTAACATAACGATAACGGAAGATAACCGGGATGGATACCCGAGTTATGAGGGGTTGACTTTTGTTGACTAAGTTTGACCTATAAGGAGTTGACTTTTGTTGACTAAGTTTGACCAATGGAATGTTGACATTAGTTGACCAAAAGGTTGACTTTGGTTGACCAAGTTCGACCAAGGTTGACCAAGGTTATCACATCAAATGTTACGTATTGTAACCAAATAAGATATTTTATAGGGGACATATAACTAGAATGTTGGATAGGTCACCAACATTTTATAGGATCCTTATCCTATGTTCTTTTTAATAGCAGGAAGTAACCTGCAGTTACAACCTGAGCCGGAGCAACGAAACCCAGGGTATAGCATAACAGGTAAGTACAAACCTCACCTACAGTATGAAAAATAGTAAACTATTTTCCAATATATGATATGTTTTCATGTGTGAATGCCATATTTTCAAGTATGCTATGTTTTTAAGTATGCTATGTTTTCAAGAATGCCATGTTTTCAAGTATGCTATATTTTCAAGAATGCCATGTTTTCAAGTATGCCATGTTTCAAGAATGCCATGTAAATGTTAAGTTATGGTATAGTGACATCATGAGGTATGTTCACTAATGTTACATCACATGGTAAGAAAATACAAGTAAGGTGTCGTACCACCCTCCCGTGATTGAGGAGGATATATGTTCAAGACAAGTTATGATTATTGATCTCTCGTTGATGCGTGAGGGTCAAGTTTATGATTCCCAGAACTGTTAGGGCCTTGCAAACCCTAACTTTGTCTGTAGGCTGCGCGCTTTTGGTACGTACACTATGGGCCCACATGTTAAGACAAGATAATAAGTTCAAATGCATAAAAGATTCATAATTGGACATAATTGGTTCATGCATAAGTTGTATAATATTTATTGTGTTTTTGTGAGGTCATATTTGTACTTGCTGGGCGAAAGCTCATTTGTATATTTCATATTGTAGGTAAAAGTAAGATGCCTGTAGCTTTACTTGGTGGGCCATTGAGACGATACAGCAAGTGAAGGGCGGTATGGGATACCACTACGCAAAATTTTCCGCAACCTCTTTTGAGTTAATATGTATATATCTCAAAAGTAAATTATGCTATATAGTATGTATGGAGTTAAAGACTTGAAAATGTCTTTTCATTTCAGTATAAGTACGCAAGATTTTCCGCAAAAATTTTAAGTATGATGTTCATGTGTAATTAAGTAGTATGTGATGTTTTCAAGTTGTGATTTAAAAATAAGTTTTCAGAATTTAAAAGAAAGAAAAAAAAAAGAAAAAGAAAATTTATTCCCAAATTTTCAAGAGCAAGATTAATTATTTAAGACTAAGGTTTAAGCAAGCATGGTAACGGCCCACGTTTACGTAGTCGGTCCTACATGGATTTTGAGACGTTACAAAGTTGGTATCAGAGCGGTATCCTGCCAGCCTACTTCACTTCGCTTCACATCGTTTCTGCAAGTGCCTAAGTAAGTTAATTTATTTTCCTTTGATTAGAATTAGTTAAGATCTTACGTGTGAAGTAAGTATCCCTCGTCAATGATCATGTTGGAGAATGATACTCCTGGTGCTTGTAAAGGACTACTCCATCCCGTTATGATCATAGCTGGGAACTCTTGTCCACATAAGGAAAATGTTAAATACAGGGATGGATAAGCTTACAATGTGATATGAAGAGATCATGATAAGTTATGATGTTTTCAAGATAGGACATGATAAGATATGGAGGAAAGAATGGATATACGACATGTGAAGAAATAAGAAACTAGAGTTAAAAGATGGTTCGCCATGCGTATGAACAGACCAAAATTTTTTTTACAAGAGCCTAATCTTGTAACTGTAGTAGCTAAGTTATGATTGCTAGAATAGCAATAAGGAAATGAATAGGCTTCGAGATCGTATAGCCTATCGCTTTACCTTGGTATGATGGTAACAATGAATTTTTCATTTTAAGGAATGGATCAATAACATAGAAGTTAAGTTTCCTGATTGTGAAACTTTTGCCCCATAAGAGTAATATTAGAAACGGGGAAAAATTTTGATGACGCCTTAGTTTGGGGGTAGCAAATAGGCAATATGCCAATATAAGTTGGATGCTACCAATAACAATTTATCAGGCTATGATAATAATGATGACCAGGAGATTTGATGATAAGTTAATGAGGTTAAGGTCAATAGCACCAACCTTGAAGTCGACACATAATGGTTGATTAAGGTCGACTATATACAATCATTTAAGTGATGGAAATCATGAAATGATGATTGGGAGTTTTAGATATCCCTTAGAACTATGATTATGCCTTTTTGCTATAAAGGAAATGCTAAAGGCACAAGAGAAGTTTCTACTAGCTAACAGGTAGCTAGTTGATACAAGGATACCTTTCATTGCATCACTCGAACAATAATATGTTTTCAATATTACTATTTAGTATTGTTTTCCATAATTCACTTGGAAAAAGATTCCAAGAAATTATTTTTATGTATGGTGCTTGATCTTATGCTTATTAGAACCAACTCATGTTATGCTATGTAAGGGCCAATCCTTGAGGAAGAAAAAAATTTCCAAGATAGGGGCCATCATGTTATGGGCCAAAAACCTTGAGGAACAAAGTTCCAAGAAAAGGGCCACCATGAAAAGAAAAGGGTTCTAATAGCATGAGATTAACATTATACCAGAGGGTCCTCAGCTTCAGCAAATTGAAAGAAAAATATTTTCAATATGATATATTCGCTGAGCCCTCAAATAAAGTTAAAGAAAAGTATCTTAAATATAAGATACAATATGCTTTTCAAGTATAAAAAAAAAACTATATGATACGATATGCTTTTCAAGTATGGAAAAGTTGTATATGTTTTTTTTAAAATATGGCAAGTTATATGATATACTTGCTAAGAAATTTTATGAAAATAGTTTTGGTGATGCAGTACGAAAGGAAAGTATGATGGTATGTAAGAAAGTATGAAAGTATGCATGAAAGAATGAAAGTATGAACGCATGAAAGTATGAGGATATGAAGGTATGAATTATGAGGATATAGAAAGAAGATTATGGTTCTATATAAAAGACATGATCACATTAAGATATTAAAATAGGAACGTGAACAAGTTATTCAATCCATAGTAACTTGTTAAGGATTGATAGTGGATTGAAGAAAAGCCACTTAGGATTATACGAATTTTCGAAGACGAAACTCTTCTAAGGAAGGTAGAATGTAATACCCGAAATTTTGATGACTTTAGATTTCCTTTGAAATAAGGAAAAACTAAGTCTGAATCATGATTGGAGTGGAATAACAGTGTAGGTTTGAGTTCTCGATTAACTAGCTACGAGACTCAACAAAAGATTACTTAGCCAAGTAAAAGGCATTTTAAGGAAAACAGCATGACGAAATTTCATAATTTCATGTTGGTCAAAGTTGACCAAAAAGTCAAAGGGTTGACTTTAAGTTTGACTGAGGTGGTACTGCAGTGTAATTATCAGTATGGAAATTATACTGTGGAAACCGTCTTTACGAACGAATAAGCAAGAATAAGCTATAAGACCACCCTAGAAAAATCAAGCACAATATTTGGAGTAATATGGGCTAAATGGTTTCAAGTCCCAAGAAAAATTTATACGCAGTCCAATTTTATGCATATAGATTTTGGACTATAATTCAGTATGATAATACTGTTTTAGGACAAAACAGTATTGATATTATCAAAGTTAGTAAGGAAATGGATTGCATAATTATATTAAGGGATTCTTGGAATCAAGAGGATAATTATGCATGAATTGGAAGTCAAGTGGCTCTACCTTAGCCGATCACCCGCAGGGACTAAATTGCAAATATTATGTCTTTAGGGGCAAAAGTGTAATTTTTGGAAAAGTTAACAATGATGATGTAAGCATGATGTCATCAAGATGATGTCATCAAGGTGATGTAAGCATGATGTCATCAAGGTGATGTAAGCATGATGTCATCATGATGAGGTAAGCAAAACTTGTGCACCAAGGAAGCAAATGGCCGGCCACCACCTAGAGGGACTAATTAGCAAATTATTTTTCTTCAAGGACCAAAATGCAATTTTAGAAAAATAATTAAATCCTAGTTCAAGGACTTTTTAGCAATTTTGAAAAGTTCAAAAGGCCTATAAATAGAGGTGAGGGGGGGGGGGGCAGATTTTTAGTGGAAAAATTGGGAAAAACAAGCCAAACTCTTGCCAATTTTTCTTCTCACCCATTTCCCCACAAAAACCGAACCCTAGGGAGTGAAAAAAAAAAAATGGTTGGCCGGATTTGGTGGTGATGGCCGAACCTTGTGTGAGGCTTAAGCTTGACATGGCCGAAAATTTTGGAACCCATTTGGAGGGGAGAGGTCGGCTGTGATGGCAGCCAAAGAGAGTAAGGAAAAGTTTGGGATCCAAGCTTGAGAACCAACTTCCAAACCCTAGAGGTAAACCTTATAACCCTAAGCTTTTTAAGTGAGCTTTAATTTGGAAATTTAAGTGTATTTCCAAGCAATGGTTTGTAAAAGCATAAGCTCATCCTTTATTTTCATGCAATGAGCTTAGGTGCTTAGCTATGTGCTTGATTAGGGTCTCAATTTATGATTTTAGTGTATGCTTAGACAATATGCTTGCATGATATTAGAGTTTGCATGCATGCCTATTAAGTGTTCGATATATGTCCCAAGATGTTTGAATGATGTATGGATGTATGTTTTACGTTCGAAAGCGCTGCATGACTGGTATTAGGCTCCCGCTGTGGACGGTTGAGGTAGTGTGCGCGTATTAGAGCGTAAAACCAACTTAAGAACAAAACTGCCAATTTCGGGTAAAACTGGCCAGTTTTCTGGAAAGTCGATTTTGAGGCCCTTAGAGGCCGAATTTGGAAAAAGTTAAAACTACAAAGTTGTAGAGAAGGGATTTTTCTAGGGGCTTTCATGTACAGTTTTTAAAAATAAGGCTCCAAATGCCTTCGTTTTTATAAAAATCCGAGACTGAGAATTCCTGGGCAGGCCAGACCCAGTGTGCACGGCCAGCAGGATTCAACCTCAAAAATGATTAAGTTTAGGATAGAATTGGATTTTCTGCAAAACACGAAAGTTTTAGGATTTTTTGAGATCTAAAACTTTCATGAAGACAACTTTTTAAATTCAATTCAGATTTTTAAACTGACATGGATTTCTAAAAACTGTGTAGGAAACAGGAAAGTCCTGCACAGGATTTTCTAAAACAATGCAGGAAAACTGTATTTTTGCACAACACCAATGTTTTGACTGTGGAGACTGTTCCAACAACAGTTTTCATTGTTCAATAATATTTATGAGACTTTATTTTAAGAACCCCGAATTTTTATAAACTAATTGAAGAATTTTTGATTTAAACTTCCAAATTTTCCAAGACAAGGAAATTGGATTTATTTAAAGCCAAAATTGGTAACATAACGACAACGGAAGATAACCGGGATGGATACCCGAGGTTGACTTTTGTTGACTAAGTTTGACCTATAAGGAGTTGACTTTTGTTGACTAAGTTTGACCCATGGAATGTTGACCTTAGTTGACCAAAAGGTTAACTTTGGTTGACCAAGTTCGACCAAGGTTGACCAAGGTTATCACATCAAAGGTTACGTATTGTAACCAAATAAGATATTTTATAGGGGACATATAACTAGAATGTTGGATAGGTCACCAACATTTTATAGGATCCTTATGATATGTTCTTTTTAATAGCAGGAAGTAACCTGTAGTTACAACCTGAGCCGGAGCAACGAAACCCAGGGTATAGCATAACAGGTAAGTACAAACCTCACCTACAGTATGGAAAATAGTAAACTATTTTCTAATATATGATATGTTTTCATGTGTGAATGCCATATTTTCAAGTATGCTATGTTTTCAAGTATGCTATGTTTTCAAGAATGCCATGTTTTCAAGTATGCCATGTTTCAAGAATGCCATGTTTTTAAGAATGCCATGTAAATGTTAAGTTATGGTATAGTGACATCATGAGGTATGTTCACTAATGTTAAATCACATGGTAAGAAAATACAAGTAAGGTGTCGTACCACCCTCCCGTGATTGAGGAGGATACATGTTCAAGACAAATTATGATTATTGACCTCTCGTTGATGCGTGAGGGTCAAGTTTATGATTCCCAGAACTGTTAGGGCCTTGCAAACCCTAACTTTGTCTGGAGGCTGCGCGCTTTTGGTACGTACACTATGGGCCCACATGTTAAGACAAGATAATAAGTTCAAATGCATAAAAGATTCATAATTGGACATAATTGGTTCATGCATAAGTTGTATGATATTTATTGTGTTTTTGTGAGATCATGTTTGTACTTGCTGGGCGAAATCTCATTTGTATATTTCATATTGTAGGTAAAAGTAAGATGCCTGCAGCTTTACTTGGTGGGCCATGGGGACAATGCAGCAAGTGAAGGGCGGTATGGGATACCACTACGCAAAATTTTCCGCAACCTCTTTTGAGTTAATATGTATATATCTCAAAAGTAAATTATGCTATATAGTATGTATGGAGTTAAAGACTTGAGAATGTCTTTTCATTTCAGTATAAGTACGCAAGATTTTCCGTAAAAATTTTAAGTATGATGTTTATGTGTAATTAAGTAGTATGTGATGTTTTCAAGTTGTGATTTAAAAATAAGTTTTCAGAATTTAAAAGAAAGAAAAAGAAAATTTATTCCCAAATTTTCAAGAGCAAGATTAATTATTTAAGACTAAGGTTTAAGCAAGCATGGTAACGGCCCACGTTTACGTAGTCGGTCCTACGTGGATTTTGGGGCTTTACACAAACAAGCTACTGTTTGATTGTAATTGGGTCATGTGCCCTTTGGTTAGGATACCAGCATTGAATGTAATGATTTATGGTAAGATAGGATGATCCTTATCTTACGTCCTTTTTGGAAACAGGAAAGTAACCTGTTATTGCAACCTGTTGGAGCAACAAACCCAGGACGTAGCATAACCTGTAAGTACAACTCCGCCTACAGCATAGGTGAAAAATGTTTTTACTGCTTGTATGTTTTCAAGCTCATGCATACATGTTGAGGTGCATATGATTTATGTTTTACAATTGTGGCATCATGAAGCATGCTCACTAATGATAAATCACATGGTAAGAACAAGATCAAGTTTCAAGTAAGAATGTTTACAAGTATGAAATGGTTTTCAAGTATGAAATGGTTTTTCAAATATGTTTCAAAGCAAGAACAAGTTTTTAAAGATGTAAAATAAGTTTTCAAGTATGATGGCAAGCAAGTTGCCTTGTGTCGTACCGACCCGCTCTAGGTCGGGTTTGGTCCATGGTTTGGGTTGGATTGGACTGGCCGCCCCAACCACTCCATGGCTGCGCGTCACGGTACGTACACTCATGTTAAGTAAGGGGCCCAAAAACGTGCTAACCTAAGACATCATAATGAAAGCATAATTGGTTCATGCATTATTTTTGTTACGAAATGTTTTGCGGATTAAAACTTGTACTTACTGAGCGAAAGCTCACGACTTACGTTTATGCTGTAGGAAAGCAACCTATGGGCAATACTTGATACAAGACGGTGGGTCTTGGCACGGCTAGTTGTGAAACTTGGGATGGAGACCGCTACGCGTTTTGAATTATAATACTTGTATTTGTTATGCTGTATATATATTGAGATAAGTTTGATACTCAAGTACTCAATTAAGAAAATATATATATATATATATATATGTAAATATGTGATGAGTTAGATTTTTAGTTGTCAAGTTGTTTTAAAAAAAAAAATATTCCGTATTTCCGCCGAGTTAAACAAGTTAAGTAGTTATGTAAGATAAGTATGGTAACAGCCTACGTTAGGCGGGTCGTTACAAGAACCTTCATCAATCAATGGTGTAACAAAAACATCAGAAAAATGTTTGTGTAATTATTAAATGAAAACCAAGATTAAAAAGAAAAGAGAGTTATATTACGGGAAAGAAAAAAAAAAATCTTCTCACACCATTCTTTGTAAAGACAACAGACACCTTGGTTGCTCAAAAGCTGAGACTGAAAACTGAATGTAATCCTAGGTGGAGAAACAATGGCAATTTATGTTTATAATACATGGGAGCACGTGCTCCCACCGATGCTAAACATCACTATTAATAAAAGATAGACTTTATATGTAAGTTTTATAGAGTGGAATCAATATGTTATTAGTGTGAAACGCCACAAATAGAAGGTGGGCTCTATCTGTAGGTTTCATATCACCATGCCACTGCTAATAGAAGGTCGGCTCTATATGTAGGTTTCATATTATGGAGTCAATCTTTTATTAGTGGTAAATGCAACTACAAATAAAAGGTAGACTCTTTCTGTAGGTCTTATGTTGTAGGTTTTTTTTTCCTTTTTAGTAGGCAGGGTCGAAGTATTCTTAGAATTGTCTTTTTATGTTTTATTGACCAATCAATGGAAGAAAGTCTCTACCTAGGAATTGTATTGTATTATTTTTCTTTTGTTCTTGTTTGTTTGAGACTCACGTGATTTTAAGCTGAAAAGCAACAAACAAAGAAACAAAAAGAAGAAGAAGAAGTAGATTTGTACTTGCTATATTTTTTTGAGGCTATGTTGTAGTAGTAATTGTAATTAAGCTGCATTATAATTTCAAGATTTGGTTTTCAACTCTATTTATGCTAGAAGAAATGTGTTTTCCAATAATCATGTGCATGTTTTTTTTCCATGTCAACAATTTTTTTTTTTTTTAATAAGATTGAGGGTGCTTTACATCTTTGCCTACCAAATTTACCAGGATTAGCAAGTCACATTATATACTATTGATTTGGATAAATTATGCCTAAAATTTAATTAGGTGCTGAAGAACGCCCACTGACTGTTGATGTCTATTAAGTTTTTGAGGGAAATGTCCACATACACATCATATGAACTCGTTTGAATCAAGAGATTGAAATTTTGGATCATTGGATGATAATCGGAACATATCATGCCATGTGCATAGGATGTTTCATTCAAAATCAAACGTCATTTATCAATTTGAAGGCACCATACAACATTTTGTTTAATTTCAAAAGGTAGTTATCACAATAAAGAATTTAGGAGCAATCTGTCAATCCATACAAACTTTAGGAGGGTAAAGTGCTAAATACCTAGTAATAATGGATCCCCAAGCATGTAAGAGTTGTTGGCTCTCCATTCTAAACCCAAAAATTATATTTCAGTTTTTGTTTTTTTTTTTTTTTTCTGAAAAGTTAACAAAAATTTAAATAGCTTTTAAAAAAGTCAACCAACTCTGATATAAAAATTTTAAATCAGTACACCAAATGCACCCTAACATTATTTTGAATTTCACTAGAGTGCGTGCCCTGTCCCCATAGATTCCTTTTTTTTTTTTTTTTTTTGGTATTCAATAGGTTGTTTGGTGCCTGCTGTCTATCCTTACCTCTATTTGGTGGCCTTTTACTCCACTTTCTTGTTTAGGCTATGTTTGGTAAGAAAGAAAGAAAATATGAAAGACAGGAAAAGCGAAATGAAAGAAAATTGGATGGAAAGGAAAGATTTTACTTATTCTTTTATCTTGTTTGGTATCATGGAATGAAATTTAAAAAAAAATTATACAATTACTATTCTATCCGCTCATTTATATTATTTTAGCTTGTAAATTTGTATAAAAATAAGTAATTTTAAGGCATCATTGAGTGGATTTTAGTTTTCCACTCAATGTCGGAGAGATAAAAATTAGTCGGTCACACTATTTTTTTCCACTATATTTTCCTTTTCCTCCTTTCTTCATTCTTACCAAACAAACCTAATTATTATTTTCCATCTAATGTTCCCTCCACGCACTTCCTTCCTCTTTTCCATTATACCAAACATACTATGATGAATTCTCCAGCAAAAAAAAAAAAAAAAAAGGGCTCCATGCTCCCACATTTGGAACGGTGTATACAAAGATTTTTTTCTTAGGAACAAGTATTATTTACTTGATTGATGACATTAAGTGATCCATATTATACTTTTTCTTCTAACAAATATCAAAGCTTTAGAATTTATTAGAAAATATTTCGAATAAAATATTTACTAAATAGCATATGATGTATGTGGTAGATATATTACTTTTCTAGTTTTTGTGCCAAGAATAATATAAAATGATATAATTTCACATTTAACTTTAGAATATAATGTAAAGTTTGAATTTCTCACCCTCAAAATCATCAGTATAATATGAGGATGATATTGCGATTGAAGTATGATGTTAGGGATCTAAATGCCATGGAAAAACGGGGAAGGACAAATTTTATGATATGGAAAAAGAGTAAGGACCACTAGAACACATAACCTTATTATTTTTATTGAACTACCTCTTTTTGAAATGCCCTCACTTGCTTTGCATGGACAGTAAACTTAATTTCTTCTCTCTCCTCTCAAAAAAAAAACTTGAATTCGTATTAAATCTTTAACTATATCACATTTATATATTCATATTTTTAAATTCATATTAAATCTTTAAGGACATTTAGGTCCTTTTGTGATCAACTGATCATTGACTTGTTGGAAAAATCGGATCCGTTATCAGAGTTACGGCGCAACGGAAGTTTTAAAATTTTTATGCCGATTCGGAAAAGAAGCTCATGATGCATATAACAATAAATTAAATTCATGATCAAGCGTACCTTATTTCTTGGATTCCGGAATTGCTAGACCGTTTGACCAACGTGTCTTCTCTATTATTCTCGAGTTCCACGTCTCATAGTGTGTGTGGGCACACGTTCTATGAATCCAAGTGACCGGTGTTGCTTTCCGAAGTCTAGATCCTTCCTTCTCAATTCCGATGTTCCTCGTTGAGAATATTATCCAACTTCTTTATTCAAAACTGCAAAACAGGAACCGGTTAACCTCCTATGAAAATTATCACTCGGTTTAACCTTCCTCACAATTTTGATTCAATGGAATTTTCTCTCTTTTTCTCTCTCACAAGATAGCCGAATTTTATGATGTGGAAGAAACCCAAATTATTTTTCTTCTCACTCTCAAAAACGTTTTTCCTCTTTGTGAATCACCAAAAATTAGTTTTTCAAGAATTCCTAGCCTTTATATAGAAGTCCAATCCTTTTCAAAATTTATCTCCCTTAAAAAATAATTAATTATTATTTTTCTGGATAAATTTTGAATCAAAAGATCATATAACTTTAGGACTAGATTCATTGAACCTAAAAACGTTTTTCCAAGAGGAAATCAATCCTCAAAAAATTCGGCCACTTTGAGATAAATCTTGATTGGTGGTTCAAATTTTAAATCAAGAATCTAGACTAGTCAAAAGATCCTAGTCCTATCTAGATTCAAATTCATTTTAAACATTTTTGAATTTAAATATGATTCACTTATTTGAATTAAATATTTTCCACACAACATCAACCATATTAATTAATTTAAATCAATGGAATATTTCAAATTTTCTTTCCTCACAAAAACCGTGCACATCAATTTAAGGAAAGAAAAATCCATCAAATAATCTCCATTATTTAAATCAATTAATAATTTAATGTTAGGAATATATTTGAATAATTTTGAAACAAAATTTTCTTCCCTCCACCTATCTAAAGACCGTGCACCATATTTAGATTAGGAGAGAAAAATTTGTTTTCCAAAATTAAATAATTCAAACACAATCTTATTTCAAAATTCAATTAACCAATCTCATGTTGACAAATCATATTATTTGTCTACACAAATCTCACATGTCCAATCCTTTCTGGGTTGCATGTTAGAGAGTATCATGTCTTAATAGACATTACTAAATTCCATTTAAATTTACCGATCTCATTAGGAACAAATCCCGAGACGCTATACGGAACTATATGAGCTAATAGAGGGACCCGATGGAAATATGTAAAGAGGCTCCTATAATTGTGAAAAATTAATCCCAGATTAATTATTCATCAATTATCAACTTCAATACTATTCCACTAAAAGTTTGAAGCTGAACTCCTGTTTACATACCGTATTACGAAAGCTCTCTTACGCAGCGCTTCTTCCATGATTTATTCATCGCTTGCTTAATCCCCATATGTTATCCATGATTGAATTAAGGACTTTTTCCGTTTTACCTTTTCAATCATTTTAACTTAAAGTTCCATTATTCTCTATTGAAAGAATCACCAATTGTAAAACCATACAATTGGTAAATCACCAGAGAACACAAAGTAAACCGATGGCCAAGATCTTGTTATACTATCTTTCAATCCCCGAATAATGCCTTTAAGTAGATAACATTTACTATCATTAAGATAGCTATGGATTCCGTATCTATGAATCTTGATTTCTCCATCCATAAGTCATGCACCCAAAACACAAGTATATTGATCATGAATTAACAGTGTCTCACCTGTAGTGCATTAAAGTACATAAGTCATAGATGCGAACTCAAGTAATCATTTCAGGATTAAGATTAATGCAGGATGATAATCAAAGTGTCATTGATTCTTATAAACGGAATTATTAAACCGAATCAATTAACACTTTAGGTTCAGTCCAATGTCATACCTCAATACTGGTATACATTAAAGTTTCTACTCGGAACCTATCCGATGGTCAAGACAAACCATCCCTCCAAGAAAGTAGACAACCTTTACAATCTTATCATGAATAAGATCCCCAAATCTTATTCCATCGATTGCGGACTATTTATTTAGACTGTTATCAAATTACCACGTCTTCTATGTATACCCCGTATACATATGGTAATCCGATATATTACCAACAGCCAAGGAGTATTTTATGTTTGCTCAAAATAACCATACAATCAACTAATGAAAGTAAATAAGACACAACTTATTAAACATGAATAACATCATCTTATTAATATCAAAATGTCATATTTACAGAAAATCCCTAATATTGATTTTCTATCCTTAGGGCACATTTAGATCCCAACAATCTCCCACTTGCCCTAAGCGAGTAAATGTGACATATTACGCATCCCCATGCCTTCAACGTGTTCTTCGAATCTTCTGGCCACCAAAGTCTTCGTGAACGGGTCAGCAAGATTGTCCTCTGATGCGATTTTGCAAACCGTCACATTTCCACTCTCAACAAAGCCTCTGATGATGTGATACTTTCTGTCAATGTGCTTACTCCTCTTATGATGCCTAGGATCCTTTGTATTAGCTACTGCTGCACTGTTGTCACAGTAGAGCACCATAGCTTTATCCATACCAGGAACGACCTCAAGGTCACCAAGGAACCTGCGGAGCCATACCGCTTCCTTTGATGCCTCACTGGCTGCCACATACTCTGCTTCCATGGTCGAGTCAGCAATACAAGATTGCTTAATACTCCTCCACACAACGGCACCACCTCCAAGGGTAAAAACAGATCCTGAAGTCGATTTCCTTGAATCCTGATCTGATTGAAAATCAGAATCTGTGTATCCTCTAGGAACAAGATCCTGACCGGAATACACTAGCATATAGTCCCTCGTTCTCCGTAGATACTTGAGTATATGCTTGACCGCAGCCCAATGGTTCGGTCCCGGATTCGACTGATATCGACTTACCATACCAACCGCAAAACAAATGTCAAGCCTAGTGCATAACATAGCGTACATTAGACTACCTACCGCTGATGTATAAGGTACATTTTTCATACGCTCACTTTCTTCTGATGTCTTGGGACAGTCATCTCTAGAAAGCTTGATTCCAATTCTGAAAGGTTGGGCACCTTTCTTGGAATCTTTCATAGAAAACTTCTCAAGTACTTTATCAATGTATGAAGCTTGAGAGAGTGCTATCGTTTTGTTCTTTCTATCTCTAAAGAGTTGAATACCAAGAACATAACTAGCCTCTCCTAAGTCCTTCATGTCAAACTGTTTGGCTAACCAAACTTTGACAGATGATAATGTTGCCACATCGTTTCCAATAAGCAATATATCATCCACATAAAGTACAAGGAAAACCACTTTCTCGTTCTTGATACATTTATAAACACATGGTTCATCAATGTTTTGTTCGAATCCATAGGTTTTGATCGCTTGATCAAACCTAATATTCCAAGAACGAGATGCTTGCTTTAATCCATAAATGGATTTAAGCAACTTGCATACTTTGTCTTCTTGGCCTTTTGCCTTGAACCCGTCTGGCTGTATGATATAGATATCTTCTTCAAGAGAGCCATTCAAGAAAGCTGTCTTGACATCCATTTGCCAGATCTCATAATCGAGAGCAGCCGCAATAGATAAAAGAATGCGGATTGACTTGAGCATTGCTACAGGCGAGAAGGTTTCATTATAGTCGATTCCTTCTTTCTGCGTATAGCCCTTCGCTACAAGTCTTGCCTTGAAAGTTTCCACTTTCCCATCCACACCTCTCTTCCTCTTGTATACCCACTTACACCCAATCGGTTTTATGCCTTGGGGCAAGTCTACAAGTTTCCAGACCCCGTTGGAATCCATAGATTCCATCTCGGTGTTCATAGCCTTTTGCCAAAAATTAGAATCAATATCCTCCATAGCTTCCTTATACGTAGCCGGATCATCAACATGTTCTATGGATTCTGCTTCAAAAACTTCACCATTGAACATGTACCTTTCAGGTTCCCTGATAATCCTCCCACTACGACGAAGCTCCCGTGATTGTTGATTCTTTAATGGTTTTTCCACAGGGTTTTCTGTGACTTTTTGGAATATCCAAACCCGAAGTCATCTCCTCAAGCACTACTTTGCTACGAGGTTTAAAGTCTTCCATGTAACTTTCCTCCAAGAATGTTGCATGTGTAGAAACGAAGACTTTATTTTGCTTCGGATTATAGAACAGACCACCTTTTGTCCCTTTTGGATAGCCAACAAACAAGCACACTTCTGATCGTGACTCCAACTTCTTCGCTTCCTTATTCAGGACGTGTGCCGGACAACCCCAAATTCGAATATGATTCAACTTAGGTTTCCTACTCGTCCATAACTCATAAGGAGTTTTAGGAACCGATTTGGAGGGAACGTTATTCAGAAGATTGCATGCAGTTTGTATGGCGTGCCCCCAAAATGACAATGGTAATGTGGAGTAACTCATCATAGACCGGACCATATCCAATAGGGTCCTATTTCTTCTCTCAGCTACACCATTCTGTTGAGGAGTACCAGGTGCACTCAACTGGGATTGTATCCTATTTTCTATCAAATATCCTAAGAACTCATCCGATAGGTATTCCCCACCTCGATCCGATCGAAGTGTCTTAATGGACTTGCATAATTGTTTCTCCGCTTCAGCCCGAAATTCTTTGAACTTGTCAAAGGCTTCGCTTTTGCAGGTCATTAAATAGACATATCCATACCTTGAGTAATCATCAATAAAAGTGATATAATACTCATACCCACCACGTGCTTCTATGTTCATGGGACCACAAACATCCGTATGCACAAGTTCTAAAAGTTCCTCGACACGACCATCCTTGGTAGCAAAATGCCATTTAGTCATCTTGCCCTCTAAACAGGATTCACATTGTGGCCAAGGTTCAACCTCATACAAGTCAAGGCATTCCTCCTTTACCATCCTTTGAATTCTGTTAAGGCTTATGTGACCAAGTCGTAAATGTCAAAGATATGATTTGTTAGAGTGAGAAGACTTATGTCTTTTAGAGTTCTTTTCCAATTCTGTATCAAGCAATGAGTGCATCTTAGGTTTGATAAAATAAAGATTTTCATGCATCCATCCATTACAGATAAGAGAATTGTTTTTCCTAATAACAACTTTATTATTAAAAGAAACTGAATAAGAATCTTTAATCAAACAAGCTACCGAAATTAGGTTCCTTTTGAAACTAGGAACATAAAAACAATGTCTCAAAACAATAAACCTAAATTTATCAAAATAAAGATGCACTTCTCCCACTACTTCAGCTTGCACCAATGTCCCATCACCGGTTCTTAACGTGAAGTTCTCCTCATGCAGACTTCTCGTTACCTTGAACCCCTGCAGAGAAATACAAACATGGCTAGTAGCTCCAGAATCTATAACCCAATTGTCCTTAGATCCCTCCACTAAACAACCCTCAAGATACAGGATATCGAAATTACCTTTTTGCTTTTGCATAGACAGGTATTCTCGGCAATCCTTCTTGAAATGTCCTTTCTTCCCACAGTGAAAACACTTAGCCTTTTTGGGATCCACCTTTCGCTTCTTAGGCTTGGTAGACTTCTTAGAAACATGTGCATTCACCACAGGCTTGTTCCCCTTGTTCTTCCCCTTTTCCTTCTTCCTTTTGGGATTAGGAGCAGGCGAACTAGGTTCAGCCACATTTGCCTCAGCCTTAGATCCAGAACCCTTAAAAATGTTCTCAAAGGCTTGCAACTCTTTCATCAATTCCATTAAAGACATCTCCTTCCTGTTAAGGTTGTAGGATGCCTGAAACAAATCGAAATCCTTGGATAAGGTTTGGAAAACCATGACCAATTGAGTTGCAGCATCGATCTCAGCCCCATTTGCCTGAGCTTCAGACAAATAAGCCATGACTTTCATCATGTGCTCCTTGATGGGAGTTCCAACCTTCTGCCTGCAGTTCATGAGACCTTTGATAGCATCGGTCTTAGCATAAATAGTTTGTTCACCAAACATTTCCTCCAGCTTATCCATGATCTGCCTAGCAGTTTGATGCTCTTTATGCTGTTTCTGGAGCACGTTAGACATGCTCGCCCGAATATAGCACATAGCACTTAGGTTGGAATTGTCCCAGCGCTCAAGCGCTACAAAATCCCTATCAGGAGCATCGATCGCAGGCGTTGGCGGTCGAGGTTGGGTTAGGACAAAACTGTGTTTCTCAAAGTTTAGGACGATAAGTAAGTTCCTTTTCCAGTCATTAAAATTCTCGCCAGTTAATTTGTTTTGCGTAAGTATCACAGATAAAGGGCTCGACATTTTGATCTATAATAAGAAAACATGTAATAAGTACGAGCAAACATCCTATCAGTTTATAAAATATAGTTTTGTAATGAAACAAAAAGATCTATATGCAATCTAAATGTTCATGTGTAAAACCCTTAAAACACATACCTTACAACGATAATTCCTAGCTTCTGCTTTCTAAGCTACCGAGGGGTAGTCATAGAATAACTAGCCAAGAACATGGATCCCTTCCGATTAATACATATTCGTCTATGGAGAAAACTCCATTAAATATATATTAACTATCATTTATTTGGCCACTACTTTATATAACAGAGCCTCGAGAGAGGGTTAATAAATAAAGTAGCATGAGTGTGTAACCATCGTTTCCAATTTTGAATCCATATTTTACATCCGCCACCGAGGGGTGATCTAAACATAAAATATGCCCATGCCCAAAATTGTTATCCTTTCGGAAATCCAAATCAGTGTGCGCTCTAGGTAAGATACCTATCCGAAGGGAATTCCCGGATCAAAACCGAGTAGTAGGTACTACCATGCGTAACTATTGGACCAACGATGGAGGCCGTAGGTCTTAGTGTGTAAAACCTTCTCCCACTCATTCTTTTAAATTAGGGTTTTTGTTTTTCATGTATAAACAATATTTATTGAGTGGCACTCCCTAGTCTATATGGCATGTTATCAATACATCACGAAATAGTATAACATATTCATCTAGCAACACATCATCTATGGTTTGCAAAATATGTAAATAGCCGTGGATCATGATTCCATCCTAGAGAAAAGAAAAATTGCAAAAATTATAAAAATTAACCGAAACATATATCGGCCTTCATTTGTAGATCCATGCCTTGCATCCTTCTTCAATGTGTCTTCCTTCTCCAATGTCACATCTTTTCAAATTTAAAATTAAATTTAAATTTCAAAAAAGATTATATGTGATTTTTAATTTTAATCAAAATTACAAAATATCAAAATTTAAATAAAAAATCCGATTTATTAAATTTTAAAATTCAAAAATTTTGAAATTTCTAAATTTCAAATTTAAATTACAAAATTTTAAAATTCATATTAATATCTATTAAATTTAAATTTAAATTTTCAATTTTGATTTTCAAATTATCAAGATCACATATCATTGGAAAATTTAATTTTCAAAAGGATTCTGTGATTTTATTTATTATTATTATTATTTTTTAATTTTATTAATAAAAAACATTTTTTAATTAAAAAAATTCCAAAAAACAAAAAATCACATCCTTTGAAAATTTACATACATTCGTTTATCTTTAATCTCCTTGAATCCATTGTAGCCCGAATTTTACAAAAAAATTCCTACGCCGTTTCCGGCTTACAAAAATTCTAGGAATTGAAAGAACGACCTAGCGGTGTTAATAGACCGCATCTATTACACTTGAAAAATCTAGATACAAATTCTAACCTCTATGGAATCATGACTGGCAAAATTGAACAAGATCATATATTATAAAAATAATATAAAGCATTCATTCATCCATACATCCATTCATAATATATTTAACATACTCAAAATAAAACCTAGAGTGCCAACTCTCTAAAATATTTCATTAATGCATAGAGAGAAATTTATTCGATCAAATAATTTATGTTATATACATAATCATGAGTTAGCTCTGATACCAATTGTTGGAAAAATCGGATCCGTTATCAGAGTTACGGCGCAGCGGAAGTTTTAAAATTTTTATGCCGATTCGGAAAAGAAGCTCATGATGCATATAACAATAAATTAAATTCATGATCAAGCGTACCTTATTTCTTGGATTCCGGAATTGCTAGAGCGTTTGACCAACGTGTCTTCTCTATTATTCTCGAGTTCCACGTCTCATAGTGTGTGTGGGCACACGTTCTATGAATCCAAGTGACCGGTGTTGCTTTCCAAAGTCTAAATCCTTCCTTCTCAATTCCGATGTTCCTCGTTGAGAATATTATCCAACTTCTTTATTCAAAACTGCAAAACAGGAACCGGTTAACCTCCTATGAAAATTATCACTCGGTTTAACCTTCCTCACAATTTTGATTCAATGGAATTTTCTCTCTTTTTCTCTCTCACAAGATAGCCGAATTTTATGATGTGGAAGAAACCCAAATTATTTTTCTTCTCACTCTCAAAAACGTTTTTCCTCTTTGTGAATCACCAAAAATTAGTTTTTCAAGAATTCCTAGCCTTTATATAGAAGTCCAATCCTTTTCAAAATTTATCTCCTTTAAAAAATAATTAATTATTATTTTTCTGGATAAATTTTGAATCAAAAGATCATACAACTTTAGGACTAGATTCATTGAACCTAAAAACGTTTTTCCAAGAGGAAATCAATCCTCAAAAAATTCGGTCACTTTGAGATAAATCTTGATTGGTGGTTCAAATTTTAAATCAAGAATCTAGACTAGTCAAAAGATCCTAGTCCTATCTAGATTCAAATTCCTTTTAAACCTTTTTGAATTTAAATATGATTCACTTATTTGAATTAAATATTTTCCACACAACATCAACCATATTAATTAATTTAAATCAATGGAATATTTCAAATTTTCTTTCCTCACAAAAACCGTGCACATCAATTTAAGGAAAGAAAAATCCATCAAATAATCTCCATTATTTAAATCAACTAATAATTTAATGTTAGGAATATATTTGAATAATTTTGAAATAAAATTTTCTTCCCTTCACTTATCTAAAAACCGTGCACCATATTTAGATTAGGAGAGAAAAATTTGTTTTCCAAAATTAAATAATTCAAACACAATCTTATTTCAAAATTCAATTAACCAATCTCATGTTGACAAATCATATTATTTGTCTACACAAATCTCACATGTCCAATCCTTTCTGGATTGCATGTTAGAGAGTATCATGTCTTAATAGACATTACTAAATTCCATTTAAATTTACCGATCTCATTAGGAACAAATCCCGAGACGCTATACAGAACTATATGAGCTAATAGAGGGACCCGATGGAAATATGTAAAGAGGCTCCTATAATTATGAAAAATTAATCCCAGATTAATTATTCATCAATTATCAACTTCAATACTATTCCACTAAAAGTTTGAAACTGAACTCCTGTTTACATACCGTATTACGAAAGCTCTCTTACGCAGCGCTTCTTCCATGATTTATTCATCGCTTGCTTAATCCCCATATGTTATCCATGATTGAATTAAGGACTTTTTCCGTTTTACCTTTTCAATCATTTTAACTTAAAGTTCCATTATTCTCTATTGAAAGAATCACCAATTGTAAAACCATACAATTGGTAAACCACCAGAGAACACAAAGTAAACCGATGGCCAAGATCTTGTTATACTATTTTTCAATCCCCGAATAATGCCTTTAAGTAGATAACATTTACTATCGTTAAGATAGCTATGGATTCCGTATCTATGAATCTTGATTTCTCCATCCATAAGTCATGCACCCAAAACACAAGTATATTGACCATGAATTAACAGTGTCTCACCTGTAGTGTATTAAAGTACATAAGTCATAGATGCGAACTCAAGTAATCATTTCAGGATTAAGATTAATGCAGGATGATAATCAAAGTGTCATTGATTCTTATAAACGGAATTATTAAACCGAATCAATTAACACTTTAGGTCCAGTCCAATGTCATACCTCAATACTGGTATACATTAAAGTTTCTACTCGGAACCTATCCGATGGTCAAGACAAATCATCCCTCCAAGGAAGTAGACAACCTTTACAATCTTATCATGAATAAGATCCCCAAATCTTATTCCATCGATTGCGGACTATTTATTTAGACTGTTATCAAATTACCACGTCTTCTATGTATACCCCGTATACATATGGTAATCCGATATATTACCAACAGCCAAGGAGTATTTTATGTTTGCTCAAAATAACCATACAATCAACTAATGAAAGTAAATAGGACACAACTTATTAAACATGAATAACATCCTCTTATTAATATCAAAATGTCATATTTACAGAAAATCCCTAATATTGATTTTCTATCCTTAGGGCACATTTAGATCCCAACATGACTAATAAAGGATGAGAGGTGGTATTACATATAGAGTTTTGGAGATATTTGAATTGGAGTTAATATGAATTTTAGAAATATGTGCTTTGTTTAAGGGAAAAAAAAAGTTGTTTAGAGTGAAAAGTGTAAAAATTTAAAATATGTTTGAGAAAAAAATCAAAATGGATCTTGTTTTGTTGTTCTTGATATTCTATGTAATTTATCATTTTCATTTTGGACTTGAAAGAACAAAGATACGTAGTTTTAAAATTTAAGTTTGTTGCGGACATTTGGAGAAGTTAATAGTGAAAATTAGTTTTCAATTGAAGAAAAAGACACACAAAAAAAAAAAAGAAGAAGAAGAAGAAGAAGAAGAAGAAGAAGGGTGAGAAAGGTGGTTTCCAGAACCTCCCCACATTGTGAAAATGTGTTATAGTCTAAAATAGAATGTATAACTTCTTTATTAGAGAGAGAGAGAAAAAAAAAAAAGGAGAGAGAGAATACACATTTTGATAACTTCAAAATTCAAGTAAATTCTTTCTAAGAAAAATACAAGTAAATTAAAAAAATAATAATAAAAAAAAAACTAGGATGAATGACCAACTTGAGAAAATGATTCAATGCTTTTTTTTTTTTTTTTTTTTTGGATAACATAGGATTCGACTTCAAGGATCTCATCAAATGAAAGATCTAAGGTTCAAATCATATGCCACCCTAGGGGAGTGTCCTATCTGTGTGGGCCCAATAAACGGAAAATAATAGGGTCACTCCCAGATCATTTTTTTAGCCTATATATATATATATATATATATATATTCAATGCTACTTGAATGGTTACATTGAGGACTTAAATGAGCCAAAAAAAAAAAAAAAAGTAGACTGACCTAAATGAAACACAAATTAATGATGGGAAAATATTGCGCAAATAAGCCAACAAATAGAAAAAGAAAGGTTTTATGTACTATTGTTGAGTTGATTTCAAATTTAGTCCTCAAAGCATAGATCTGGTTGTGTGACATTGCTCCTTGCAACTTAAAATGGATAAAAATTAACCTAATCTTTAAACTTCTTATTAATTGCAACCTTATATAATTGAGTAAAGATATTTTTTTTAACAAAAAGAAAACGAAGATAATTTGTTTTTATTTTTAAGGAAATATAATTTGTTTTTACTTGTATTGTTAAATAATTAAGATTTCAATTTAAAATATATTTAATTAATGCATATTGACATGCCACATTGACAATTCCGCCGAATTTTTAACCGAAAGTGGATAGCGGGGGTAAAGTGAAAGATTTTATGTAGATAAGGAAACATAATTAATAGTTTTAATAATAGGGTACCTAAAACATAAGTATTCATGAAATTAATCTTAATTTTGATCATATATAAGTCACACGAAGACCACACGTGACTAAAATCATTAAAAAACTTTTGTTTTCATAGTGAAGTACTAGTTAGGCTACAACCTAAAGTCAGGGGAGATAATTGTCATATGTTAAAGTAGAGGGGCTAAATGAACAATCCTTATTTTTGAAGGGACAAATTTGAAATAAACCTAAAAAGGACCCTTTGTCCTGTAAATTTCTCATGTCGTTCCCTTTTCACTCTCTCTGCTGCCTCACTCCACTCCCACTGTCAAACAAACCAGAGAGACCCAACATTGCAACCCCCAACAAAGCAGATCCAAATTCCACTTCTAATTTTCCCGGGAAACAAACTCCTAAGATTTTCCTGGAAAAATTCAACGAACAAAATATATATATATATATATATATATCAAAACTTGATCATTTTTGCCTTCCCATGGCGAATGCCTGGAAAAGAGACAGAGGCATGAAGCTCGTCTCCCCGAAATCCCTCTTCCTCCTCTTCTCCGGCACTCTTCTCCTCCTCCTCTTCTTCCTCTTCTCCACCTCCTCAAACCCTAACCCTAACCCTAATTCGACCTCCTCCACCATTGCAATCAAAACCGCCGAATCTCCATTCCGCGCAATCCAGCCCTTCGACTGCTTCAAGTGCCCACAGTCCCACCCCGTGATCGCCAACGTCGTCGAAGGCCTCAAACACCCGTTCCTCTACTCGCTCGCCGATCTGGGGAATCTCCCGGAGAAGCCGCACAAGAACATCGTCAGGATGCTCAAAGGCAAGCCCTTTCGGAAGCCCGACATCTCCGACACGATCCAGGGGATTCTCGACCGCTTCGACGCCGAAGGGAGAAGGCACCGGGGCGTTGTCGTCGATGTCGGAGGCAATGTCGGCATGGCGAGCTTCGCCGCCGCCGTTATGGGGTTTAAGGTTCTGGTTTTCGAGCCTGTGTTTGAGAATCTGCAGAGGATTTGTGATGGGATTTACTTGAATCGGGTTGGCGATTTGGTCACCGTCTTCGAGGCTGCTGCTTCTGATCGTTTGGGTAATATCACCTTCCATAAGGTAAATTGTTTTCGTCAATTTCATTCATTTCTGTTCTTTTTTTGGTTCTTGTTTTTTGGGGAATTTTTTGTTTCCAGTTTTGTTATATAAAGTTTGTGCATTTTTTCGATACAAGGAAGTATGTTAGATAGATAGCTTTGTTTAGAATTCAAGTTTTTAGGATGCTGTTTTAGATTGGATATCTTAGTGTAGATTGAATCCAAAAATTGTATATCTACACCTACTATGAATTTTGGGTAATTCCGGTTCGGGTAAATCCGGTTTGGGATAGCTTAGCGGGTCTCAGGATTGAAATCTAGCAGTATTTTCATTTCTCTTTAATAAATGAGAGCCACAGCCACACGTGTAGATTGAATCCAAAAATTGTATATCCACATCTACTATGAATTTCGGGATATAATTCCGGCTTAGGATAGCTTAGCGGGTCTCAGGATCGGAATCTAGGAGTATTTTCATTTGTGTTTAATAAATGAGAGCCACAGCCACAAGTGTAGATTGAACCCAAAAAATGTATAACTACACCTATGAATCTCAGGATATAATTCCAGCTCGGGAGTCGGGATAGTTTAGCGGGTCTCAGGATCGAAATCTAGGAGTATTTTCATTTGTCTTTAATAAATGAGAGCCACAGCCACAAGTGTAGATTGAATCCAAAAATTATATATCGGCACCTACTATGAATTTCGGGATATAATTCCAGCTCGGGATAGCTTAGCGGGTCTCAGGATCGAAATCTAGGAGGATTTTCATTTGTCTTTGATAAATGAGAGCCACAGCCACATACTGAAAAAAGAATTTTTGATCTACTATGTTTAGATTGAATCCAAAAATTGTATATCTACATCTACTATGAATTTTGGGACATAATTCCCGCTGAGCTAGCTCAGCGGGTGGGATGGGAGGGAAGGGGTTTCGGTAGGAGCTTTTAGTTCGAAATCTAGGAGTTCTCTAATCTGTTTAATAAAGAGGAGCCGTAGCCTTGTTTAAAAAAAATAAAAATAAAAATAAAAAAAAGAAGAAGAAGAAGAAAAAGAAGAAGAAGAATTTTGAGATAATTAAAAATTGGTCAGAATGGGTATATTTAGTTGTCATGAATCTGAATTGATGTGAAATTTAGATGGGATTTTGGCTGAAATTCTTTTGGAATGCTAGGATAATATTGATTGTGAATTGCCTTTTGCTCGGTTAGTTTAGTTGTGACTATCAGGTTCGAATTATTTAGTGTTTGAGATTCGATTACAATGTACAATCTTGGCGGGAATCGGATTTGTGTTGCTTGTTTGGTAAGATACCATCCGAACTCTTTTGTCTTCTATGTGGCTGATGTTGAATGCCCTGCTTTTGTATCAGTTGGTGGGTCGGCTTGACAACAGTGCTGTTTCAGCCACTGGTGCGAAGTTGGCGTTCAAGTCAAATGAAGAAATAGAACTTCAAGTGAGGTCCATTCCTCTTGATGAAGTAATCCCAGAGTCACAACCTGTGCTTCTACTCAAAATCGATGTACAGGGTTGGGAATATCACGTTCTTAAAGGAGCGACCAAGTTGCTGTTGAGAAAGGGAAGTGAAGCCCCATATGTCATTTACGAAGAAGATGAGCGGTTGTTGCAAGCCAGTAATAGCAGTTCAAAAGAGATACGAGATTTTCTTCACACGGTGGGATACAATCACTGCACTCAGCATGGTACAGATGCACATTGCACCAAGAAAGATTGACATAAATTATTTACCAAAGAGTTCGAAACGAAACCAGAACCAAACTGCTGTATGGTTGAGTTCAAATTTGCTTCCTCTCTCAGACACAGACATACAAGCGATTCAATATTGTTATTATTCTTTTTGCCATGACTGTATGGACAAGTATGTCGAAGATCATATCGATGACTATAAGACAATCACGGATCGGGAGGAATGCATAGCATTTGAAGGCAAGCTTCTCAGATGCTCAGCGGTTTGGAAAGGCTTCCTGCTTTGCTCACGACGATATGTTGGGTGGCTTGCTTACTAGTTTTGTCTTTGTATTGTAAGATGTACTTGAAGCTTTGTTTGTAAAATGCTTTGTTCTCTCTTGATTGATACATCTCTGCGATTAAAAAAAAAAAAAAAAGAGTTTCCTCTTAATTCTGAGTATCATTCAACTACTTGTAAATTTTTATTAGTTTGAAATGGTTAACGAATATAAATTATTTTGCATTAATTAAAAAAAAAATCGTATTTGCGTATTTGTACCTTGTTTAGTCCCTGAAACACAATAGTCTCTTCATCAATGCTGAGAAGATTCACATTAAAAAAAAAAAACTAAACAAAGACAAAAGCAAAGAGTTAAATTAAAATTTAGTCCTCAAGTCTCGCTTTGTCCTCCCTACAACTCAAAATGAAACAAAACTCCTAACATCATCTGTTGTTGTAATTTTGGTATTTTCGTTGGAACATCAAATTTTTAATGGTTTTAATCACATACAAGTCATGTGATAGGTCGGTAAGGAGCAAGTTTCTTTTTAATGATTTTAATCATGTGGGAGAAACTCAACAACAACTTATGAGTAAAATCATTTAAAAAAATTGACATTTTAATGACGGAAATACCAAAATTGCAGCTTATAATAAACTCATGGGAGATTTTTGTTACATTTGGAGTTGAGGAGCAAAATGAGACGAGCATTATTCTTCAGGGGTCAAATTTGAAATCAACCCAAAAACAAAACAAACACTAATCGGGGGGTTATAAGACGAAAATTGAATAATGAAAACTAGTAATCATGTACAGATGTTTAGTTTTACAGATATGAACATCAAAAGTAGAAAGCATATAAAAATATTTTGGAAGCCAAATTTGAAGTGTAGGTATCAACTGCACAACAATGAAATATCATATGCATTGAAGTGATCTTAAAACATAGAAAATTCTAAAGGGACTATAACAACGTGTATATATGTAGGAAAAGAAGCTTCAACTCCTGGTACCTACAAGAAAGATGAATCAAAATCAGTTACAAAATAGGCGCAAAATTGTTCCAAAATTCAAAATCACTTTATTCTAGAACTATTCATCCTACCGTGCCGAAACCCAACTTGGCATAGTTCAAACTGTTGCAATGACAAGGGTCAGGCTATTTTGGTCCACTATTTTGAGAAGGGCCAGCTCTTTCCACCATGACGTCGTAAAGTTGCTTCCCATTCTGCAGGCGATAAACAACACCAGAAATAAGAAAAGAAAAAAAAAAAAAAAAAAACCTGCATCTCAAACGTACGTATGAACATAAAATCGAACCGACTTTGGTACTTACAAAGATTACTGGAAAGAAGTGAATTTGCCCTTCAGGCTTAGTTTGTGTCTCTTTGAAGTACACCAGAATGGGGAAGTTTGGCCACCAGAGCTCCCAATTCACGAATGTTGAATACCTGTAGTCAAGCAAATTGGCAAATATTCACTTTTTCTTTCAAAAGCTGAAATCAGTGGGTGCGAATAGTGAGCTTACTTCCAGCGGTTTTTCCCACCAACGAAGACATTTTCACCTGAATCCTTAAGCTCCTCCCCCACTTTTACCTCCTAAAAAAAAAACAATGTAAATATAGATATCCCAATGTTTTAACATGCTAACGTAACATATGAAGTAAGTTCAAGTGTAGTGAAAAAAAACTAGATCGAGGTACAATGTAGTCCACCGATTCTACACGAGCAAATTTTCTATGGCATGGCTTCAGAATAATCTAAAACGACAAACTTTTATAGAAGGGTGAGAAACAAACCAGAGCTTCATCATCGAAAACAAATCTGACTCTAGTAGTCTGGACGAAAGAAAAATAAAAGAGTTAGCCGATTTGGGATAAAAAGTAAATGCAGCGACATATAAAGAGGATCAAAGAAAAAGAACAGGCAAATCAGTGGACTACTAATTGTATGGATTCTAAACAAAATTAAGCTCATTCAAAATAAAATCATCGCTGAATCGAAACTCTTCATGCTAGAGTCACCACGGGAAACGCCATCTCCAGAGGCTATTTAAGGATACTACTTACCTGGAACAACAAAAGTAAGCCAAGAAGACCTACAGGTACAGCGGGTACCAAATTATCTGTGTAAGCTAAGCCACCGGCTAGACCTGTTTTGAACTCATAAAAAGGTGAGATATTATACATCGATATATCTATCTAGTGACAAAGTGAAAATAGATTCGGGTGATATGACAATGACCGGCTGAATCTCATGTCTCAAGAATTTTGCGCTAGCCAAAATTGACTACAAACGGAGAAAGAAGACTCATAAAAGAAGGGAAAGGAATCCCCAAACCCACCTAGTAGGACAATTGGAATTCTGTAATCAGGTTCGGGAATCACCGTCTCTATGGTTTTTGCCTTTCTACTTCCAAGCTGCCAAACATGAAAATTACACACCAAAAGTTGCACAGAAAATATAGCCCTGTATACAAAAGTCTATTGAAAGTTATCGTTGCATTTTGAATGACCCACTAGATTGATTTTCACAAGAAGGGACCGTAATGGAAAGTAATGGGAAAAGTACTGGATTTGGAATGGGAAGGACTAAAGTACTGGATTTTCACAAGAAGGACTAAGAATCATTAATTCCGTTTCTAGTGCTTACTTATCTAACAGGAAGTGGAAGTGTTGTTTACTAAACTTACGAATAAGAATCTTATCAATGTAATTACTAAAATATCCTTTTACGCAACCAACAAAATAAGCTAGACACATGGAAGGGTTCGGTGTTATTTTCATAACTTGACAAGGAGTGACGGATTGACATTAGGGCCAGTGGGGGCACGTGCCCCCACTGAAGAAACCAAATCACGTTTTTTAAGCAAAACATGTTGATTAGTTTTTCACTTGTGCGCCCTCTCAATGGTCGTTATGTTAAAGTCTTTTGGACTGTAATTTCAACTAGTTGGGCTTCGTTAACTGTTTTGAAATGGTTTATGTTTTTAGTTTGTTTGTTCTTTTTTTTTTCTTTTTTTCCTATAACTCTTTGAAGTCCTCTTTTTCTTTTATAGTTTTCTTTACTTTTTTTCCTGATATTTTTTTTTTTAGTTTGCTCATGGAAAATAGCTCTCTCCTCCTTTTTCCCTCTGTAAGTCTCATTTCTTTCTCCCTCTAAAGTACTTTACAATATTTATTAATTATTTTTATTTTAGAAGATTAGTTTTGATGTATATATTTGTATTTGATTTTAATATACATGATATTATTTTAGAATGCGTGGATATTTAATGAAAAACTATTGTCTAACATTTTCCAGTATTTTAATTTAAAAATTCAAATTGTATTCGTGCCCTTTCCGAAATCAAATCCTGACAAGGATAGGATACACAAGTGAATTTTGTGTTCGTTCCCGTCAACCAGGAAACAACACTAAGGAGGTGATAGGATTGACTTTCCCTTTTCCTCATTCCCTACATTATGTCCGACTTCACCAAAATATCATTCAGTAAACACATGACTTAGATAAGGAAAAGAGAAACACTCCTCGATTTTCTTTCCCGTTCACGTGAAGTAAACATGTCCTTAATGTTTCCTTTCGCAATTCTGGCTAAAATTCATCTTTAAATTAGGTGCAGCTAGCAAGTCGAATCTAAAATGTCGGAAAATTGTGCTAGCGAGCTATGTTTGATGCAGTAAAAAAGGACATAAAAAGAGAACTGTAAGAGGGTGAAGAACTAAACCACTGAGGCCACCACAAGGTAGTTGCCATGACTCGCACTTAATTTTCTTCCCACTGAGCATTGAGAATACACAATTTTTCCACAAAATGAGCTTCTGAAATTCGTTAAACCCACTTTCCTCTCTGCTTGAAATAAAAAAAACAAACTCAATCAGCTCATCATACATACATACATACATATATACATATACAATATACATGTACACTTCAATATCCACTGGTCCTTTTACTGAATTGTCTCAAACATGCACATACACATAAAATAAGAATTTTTTTTCATCTAATGCACATAAAACGAGCTAATTCTGAGAAAAGAAGCCAACAGTTGTTAATTACAGTAGCAGGGAGAAACAAGAATTAACCAGAATTACAAAGAGAAAAGAGCTATATTAGTTTCGTAATCAAAACCCAGTTAAGAAAAAATCAGATATTAAACTTCAAATTTAAAAAGACCAAACTTGTCAAACGTACCTTGCAGGGAGAGAGAGCAAGGAGCTGCCAAGAGAGAGCTCGCCATTTTTTTTTTCTTGTTTTTTCTTTTCTTATTTTATTATTTTATATTATTTTCTATACATATTTTTTATTTATGTAGTTTTTATGAGGTGCAACTGAATGCTTCGAGTGAATGAAACGGTAGGGAGTGAATTTTCAGTATTACCCCGTGTGAGATAAGGGCCTCAAATTTACACTATTGACATTTGACAGTAGTTTTTTTTTTTTTTTTTGGGACAACTTGTCTAATAAATTTTTATAGCACGTTTACTTCCCATAAAAAATAATCACATTATTCATCATTGTACCGTTTAATAGACAAGTAAATACTAAAATGAAACTGCTATTTTATTTTACTTTTCAATCTTATGATTTTTCTTATTACATCCATTTACTGTTTGATAAACGTGTTCTTAGCATAGATATATGAGTTTTATGAAATTATTACAGAATATCTCACATCAGTGATGATTATTAAAATTTAGACAAACACTCTCGTACACATTATTCGAACTTTGTTTGAAGAAAAATATTATAATTTTGAATGATGATCGGAATGAGTCGAATCACATGAATGAAAACGGGTTGTTCTAAATGATGTTTTAATTCATCGATTTACAAAGTATTCTATAATATTTCATTAAATTCAAGGGATAATTCGTCACAATTAAAAGTTTAGGTTACAACTACTAATTAAGCCTACGGCTCCGTTTGGTGTTACAGTTTGAGTTGAAATTTTTAAGTTGAGTTGGTTGACTTTTTAAAAACTAATTATAATTTTTGTTGACTTTCAGAAAAAAAAAATAAAAACTGAGATGAAAATTTTGAATTTAAGATAGTTTACCAAACGGAGGCTACGTTTGGAATTCAGGTTGAGTTTGAACTCAATTGTACTTTACGGTTGGTTTTTTATCTTTTTCTGAAAAATTCAACAAAAATTATGACTAATTTTTGAAAAATCAACTAATTTCAACCTAAAAATTTTATTTTATCTCAAACTCAACCCGAACAACAAATGCATCATCCTAAGTCAAAATAAAGGAGACAATTGCATAAAAATCATTTCCATAAGGGCATATAGGTAATGACATGGGTATAATGACCTTTGATTATTTTGTTTTATTTATTTATTTTTTATTTTTTATTTTTTTGAAAAGATGACCTTTGGAATCTGGGGAAGAGAGTTGCGAAAAAAACTGCCTTATCCTGTCCCACTCCAGCACTTGTATTGCTCACCACCAACACATTTCAAAGACACAAATACACCTCTCGTCAACTCTAGCTGCAGAGTTAATCTGATAAATTCCCAACTCAAAAGGGAAAAAAAAAAGATACAAAATTTAATTCTCTGTAAATGGCAAGCTCTCTCTGTTTCACACCTGTTTCTTCCTTGAAGGCCTCAGACAAACCAGGTCTCTCTCTCTCTCTCTCTCTCTCGGTGATTTTCTATTAACTTCAATTTAATTGCTGGTTTTTGGGCAATTTGTGATAGGACTGTTCATTGGGAATTCAGTTCCTGGGAAAGTTCTTCGGGCAAGTGAAGTAATTCAGCACTCAAAGGCCTCAAAGTTTCAGTCTTTAGAAGTCAAGGTGAGATTTATAAGCGAACCCGTATTTCCTCTTATTGAAAAAAGATGGAATTTTCGTTTTTTCTTTTTTTTTTTTATTTTTTTTACCACAAGAACATTGCTTGAATTATCTAATTGTGGGTTTGAGTCCTTTTGCTTTACTGGTTTATCCAATGCATTTTAGGAAGCTTAAAGGTTTGTGGGTGATTGGGAATTATGAGGAAATGTGGGTAATGAAAGTGGGTTATAATATAGGTTGTTCTTTGTCAAAAGTAGTTGTTTGGAGGCTGAGAAATACAATTATTTGGTTTTCAAGTGAAAATACCTGGGAAATTAAGGTGGGAAGTAAGGACTGATAAGATTGTTTATAAGGAAATGTTTAGTCTGATTTGTTTAGTTTGGAGACTGATAAATACCAAAAAGGATTGTTCTTTGGTGGGGTATGAAAACTCTCCCACAAAGACGCAATTATTGGCCGTCATTGTGTTTAAATCATATCATATTGAGAAAAGTATGACTTTTTAACGGAACATGATAAGCTTCTGACGGTTCAAAGCCGCCTTCTACTGGAACGGTAATTCTCTTGAACATCGTAGTCAAAGTGGGAAGCATATTATGGAGAATCCTAAGGTTACTTAAAGAAACTCGAAAGGTCATCATAGCATTTTACGAAATTCAATAAGAAGGTTAAGGGAAGAGCTAAAATGATCTTTGATTGTAAGATTGAGAAACTATGTTGCTTCACAAAATGAATCCATGTAAACGTGTGAAGAAGACTTGTCCACACAAATTAGAAAAATAGGTGGAATGAGCTAAAGATTGGTCTAAAGTGAATCGGTAATTTTTCATTGACTAATTCATTTCCTTGGAACTCCCTTTGATCTTGTTTTTACAGGCTACAAATGATAAACAAAGCACCAAGCCAAGTAGCATTGTCTGTGCTAACTGTGATGGAAATGGTTAGACAATTCCTTTCACTCTTCCTTTTATTCTTGGATTTAGACATCATGCAGATGTTTGTAGACATAAGGGCTTCTTGAATGTATTACAACTCCAATACGAATCGGAAAATGTTGAATTATGCTGCGAATTTAATCGAGTCTTTCCTCAAAATATATATTTTTTGTAAACCAATTCCACTCAATGTCTTTGAGCTTTATTGATACTTTTTCTGACGTGATAATGAATTTAATCCTATGACATTGTTCTGTGATGAGACATTACTTGTCTAACATTGAAATTCTTGTTCACTTGACTAATGTACTTCTGGGACTTCTATGTCCTTAATGCGGATGTCGGTCTTTGGTACTATGAGCAAGTTACTCCACATGCCTATAATTGGAAATAGTAGCTGAGATTCTTAGATAACCAACACTTTTTTTTTTCCATTCAACTACCAGGTGCCGTGGCATGCTCTCAATGCAAAGGAACTGGAGTTAATTCTAAGGACCACTTCAACGGACAATTCAAAGCCGGCGGATTATGCTGGCTTTGCAGGTACTTGCTTTGAACCGTCTTTTCTTCTTCTAACTCTGTCTAACTATTGTGCTATGCTTTTGCATCTTCAATCATACTATACTTTTTCCAGGAATTCATCTCAAGTTCATTCAAAATAACAGCAACTCACGGTTCTCGATAGTTAGGCTTGATTTCAATAAATTGGATTTTTATAATTTTATATTGTGTCTATTCCTTCAGGGGTAGAAGGGATATGCTATGTGGGGATTGTAATGGAGCCGGGTTTCTTGGTGGGTTCATGAGCACGTTCGACGAGTAGAAGATTTCGTAAAGTGGATCCTTGTGGAATTTCCATATCTCAACCAGAGAAGTTTTTATATCTAGATGTTACTTTTGTTTTTGTTCAGGTTCAACTAAAGTTGTTTCAGATTTTGAGATCTACATGACGTTTTGTTGAATATTAAACGAGGCTACTTAAATCCAAATGCTTCTTTTTTTTTTCTTTTTTCTTTTTTTTTTTTCCCCCAGTTGTGTGACTTGTTAAAAAAAAAAAAAAATTAAGTTGTTAAAGTTCATGGATCCTTGTCTCTTATATTTGATGATTCGATTTAAATCTACCCACACAGGAGGTCTCGAATACGCGGTTTTGTCGGGTTTTAGCGATAAAAGCTCACGGTAGTTGTAAGTGTAATTGTATTAACTACCTTTCATTATCTTTTAGACACAATGCCAATAATTGTAGATGAGGTCGAATATTAATGATGCCAAATTGTATCTACAACAAATCAAGATTCCACATTAGAACACCTGAAAAGCCATGCGATTTGTCGTGCCAACAATTGTTTGCTATGAACCAAAACCTATTACTTTACAAGGAGGGTATCAAAATTGATTAGAAAAATAAGTACGACACACATAATAACAACTTATGAATTTAAACACTTATCATATTTTAAGAGTTTTAATCTATCTTTATTCTTGTACGAAGAGTTTCACCCTTGTACCCCAGCAAAATGAAAATTACATTGAGCAGATAAAGAACAACTATAAAAGAGATATAAGCATAACTTTAGTGAAAACAATAATGATTACAACAAAAAGGAGTACAAGAACAAAGCAAAGGAAAATGAAAATTATATAATAATGAAGTTGTCCCTAATGCTTCTTTCAAGCACCTATTTTAACAAAGGCTGGCTAAAGTTATGTTGGAAAAAACGGTTTCGATATCAGAGTTACGGCGCAGCGAAAGTTTTAAAATTTTATGTCGATTCAGAAAAGAAGCTCATGATGTATATAATAATAAATTAAATACATGATCAAACGTACATTGTTTCTCGGATTCCGGAATTGCTAGAGCGTCGACCAATGTGTCTTCTCTACTATTCTCGAGTCCCCACGTCTCAGAATGTGTGTGGGCACACGTGCTATGAATCCAAGCAACCGGTAATTCTTCCGAAGTCTAGATCCCACTTTCTCAATCCCAATGTACCTCGTTGAGAATTCGATCCGGGTTCGTTCTTCAAAACTACAAAACAAGAACCGGTTAACTTTCTATAAAAAATATCACTCGGCTTAACCTTCCTCACAGTTTTGATTCAATGAAAATTTCTCTTTTTTCACACCCAAGAAGGACGAATTTTCTCAAGCCCGAAAAACCTAGTTTTTGTTTTTCTCTCTCCCAAAAAACTGTCCACGTACTTGAGTGTATTATGATAGTTGGCTTTTTTTCAAGAACCCCTAACCTTTATATAATACTCCAATCATTTTTCAAAAATATCTCCTACTTGAAAAATAATTAATAATTATTTTTCTGGATAATCTTTTGAACCAAAAGATCATTCGAATTTCAGGTTAAGTTCTTTTAAACCTTATGGATGGTTTTTGCTTGGAGAATGCTCAAAAAATTTGTGCTCTACCTTGTGCGTAGATTGATTGATGGGTCAAATTTAAATCAAGAATCTAGACTAGTCAAAAAGCCCTAATCCTATCTAGATTCAAACTCTTTTTAAACCTTTGAATTTAAATAAGATTTTCTTGTTTGAATTTAAATAAATATTTTTCACAAACATTATCCATATTTAATTAATTTAAATAAATGGAATATTTTAGATTTTCTTTCCACCCAAAAACCGTGTACTACTCTTTAAGAAAAGAAAATCTATCAAATAAGCTCAATTATTTAAATCAATTAATAATTTAATGTTAGGAATATATTTAAACAATTTTGAAACAAAATTTTCTTCTCTCCATCCAATAAAAATTTGTGCACCATAAATTAGGAGAGAAAACTTTTGTTTTCAAAAACTAAATAATTCAAACACAATCTTATTTCATAAATTCAATTAACCAAAATAATTAACAAATAATTATTTTATTTGCAACCAATCATATGTTGACAAATCACATTATTTGTCTACATTAATTTCACATGTCCAATCCTTTCGGGATTGCATGTTAGACAGTACCATGTCTTAATAGACATTATTAAATTCCCATTTAATTTACCGATCTCATTAGGAACAAATCCCGAGACGTTTCGTGGAACTATATGAGCTAGTAGAGGGACTCGATGGAAATATGTAAAGAAGCTCCTATAATTGTGAAAAATTAATCCCGGATTAATTATTCATCAATTATCAACTTCAGGACTATTCCACTAAAAGTCTGAAGCTGAACTCCGGTTTACATACCGTATTACGAAAGCTCTCTAACGCAGTGCTTCTTCTATGATTTATTCATCGCTTGCTTAATCCCCATATGTTATTCATGATTGAATTAAGGACTTTTTCCGTTTTACCTTTTCAATCATTTTAACTTAAAATTTCATTATTCTCCATTGAAAGAACCACCAATTGTAAAGCCATACAATCGGTAAACCATCAGAGAACACAAAGTAAATCGATGGCCAAGATCTTGTTATATTATCTTTCAATTCCCGAATAATACCTTTAAGTAGATAACATGTACTATCGTTAATATAGCTATGGATTCCGTATCTATGAATCTTGATATCTTCATCCATAAGTCATACACCCAAAACACAAGTATATTGACTACCAATTATCAGTGTCTCACCTATAGTGGATCAAAGTGCATAAGTCATGGATGCGAACTCAAGTATTCATTTCAGGATTAAGATTAATGCAGGATGATAATTAAAGCGTCATTGATTCTTATAAACGGAATTATTAAACCGAATCAATTAACACCTTAGGTCCAGTCCAATGTCATACCTCAATACTGGTATACATTAAAGTTTCTACTCGGAACCTATCCGATGGTCAAGACAAACCATCCCTCCAAGGAAGTAGACAACATTTACAATCTTATCATGAATAAGATCTCCAAATCTTATTCCATCGATTGCGGACAATTTATTTAGACTGTTATCAAATTACCACGTCTTCTATGTATACCCGTATACTTATGGTAATCCGATATATTACCAACAGCCTAGGAGTATTTTATATTTGCTCAGAATAATCATACAATCAACAAATGAAAGTAAATAGGACACAACTTATTAAACATGAATAACCTCTTTTTATTAATATCAAAATGTCATATTTACAGAAAATCCCTATAATTGATTTTCTATCCTTATGGCACATATAGATCCCAACAAGTTAACCACAAAAATTGACGTTTTCTTTTGCAATTCTTGAGCCCACAATTAAGTCACAATTCGAATCCAGAAGTCGAATTGATGCAGTTCTTGATCCTGAAAAAAGATGCTTCAATCCTTTATAAAATTGTAGTTCAAATTGAAATGCAATTCAAATATATAGTCGGTCAAAATCAAACTATAATAAAATTGAATTATAACAACGACCTTATCTGACATGCTTACAACTCTTTTAATAATTGTTCGTACTATTTTATTTTTTTTATTATTATTATATTTTTTTATATAAACAGAAAATTCAAGGTAATGTTGTTGTTGTTGTTGGTTTTATTTTTTATTTTCATTTTTTTTAATGCCAAAGGCTAGAAAAATTCATTAGACAAAAAAGAAAAAAAAAAAAAAAAGAAAACAAAAGAAACTTGTGAAAAATTGGGTACGACACGCCAGGTAGGGGCCGAACCTACGACTTTCTGCTTAGGAAACAGACGCTCTATCCAATGCGCTACAGGCGCCTTCTTGGTTGTGTGCTTCTTATTAGTCCACAGTGTCAAGAAATTCAAGAATGTGAATGAACAACATCTCCAACACTATGCTAGATTTAACATAATTGTTAGCATATGCAGAACTGTTGCGACTTGCATGTGTTGATAATCACAATTTTTTAACTACACAATGACAATATTACCATTAACCGATCTGTAAAATGGCGATAATTATATAGTTCACTTCTACATTTACATCCATGCATTATTCTACTACATTTTTCTTCACAATCTTTTAGATGCAGTGCCAAATTGCCAATAATGATTATATGGTAATTTTAAAAGTAAATGAGAATTGATTTGACATTTTGAAAGGTTTATTAATAGGATTTTTTTTATTGAGATAAAATGGTTATTTTTTGCAAATAAAGTATTGGAGTACAATATGAATATAGCATGGTAAATATAAGACTTTGGAATCGTCGATCCTAAATCTAGCATTAACATGGCTCTGTGCATTGGAGGCGGTATGAAACTAGAATGAGAAAATTTGTTCGAGTACTAGAGTGTTATAACGCTGAATTAATCAATGCGATACTCCTACGGAAAACTCGATCGATCTTCAAATAAAAAGAACTTATGCCCAAAACCAACATATATGAGAAGGTAAGGAAGACCTAGAGGCATGAGACGATTCTCTACAACCGTAACTTCCGAAAAGGGAGCAACATGACTACTCAGGGGATGCCATTTACAAACTCTTGACAGGGTAGAAGAAGGATAAAAGAAGTAAGAAATTCAACTTCTATATGAAATAAATTCATTGCTTTTCAATCATCAAATAAGCAATTTACAAATCATTCACATAGAACAGAAAACAAATGCTTCTCAACTGTTTCATTTTCATTTTCACTGTCTATCCGAATCCCGCCAGAATTTAATGATATGAAGACTCTCTTCATCCGTCGACCTTTGGAGGACAATCCTAGAGGCATACCCCCTTTCTCTCATTTGAAGGCACAGCTGCAAGGGATGGTTCGATTCGAGAGCAACAAGGTACAACCAGCCTTTACCAGATAAAAGATTATCAGCAACGGGCAATATCCTGTCTATAACGCTACGGCCATCCTCTCCTCCAGCCCAAGCAGAGGTGATTCCTTCGCGACCGACTTCATCTTCAGGGGTGGGGACATAAGGCGGGTTCACCACCATTACATCAACCAATCCGGCGAGACGCTTCTCCAATCCAGAGGCGATGTCAGTGGATATCAACTCTGCATGAACCCCGTGCGCTTCCAACGTCTCACGGGTCACTCTCACCGCGTGTGGGTTGATATCAGTGGCGAAATAGTGAACCCCATGAGACTCCTGTCCAAGAAGAAGGGCAAGAGAAGTGATAACATAGCCACTTCCACAACCCACTTCCATACACAACTTCGGCTTATGTTCTATTAGTTTAGATCGGTCCGCTAGCAAAGCATCAACTAGAGCAAACGAATCGTCACACGGTTCATAAACCTCGGAATGAGAACTCACAAGGCGGATTTGGGCCGTTCTGAAGGGCATCTTGTGAAGAACCTGTCTTAACAGCACAGCTTATAGGGCTACATAGACTAATGTAAAACAACCCTTCCAAGTTTTCTCACTCGAGACTATAGGCCCTGTTTGGACAAACAATCAGAACGTTAGTTTTGGCTATTGGTTTCCAAAAGCCGTTTGTTTACACAACTTAATTACAAATCCACCTCTCTTTCCTCTCTCTTCCTTTTTCATGGAACCCAAACTTTAAAAATCCGTAACTTCCTTATTTCAAGTCAAAATGAGATGATTCTTTTTTCTAAATGATCGCAACGACGAGAAGAACGAAACAAGATCCATAATCTTGTCAAAATCCGAAGACATTTCAGGTTTCTACACTATCCAAATATCCCAGTTCATTTTCAATTCCCATTTCAACCAAACACACAATTCCAATTAAAAAATAAAAATAAAATAAAAAACTTCAAAAGTCTAACTCCAATCAATTGTCCAAACGGGCCCTAAAATCTCTCTGGTTTGGCAAAACGTACATTTCAGAAAAAACCCGTTATTGTAAATCGCAAAAAAAATATATATATATATATATATTAACCTGTTAATCCTCCATTAGCTTGTCCTTGAACATAAGAGATCAGCAGTTATAGGCTGCTGTTCATACCAGAAAAATGACATAACAATAACAAAATACAGTACATATTAGCATCCTTTTTACAATCAATATGTACCAAAACACAACCAATATATACCAATGCAAGATAAATCCTATATTAAAATTGTCCAATCAGTACCATATAATATATATTCTTGATTCCAAATGTTTCCTCTAATTGCACCAAACCCACAAATAAAAATAAAAATAAAAAACCCATTATTCAAACTCGTAAATTAAAAATACATTAATTTTTCATTAGGCCTCAGCTTGAAATCTAAGAAGAAAACTGCAATTCAATTGGGAAATTTCAGATTAAGGTCATTCAAGAGAGAAAAACCCTACCTCACATATTTTGAGCTCTCTAACATTTTCTTTTCCCAAGGGGAAGTTTCACGGCAGAGATTGGAGTTCTACTGAGTCGAAAGCTCGGGGGTGAAGCCGAAACCTTGGGTTGTGCTTCCGTGCACAGAGAGAGAGAGAGAGAGAGAGAGAGAGAGAGTCAGTTCGGTCAGAGTAAGAAGAATGGGCAACAAACAAAAGAAGAAAAACAGAAAGCCAAGGAGAGAGGTTCATTAATTTAATAAGGTTGGGGCACTTTAGCAATTGAAATAATATGAGGGCAGAAAACATAATTTTAAAAGTTAAGAGGTCAAAAATATAATTTTGGCACAGTTCCTCGAATTTTCTGTAAGGGTATCAAAGCAAACTCATTTTATTTTAAATTGGAAAATGATTCATGATTGGGGGTTGGGGAAAGATTAAAGGTGTACCAGGAAACTAAAAAATAATTTGTTAAGAATAAAAAATAAGGATAAAATAATCATTTTAATTTATAAATTCATAAATTTCATATGTTTGACTAATTATGATATTCATAATAAAAATTTTCATGTTGTGTGATGTAGGAAATCTATGAAGATTAGAGCCAAATCCATTGTAAAGACCAAATTCATGGCCGATTAAGACAAAATCGCCGACAACCCAAAAATGAGAATGCAATTCTCCATTATGTTCTTCAAAAAGTTTCTATTACAGATGTGATTGGTAGCTGATTAAGCTACTCCAAACCAGAGGTGGAGTTAGAAGGGTGCGAGTGTAGGCCACAGCTCTCATTGAAATATTTTGTTCTTTTAATTTTGCCTTAAAATTTTATAATTTTTATAATTTACTTTTACTGAAAATAAAAAATTCACATGTAATTCTTACTTTTGCGCTCGTTAAAAAGAACGTAATCTCTACCAATATTAATCCTATAAGAAAATGAATTTATGCTTTTACAGTTTTACCCTCACTAAAATTAAAAAATTTCACATAACCTACTAAAATTTATTTTATATTAAAAAAAGATTTAGATGTATAATATGTTTGTGCCCCGTCCTGCTCTAAACAACACTAAACTTACATAACAAAAACGACAAGAAATATGATATGAAGAAATGATAAAAGGAATGTCTACATCACAACCTCCTGCATCAGTTTTCCTCTGCCAGAAAGAAGAAGAAGAAGAAGGAAGAGAGAGAGAAAGAGAGAGGAAAAAAAAAAAAACAAAAGAGGACTCGCCTTCGAGTCTACTTCAAAAGCAACAACGAACATAGTTTTCAGCAACACTCCAGTAAAGGGTTGACCAGTGCTTTTCTTTGGATGATTCTGATAGACACCCACGGAGAATTCTCTTCGTACCTCTTCTTTGCTCCATTGCCGCAGCAAAAGAATTGCAACAATTAAACATGTGAAATTGTTGCTTATAGATTGAAGCAAATGTGTCTTTTGATTTGCTTTTTGTTGTCAACTTTCCCCAAAGATCAGTTACTTTTGGAAAAGAACTCCGAACCTGACAAATATCAACATGGGGACATGAATCCATGTTGAAGCCAACCGAGAAGTCCCTTTTCAGAGGATCCACCAAAGCAATCTTCCAAATATCATTTTCCACGACAAGAACGCTATCAACAAGATTAAAACAATTTAAAGCAAGCATCACTGTAACTTCTTTTTGTTTCCTTCTTTTCTTCACAGAAACAACAAGACGAGAAAAGAGTTGTCTAGACTCACCTGAGATCCCCGCTCTCACTTCTGTTTCTGGTTTTGCATCAGCCAAGCATCCCTCTAGATCTTGAATTATTTCTGAATCTCTTGATTCTTGACAAAGAAAGATAACCAAACAAACGACAAGACACATGGGAATTAAAAACTGACAACTAACAGAAAAGAAAGATAACTAAACAACCACAATCTTGCATTGCCATCTGAAATGTTGCCCCAAATGGGCAGTAAGACTGAAAAGAAAGATAACCAAACAACCACAGCCTTGCATTGGACGACCACTTGAACAAACAAAGAGCACATCAAAGCTCCTACATCAATGTGTTTCATTGCTCGCATCGGGAATGGGTGAATATCACAACTTCAATCACAATTTTTGAATATCAATTAAGTTGCGGTGAGTTATCATATTTTGACTGGATAAAACTTTTTATTTTGATTGATGAAATAATTATTTAAAAACTTACCAATAAAAAAAAATTAACTTATATGCCATGTAAGTTGATACATAATGATTAGAAAGTTTATGTTAGGAGCGTCTATTTTAGGAAATAAGTTTTTTTTTTTTAAATACTGTTTTTGAGAATAGTGAGTCGTGTATTATTTTTGAAATTCGACCACGATTGAAAGTGGACGTATCACTTGTATCAAGAGTCGTTCACTACAAACCAATCTTTCTTTCATACTACTACTCTCGTAAGTTAAAGACTGTGAATCCATAAAAACCTGTAGTTGTTTCGAACCCAAATTGCCACTAGGAAACGCGGTCTTACCCTCCCCTCGCTGTTCACTCGAGAAACACGGTCTTACATTCCCCGCCCTGTTCACTCAAGAAACGCTTCCATTTTCCTATTTTACTCATTAGCTTCTTTCCCAGATTGATGTTGGCAAACTTTAGAGACGCACATACACTGTGGCAGAACCAAAGTGTACATAGATAAAACGAGATATTAGGGCCACAATATGCACAAGAATCGCAATACTGTCTGAAACAAACAGTTGGAAGTAATACACATTCGGCTTGCGCCATTATAAGTTTATAACAGCAGTGAATCGTAGTCGTCACGACAATATCAGGCGAAGAATATCTCCGGAATATTTGAAGGATTTCTCAGTCTCCTCCAGACAGTGGTTCTTCTCTACTCTTGTCCAACTCTAGAAAACAAAAATCACACAAACGAGTGAGTTTCTACGATACCCCAAACAATAAAACTTACAAGCGTGTCGAAAACATATACCTCAGCTACTTTGTTCAGCTTGTCCCTCACATTCTGCAACAGCTGGGAAAGGTCGCCATCCCATTTATAGAATTCCAACTCCTTTCCATTTAGTATCTTCTCCGCTACCTGAATTAGATAAAAAAAATAAAAAATAATTAAAAAAAAAGAACATCAATTGAAATCTTAATATCCTTTCGAAAACCTTGCCGATTTGTAAAACATAAGGGAAACGTCTAGCATTCTTGAAAACATAGGTGGAACTCAGTTTCGATAAAATGCAGGTGAGTTTTTGTTATTAACCCTTGTTGCAAATTGCATGAACGTAGTAGAGAAGAAAATAAACACTTTCTTTCATGTAACACGACTTGATTTGCGTATCTGATCTGCTAAGAAGACATGGATTCAAACAAAGGAACATCGAAATGTAGCTAAACGAATGCTTCAAGCATGGCAACACAAGGGCAAGGGCTTTTGACGTCTCTAGGAATGCGCTATCTGAGACATAAGAGTAAACAAATAATGGAAACAAAGAAACAATGCACTATTTCATTGTCTAGTCCCACTTCAAATGATACCGAAGAGAAGAAAGGGCAAGGCATACTTATAGTGATACAATATTATGCATACCTTCCTCCCAATCATTCGACCACCGGCCGAATGAGCGAAGTATATATTGTAGAAGTGGCAAATGAATGCTTGAGGATCCTTGTCTGACAATTCCTTAAGATACTCGGCATAAGTACGACCGGGTTCAGAAGGTTCCGGTATGACATGGCCTTGCTCCTTGAACCACTCCAAATCTTTTGCCAAACTTGCAGACCTTTCCAATCCAGTATTTTTGAACTCGGCATCTGTTGTAAAATGACATAACAAGTTATTCAAAAGAACAAATCTACAAACTAACAAAATTCGAGGAATTTAACTCTTCGGTTAGAGCAAAGTCCAAAATAGCATGACTAGAGATTGTTTACGGATGTTGGAATACATAATCAAAACACCATTGTTTAGGTCATGCACAACATACACGATCCTGAAGCGAAAAGAAAATCCTGACACTTGAAACATTAAACACTTCTGCAGTAGGATCCTAGTATAACTGCATTAGTAACACTCATTTTTAACTTAAGAGTATACAATCAAACAATAGACAAATATGACTACCCAAATCTGATGTGATCTTCTTCATCGGCCTCCGAAATCTTCACAACTAGAGATTGTTCTCTGATGTAGTTCATTCATCTATTGTGATTGTTCTCTCTACACTTTTTTTTTTTTTTTGAAGTATTCTCACTCATTCCCCCCTGAACTTTAGTTCAGTCTCACTTTGCCCTTTAATTTTTGAATTACTCTCACTTAACTCCTTTGTTAGAAATTTTTCTAAAACAGATGGGAAAAGACGGTGTTAAGTGCAGTCACTTAGTCTTTTCGTTTGTTTTTGCAAATCTGTTAAAAATGGATAGGAAGTGTAGTGAAGTAATCATTTCTACTCGCTCTTAATGTAAATTCTAACAGAAGGAACAAAAGCTGTAAAGTAACTACGTAAGACTAACTCAAAATTCAAGGAGCAACGCGGAGGGTTCTTAATGTTCGGGGATAAAAGTGAAAATAATCCTAAAGTTCAGAGGCATAAGTGAGATTAATCCCTTTTCTTTTTTTGGGTGGACATCATGTCCTCCTCGCCTTGTACTTCATCATTCAGCTTGACACTACTAGTAAGATATTTCTTTGTACCCTGCTATATAACCGCCTCCAAACCAGGTGACATCTTACTTTGTAGCCTTAAAATGAATTTTAAGTTAGAGCATAATGTTGGCCAAGCCTAACACTACAATGGAATTACGTATGTTGAAAGGAAAGAACGATCTCTTACAAAAACTGACAAGGAAATGGCGCAACCTGAAAATTCACTTCCTATATCGACCAATGGGATATTCGCCATGTTCAATTCGTAGAGTAAATAGTACTAACTCAGTGATTAAAATTGGCATGGCCTCAAACTCTCAAAATACAATAGCAAAACATGAAAAAGAGGGGTCATATAAATGGAAAATAATAATAATGATAATTAATAAAGAACTTGAAATTCAAATTAAGACCATTGATAAAAAGACCCACAAAATAGCCAGTAGTCATAGAGAGACATAAATCACAGACGGGATACACCAGAGTTTAAGCAAATACCACCACTAATTCCACACAGTAAAAAGAGGAAAGAACCAAATCCTATCAAACATGACAACAAAATTCAGAAACAGACCAAATTATATGTATCTGACAGACATCTACAGTGATCGTATTAGAATCAAACAATATGCAAGTATAATAGAATCTATCAGTGTTTTTTTTTTTCCCCCTTTTTCCTTCACAAAAGGCCAAAACTGTAAAATGAATTATATTTAAATGGATCCCTCAGTAAAGGGGGAAAAAATATAAGAATTAATTGCATAAGATGATGTTGAAATGCTACAAATAAAAAAATAAACTACTTTTAAAAACAACTCAGTTTATGTTTTCAAATAACAATGCAAATGCATATCACAACCAAAAATGTTTTACAATAAAATTTAGCATTAATTACAAAAATTCCCTCCGAACTAACCAAACATGTTTTAGAATACAATTTAGCATTAATTATAAAAAAAAAAATTTCCCTTCGAAATATGACCTTTATGACACTTTATCTATGAATTTCAGAACATAACAACGAGTCCCCGCTTTATGCATCGTTAACAAAATATTCTCCTTCTCTTAGGATTTTTTACGGCAAAAAACGTGTAAAAATCCTAATGTGTCTTTCTAATTAATCTCACAATATGCAAATATATATCACACGAGAATCAAACAATATGGCATATAGATACATACATATATTTATATATACACACACACATATATATATATAAATTCCACTCACAAGAAGGAAAAGCGGCTTTATCAATGATGCCCTCGAGAGTGTCATAAACGAGCTTACTGTCGACAAGAAACCTCAGATACCCATCAATGGAAGGTTCCCACTTGGCGATAGGCCTCTCCTCCGGCTCTTTCACCTCCTTCTCACCTTCTTTTGCCTGGTCTCTCGTATGCAATCTCATCGCCACAAATCTCATCTCCTCCACGAACCCCTTCGCCTCTCCCGGGTACCTCTTCTTCGCCTTCTCCGCCGTCGTCGCCGACACAACGCCGCTCTTCGCCGCCGCCGCCGCCACTTTCGCCGACATGGGCATCCCCGGGAAGCTCGGATGATGACCCAGAAACCGAATTGAGGCTCGGTTCTTGGGCAAGAAATCGGAGCCCAAATTGGGGTGGATTTTTGGCTGTGGGGGTGCTTGGAAATGGGTTTTGTTCAGTTGGGAAATTGGGGTTAGAGAAGCCATGGCTTAAGAGTGCTACGAAGAGAGTTTTGTTTTTTTTTTATGGAGAAAGGGTGCAAGAAAATATAAGTTTGGCTTGCAAGGGCGGTTCAAGTACAATTGAAGACAAAGGGATGGAAACTAATAATGAGTGTGTCAATGTGTAAAATCTATTTCCCTAGAATTTTGGATGGATTGGATTCCCTACTGTCTTTATTTATTGTGCTTTTATTTCACTACATTTTTTGGAAAATAAAAATGAAAACCAGCTCATTTCCGTTTCAAGAAATAAATTAAAATAGTTCATTTTCTGGATATTTTCCTTTTAAAATTGAGAATTTCTACCGTAAGATTATGTTTGACAAGAGGGATGAAAAATAGAAAAAGAAAAAAAAAACGAAGATTAAAAACTTTAAGTGATAGAAATTATGGATGTTTTCTATTTCTATCATGTTGTTTAGTGAAAGAAAAACAAAACAAGAAAAAAATATTTAATCAAATGTATTATATAATTATAATCTCATATAAATTAATAGATGATAATAGATTAAAGTCAAATATAATATTTTATTGATATTTGTTGTGTCAAAAACATTTTCATCACTTTTCTTCTTAAAATTGAAAGGATTAAAAAGTTCCGTGGACACTAATTGGTGGTTTGGGGAGCGTGCCGTGGTGGACAAGTATGAGTGGGACGGTTGTTGGACGCCGTTCTCTGTCTTTATTTATTTATTTATTTATTTTCGTTCAAAGCCGTTTATTATTCCTAAAAAATCTTCTTTTTTTTTTTTAGGAGGTAAATTGGCTTGCATTTTATTAGGCCAAATCAGCGAAAGCAAAAGGAGCTACAAATAGAGGGACTTAATCAATGCCACAAGAGTGCTCATTACAAGCAAAATTAGAACCTGTTGGAACATGGGCTATATAATTAGCTTATTTTTGGAAAAAAGATTTAAAATGAAATTTTTATATTGAAGTTGATTTATTTTTTAAAAATTAATTATAATTTTTATTTATTTTTTAAGAAAAAAATAATAATAAAAATTGAGATGTATAATTTATATTCAAACTTAAGTTCGAAACAAGTCTTTAACCTCACGATTAATAGCAGAGCAAGTAATTGCCCACTAAAAATATAAAAAATAAAAAAAAATAAAAAATAAAAAAAGCTCCAATATTATACTTTATCGTCTCCCCTTCCTGAGCCAATGTGATTTTTTTAGAGGTAATTCGTTTTTTATCATTATTATCTATATTTGTAGCTATTTCTTTGACAGTAAAGAGAATTCAGTGATTTAGAAAAAAAAAAATCTTGCAAAATAGTAGTTTAGAAGAAAAAAATTCAAGTTATAAGAAATTTGTTTTCAAAATTTGAACAAAGTTATTTCTCCCTATAATTTTTCTTTTCTTTTGTTTTTCATTGGTCAACTGTTTTTGCTCTTTTTTTTCTACCATTCTTTTTGTGAATATTAAAAAATCGTAAATTGTTCCAATCATCAACATCGCTGTCAAAGTTTTTATTTTATTTTTCAAAAATAAACTGTATTTTTTTTATCTTTTTCTGAAAACGTTTTTTGTCTTTTCTGAAAAAAAATTTTATCTTTTCTAAAAAGTCAACACAAATTACTATTAAAACTTAAAAATCTTAACTCAAACTCATTCATCAAACACCCCATAAGCAACAGTTCCTTTTCTTTTTGGTAGTTGGGAATTTTTTTTTTTTTCTTTTGGTGTGAGAAAACAAATCAAAATTTGAATTTTCTCTTCAGCAAAAAAAAAAATAATAATAATAATAATAAAGGTTCAAATTAAACGATGTTAAAAGTGAATATAGTTTCCCGTAATCTTTTCTTTGGGCTGGAAGAAACAGATATTCTTTGGACCAAGCCATAAAAATTTGTACATAATCCAACTAAGAAAATGAAATAAATTATCTGTAATCATGCGAAGGAAAAAGGTCAAAAAAAAAAAAAAAAGGTGATATTGAAAAATGGTCAGATAAAAAGAAAGATAAATTGCTCATTTAGTCCCTAAATTTTTAACTTTGTACAACTTTGATTTCTAAATTTTTTTTCGTAGTTGGAGTGCTCCTAAATTTTTAAAATGTTGCTACAATAGTTCTTTCCATCAATTTTTAGACGGAATCTGTTAGTAATTTGGTCAAAAAGTGGTACTAACTATGGATTCCATCAAAATATTAACAGAAAAAACTACTGTAACAGTATTTTAATAGTTTTTAATAGTTTGTGATTATTCCATCTACGAAAAAAAGAATAGAAAATGTCCCTCAACTATTAAAATGTTGCTATAATAGTCATTTCTATTAATTTTAAAAAGAATTTGTTATTAATTTAGTCAAAAAGTGAAGATAACTAATGGATTTTGTCTAAAAATTAACATAAATAACTATTGTAGTAACATTTTAATAATTTAATGACATTCCGGCTATAAGAAAAAGTTTACAAACTAAAGTTATACAAAATTAAAAAGTTTAAGAACCAACCTATTAATTTCTCCAAAAAAGAAAGTCCTTTTTGAGAAGAGAAAAAAATATTAAACTATTCACCAAAAAAAAATGAGGCAAAGTAATAAATGGGGAGGCTTTGCCTAGGCAAATTATTGTACGTATCATATGCAAATGTGGAGGTGAATTTATTATGCGGAAAGTCTGCAATAAAGTTTTATTTATAAACTCTATTGATAGAGCTCATTTTATAAACCGTTGGATACATTTTAATGATTGAGATGTTGTTTGTTTATGAAACTTACGATGCACCCTACGTTATAGTATTATAATTTAAGAAATTAAAAAAAATTCAAAGCAAAAAAAATAAAAGAAATTAAAAAAAAACCCAACCTTCGACTGGAAAACCACCCCTGCCCCCGACGACCAGCCCCCCCCCCCCCCCCCCCCTCTAACGGCGGCCCTACTTGAGAAATCTCCCCGTTCCGGTGACCTCCCACTGTTCGACTGCGAAACGGCCCCTCCCCCCCCCCCCCCCCCCCCCCCCCCCACACACACCCACCTAGACCCAACATATGAAACAACCCAAACCCACACCTGCAAACCACGCTCGGCGATAGCAAATCACACTCCCTCCATCGCCCGTGCCAACCCAACCTGCAACGCTGGCCCTCATATCCAACGATGGTGAATTGCCCACCCAAGGACCCCTACGGCGACCTTCCACCGGCCCCCCTCCCTCGATCGCCAGATCTGTGACGAGCCCACCACCCGACCCAGGTACTAGATCCGTCCCCCACCCACACCAGATTTGTGCGCGCCAACCGGCATGTCAGAAACCAGCTACGAGCAGCCCCCCTCCCCATCCCACGTTCGTGCCTGTAAATAAGGTTGTTTTTTTTTTAAATTTCTTTGTTTATATTTTTTTAATTTTTTTGGTCTATATTAGTATAAGATAAGGTATATTATAATTATCATATATAAATAATTTCTCAACCATTTGATTTTATTTTAACGGTTTTAATATGAATTCTATCAATATGATATATGAAATGGATTTTATCACAGAATTACACTTTATCAGGGATCTAGTAAATTATTGTACTTTTTTTTTTGTTGGTAATTATTGTTCTTTTTTCTATAAGTGGAAATTATTCTACTTGACAAGAAGGATGGCTTTTTCTGTAATTTGAAGTACAAAGAAGACTTTTTCATTTCCTCTGAAACGACTTCTTTTTGTGCCCGATATACAGGAATAGAGCAGGTGCCTTGTGAGTCATTGTTAGGATCTAGTATAGTTACAAAAAGTAGGAACTGAACGAAAAAAAGCTAAACATAAGTTTCAAAAATAAAAAAACAAAACTCAAAAGCTTATATGTGTCAGTAGAAAACAGAGAGGCTAGAAGGACAGTTGGGTATCCGCACTTTTTATATATGTTATAGGAGAAAGATAAATTAATGATAGAGGATACAAAAATACAACTTGTTCTAGATCCGGTACAGGAAGGCAAGCGATACCGACGTGGTCTTCATATTGAGTCGGACAATGCACACATGTTGGAATGAGGGGGAACTTGACTGAAGAAGATAAGATGAAATTCAGAAAAAGCAGGGTGAATTAAGAAATGGAAAATGTTTTTTAATCGATTGAAGGGTGGATTGATAATTTTATGTAGGTATATAGGTGTCACCAAAGTAATTAAACAAAAAAAAAATTAGAGGTGAATGTAAATTTATGAAATAATCAATATATATTAGAAGGAAAGGTAATGTGAAGTTGTTGTAGATGCAATGTGAAACACCACACGGACGTTGTTGTTGTTGTTGGCATAGGGAAAAAACTTAGATGTGCATGTAAATTTAACAACGAACATATGTATATTTTTGTGAACAATAATGGAAAAACAATGTAAATATCATGGCTAAATATTGTAGGATTGTCATTACAAATGTATATTAGGATTATGGATTGGAAGAACAGTTAGGGAAGAAAAATAGTAACCAATGTTTGGTCACAAGAGATACGAATAGTTAGGAGAAACAGGGAGGAAAATAACTGTACATAAATCTGAGAGTAATTGACCCAAATACTCCCTGAACTCTTAAGAAGGTGACGGTTTGGTTTCTATTTTATTTTATATCTTTGACCGAGAAGACCCTAAACTCTTAAAATATTGGCCATTATGATCCTTTCCGACTAAATCCGTTAAATTTCTAACAGAATATGTCATGTGCAATGCATGTGATCTAATTTGTGAGGATATTTTAATAATTCAATAATAATTCATTTAATAAAAATAAAAAAATAATTAAAAAATTCAATTTTCTTTCTCCCCCCCCCTCTCTCTCTCTTCAAGATCGATGACACCACGGGGCGGGGGGACCCAGATTGGCAAACTACTGGGGGGGGGGGAGGGGGGCCTAGATCAGTGATCTCCATGGGGGCGAAACCGACATCGGGGGGGGGGGCAAAAATCAGATCACGTGGAGGGGGGGAGGGGGTTCAAGTGAGGGGGGTGAACCCAGATCGCAGCGCCGGCTGGGGGGGTGGGAAGGAGGGAGGGAGGGAGATGGCCTTCGACTCGGGTGTCAATGTCGGATCTGTTGGGGGGGTGAGAGATGGAGAAGGGGAGGGGATAGAGAGAGAGAGAAGTCTCTCCTCTTTTTTTTTTTTTTTAATGTTATAATATGAATAAGGGTAATTTTCATCTTTTAGGGGTATTTTTCTTCAAAAAAAAGCGTAAAACGTGCTTATCACATGATCAACCAATGAGTTTTTTAACGGAACCAAACGAAAAGAACTAAAATAACTAAAAAATAGGAGTTTAGGGTTATCTCGGTAAAATAAATAAAATAGACCAAACCGTCATATTTGAAAGAGTTCAGGGACTATTTGGACTAATTACTTTAAATCTGATGAAATGAAGAAGGAATGTTGTTAGGATGGTAAAATTGCAAGCACATGTAGAAAGTTTTGTAAAGGAAAAAACGTAATTAGAGGGATGCGAAACTATAGTTAGACAAAGAAAGAACTGAAAAGAAGTGATGACAAAATGCCCACGCCGTAATCAAGAGACTAAGGGAAATCCATATTATTTTTAATAAATATAATTTTAATAAACATAAGTTTTTATTTATTTATGTTTTTTGCTAAAAAAATATATTTTTTATTATTTTTTTGCTAAACGAAGAACTGTTTCTTTTTTCCATTTAATTTTTTTTATATTTTTTTTGCTAAAAATATAATTTTTTTGTATTTCTTTAATTTATTAGTTGCACTTTTCAGCACCTCCCATGTGGACAACCTACAACCTCAAAAAGCTAGCATACCCCTTAACACAATCTGACCTTTCATATTTAATCCTAGGGTGATAATCAATACGACGGAGGAGTCCGGCACTTCCCTGCATGCCGTATATAAGACTCTTCATTTATATATATATATATATATATATATATATATAAATACTCTCATGTCCAATATCTACCGTCCAACGGAGAGAGAGAACAACCAAAGAGATTAACTGGTACAATCCAAGGGATTACTTGATACAACCCAATAAATTAACCAGTACAAGTACCGGTTGCTTGCTAATCAAGTTGTGATCTCCTCTGATTTACTCCGGTTGAGCTTTGATTTGTAGATCTCCCTATCTCACGCTGCCGCATTGCTGATTGCTGGCGAATCAAGCCGCAATCTGCTTCAATCTCCTCTATTTTACTCGGATATGTAGATCTCCTCTTCTTAGGCCGCTGTCGGCCGCACAACACGAAGGAGAGAGGTATAGCCCTACCATTATTCAATTATCATCCATACATTATAATTTGATGCAATTTTTTTGTCTGCAGAATTTGTGGCGCATATACAGAAAGAGTTCAAACAATATTCGCCAATTCATTTAGTTATCTATTTAGCTCTTCAAAACTTTATCACGGTATTTTTTTTTTTTTTTTTGTGTAAATGATAAATTAGTGATTTATCATACCATAGTTATTCATTGATTTACTGAAAAATTTATAATTTTGTTTATGATCAATCAATAATTGATTGTAAAAGTTGATGATTTATATTATGGTCAATCATAATTACCATGGTTAATAAGTAATTGATCATTCACAAAATTGATTGATCATTATTGATGGGGCCTGGTAGATCCAATGGTTGACGTGTCGAGAGTTCGATCTGGCGATCTCTGGTTAGCTGGTGATGACTTTGACGTGGTCAGAGATGTTGAAGGAACTGGGGCAAAGACTAGGATAAGGCCTCTATTATGATTTGGGTACGATTAGGCTCGAATGAAATCGAAGAAAGATGGCTCCCATGATATTCTTCGTATGGATAATATCGGTGGTCCAATTTTACAGAAATTTCAGAGATATTATCGATATCGGAGAAAATATCGGAAAAAATTACAGAAGTTATTGAAATATGCTTTCAAATATATTTTTAACATTTTAGGATATTACAAATATTAAAAAGATACATAAATACAGAAGGTTTACATAAGAAACATATTATATCTTAATATCTTGATCCCAAAAGGAAGTCCTATGAGGTTCAATCATGGTTAGGATGACATCCTAATTCAAGCAAAATTGATGTTATGACTTGTTATTTGAATAGAGTTGAATATAGTTCTAAACATGTTAATATGTAGGTTTGTTAATTTCTTCTCAATCTATTTTCATAAATAAGAAATTGTGCAAAGTTTGTAAAAGTCTAAAAGAAAATATTCTCTTAGCTTTCACCAAACTACGACCCATACGAGTTTCTCGAGCGCAATTTGTGTTCACGAAATGAGCCCACTCATACCACGAGATACGAATATTGGCCTTAAGCCTTAGAAGAAGGTTTTGTACAAAAACATGTATCAACAATCATTTTAAAGGGGAAAAAACTTTTTAACTAATTTTTTAAAACTTGAATCATTTGTTAAAAAACTTAAAAAAAAAAAGTTAAAGAAAGGTTATTTAGTTGTAAATCCATATATTATATTCAAGCTATATTTATTATGAACAAGTATTATAAATAAAATTATCTTATTTTGCATTTTAATATTAATGCTATATTTATCTTTTATCGTTAATATTCGAAACATTTTTGCTTGTGATACATTCAATACAAAGTTTATCATATATGATGAATTCCACATAAAACATAACACTTTATTAAAAAATGTTTTTTTTAATACTTAAAGTGTCAAAATTTATCATCCACATGTTAATTTAACACTCAATTATAAAAACTCTAACGTCATACAATAGTATTATTATCAGTAGCTTTTTATAACTTTTTTTTTCCTTTACATTTTTGTTTTCTCTCTAATAAAGTAAGGTGCATCATAATTACTTCTTCTGATTAAGTTGGTAAAGTAAATATATTATTGAATAAATAGAGAGTGTGAAGGATTGAATTTTCGAAAAGTCATGGCTCTCTTCTCCTACTTGTTTGATTTTTTTTTTTTTTCCGAAATTGAAAAGAATGTTTGTCCTATTTTGAGGTGTGAATTTGATTTTTTTTTTAATATTTTCTTTCAGATTAAATTACAAGCGCAAGTTAATTTGGATCAAAGTTGGCCTCCTTTTTGTCCTAGTTTTTTTGGTCCATTATTAAGGAGCTTAATCAGGTAAATAGTCCTTGGTGATCACTTATTCTACATGATCATGAAAGAAGTAAATTTATCCAACTTCAAATTTCAGAAGAAAGGAATATATCGGATGAAAATTAGAGAGTATGTTATTACCATGTTATAAGTTTAAGGAAAACTTTAATACTTATGACGTGATTGCAGAAATAATCTAATGATAATTACACGTAATTTAATTATGATGTATAGCTTTAAAATCCTTCACTTTGAAAATCAAAATGTATGTTTATAATATTACTTTAGATATAAATGAGGACATCGAGGTAACAAAAATTAATGGTGGTATTTAGAGTAATACATAAGTAATAATCTTATCAACATAGTTATGGATAATGTTAGTATTAATAAAAATATGTACTTAATAAATTTAATCATTTTAAAATAAAGTGCTGTGCGTTTCAGATTAAAAAAAAAAACATGTATCTATTACTATTATATAAAGCTTAAGTTTTTTACTATTCAAAATTTTGGTCTTTCTATTTTGTCATTTTGTGGGTTTTTAAAATTTTTTTTTCCTTTTTCTGGATAAAATTATTCGATGTTTTTTACTCTTTAGTATAATCAATCTTTACTACTATTCTTTATCTTTTGGGTTAAAAAGTTTTTACTGATTTTATTTTATTTTTTACCCCCCCCCCCCCCCCCTTTTTCCATCTTTTACTCTAAATTTTTTAAAAAATACTTTTGATTTGCTCAATTTATTTAGAAATTTTATATCTATATCTTTTTTAAATAAAAAAACTTAAATAATATACATATATATAACAAAGTAAATTTATGCATTCGCATGCACATACAACTAGTATATATATATATATATATGTGTGTGTGTGTGGAGTGATGTGGCCATAGAATCAGAACAGAAAATTGCAATCTATCGACAATATTAGGTCATAAAATTATTTGGCTCTTTTCCATCATCAAAGTCGCTTTGGCCGAGTGGTTAAGGCGTGTGCCTGCTAAGTACATGGGGTTTCCCCGCGAGAGTTCGAATCTCTCAGGCGACGTTTTTTTTTTTTTTTTTCTAATTTTTTTAATACATCCATGAAATTTTATTACAGGAAAGCTCTTATATGTATTAATATATATATATTTGGACGACAGGGTGGGGAATTTAAAAAAACTAATTGGATGTTTGGTATTTAGACTCATTTTAAATTAAATTGTACTTTTTTCATCATATTTTTTATCTTTTTCTGAAAAAGTTTTTTGTCTTTTCTGAAAAAATCAACAAAATTTACTATTCAAACTTAAAAATTTCAACTCAACTCAAACTCAACTCATTCACCAAACACCCCCTAAAAAATATATACATGAGAGTTTAATGTTTTAAAATTTAATTTTATATCATGTATTTTTAAATTAATTCACAACAATAGAGTATAGTACCAAAGAAACAAATAAACATAACAACATTAATCATAAACTAATTCTTTGTTTGGTTTACAGGTTTAACTTCAACAAAACTGTATTTTTTCGTCTGGATTTTTGTCTTTTTTTAAAAAGTTAATAAAAACTATAATCACTTTTTGAAAAGTTAACCAACTCCAACTTAAAAATTTCAACTCCAACCGACAATCCAAACGGAAGCTAACTTATTATGATCCAAACCAAATTAAAAGCATATCGGATCCTAAGCACACCATACAATATATTTGATTAATTGTAAATTTGGATCACAAGAAATAAGGATTGTCTCATTTACCCTAGACAACTCAAAATGGAAAAGAATTCCCACAGAGCTTTATCATAAGTTATAAATATGATACTTCAGTCACTAAAATGCCAATTTTTTAACGGTTTAAATCACACGTGCTTGTGCAGAGACTCGCACATTATCAAAAATGTTGAATTAAAATGTCCGTTTCTGATCTGTAACGTCATACGTGACAAATTAAAACATGATAACTGTTAAATATTAACATTTCAGTGAATAAATTTAAGTCTCAAAGTCTCAATTAATTATGATAAATTAAGAGAGATAATATTTAAATTCCGAAAGCCATATTTGAAATTAACCCGAATTTATTTATAAAACGTACTTGTCTTCATAAACGTAGTGATGAAACCTTAGGCCTGTGACGCAACGCATGCACTTATCTTGACAATATTAGACCGATAATATCTCCATAATATTTGAAGGATTTCTCAGCCTCTCCCAGACACTTGTTCTTTTCTTCTCTTGTCCAGCTCTGCAAAAAAAATGAAAAAAAAAAAATTCATGTATAGAATTTAAGTTTCTAATATAACCCACAACAAAAAGAATATTTGCAAGCATAGCATGAAAATAATACCTCAGCTGCTTTGTTCAACTTGTCCTTGACATTCTACAACAGTTGGGAAACGTCACCATCCCATTTGTAAAAATCCAATTCCTTGTTGTTTAATACCTTCTCAGACACCTTAATGAATATATACGTATTAGACATCTTAAACTGTAATATATACACAATTTATATCAGCGGATGAGAAGGAAATGATTTCGATATAAATTTTTAGATTCGAAATTTGTGATATATTTTTAAGGTAAATTGCTTATTTAGTTCCAAAACTTTTAATCTTGTGTAATTTTGATCACTGAATTTTTTTTTTTTATAGCTGAAATATCCCTAAACTTTTAAATTGTTGTTACAATAATCCTTTCTGTCAATTTTTGAACAGAATCTGTTAGTAATTTGATCAAAAAATGATGCTAACTATGGATTATGTCCAAAAATTAACGGAAAGGACTATTGTAATAATGTTTTTAATAGTTTATGATCATTACAACTATGAAAAAAAAAATAGGAAATGTTCTTAAACTATTAAAATATTACTATAACAGTCATTTTTGTTAATTTTTAAACGGAATCTGTTAATAATTTGATCAAAAAATGATGCTAATTAACAGATTCCATCAAAAAATTAATGAAAATGATTATTATAGTAACATTTTAATAGTTAAGGGGTATTCTAATTACGAAAAAAATTTAAGAATTAAAGTTCCATAAAATCTAAAGTTCAGAGACTAATAAAATAATTATATATTGTTAAACAAATGAATTACCTGATTGTAAAGTTAAATTCAGTATTCAAAATTTAGTTCCAAAAGTTATGATGAATATATTTTAGTCGTATGGCGGATTTGTTTTTTTTTTTTTTTTTTTGACATTTTAAATTTGCCACTATCCACACCGGTTGCTGCACAACCGACGTGAATTCTAACGGTCAAACACCTCGAGTGACGTGGTATGGGCGTTGTATTAGGCCTTATTTGTTGCAGTGTCTTATAGGAGGTAAAAGTGGAGGGCACGTATTAAAAAGTTTGGAAGCAGGGAAACACTTGAATAATATAAATTTAAAAATTATTACATTAATATGATATAAAAATTTTACACTAAAATTTATGACATAAAAAAATATATTAAAATTTGTGTCATGTTAATTAAAAGTAGGGAATTTGTATCATGTTGATCAATAGATTAGAAAAATATGATTATTTGAATAATTTTTTCTTGGAGATAAAACATAGAACTTTTTTTTTTATTTATTTATTTAACGAGCTGTTGTTCTAATATGGTTCTTATCATAACAATATTAGTATATATAATGTAACGATTAACAGACCCGTTTGAATAGGTGGTCTAGAAAATTTTACTGTTAATAACTTTATTTATTTATTTTTAATAACATAAAACAGGACTGAGCCACTTAAGGTTGAATAGGGGTGGCCACCACATTGATTTTTCAAAAAAAAAACTTAAAATGTGCCCCACTAAAAAGGATGAATTCGTGGTTGACAATATCATAAATGATAAAAACATAAAACAAATGAAATAAAATAAAATAAAACTTGAGCATTTGCAAACCTTTTTTCCCATCATTCGACCACCGGCAGTAAGGCCAAAATGTATATTGTAGAAGTGGCACACAATTGCTCTGGAATCCTTGCCTGATAATTCCTTAAGATGGTCAGCGTATGCAACACCAAGGTTGGTAGGTTCTGGTAGGTCTTGGCCTTGATCTTTGAACCACTCCAAATCTGTTGCCAATTTTTCCGATCTTTCTAGCCCCGTATTTCTGAACTTGGAATCTGTAAATTGATATAAGAAAATAAAGAAAGGAATTCTTTTCTTCTTATTTCTCCAATGGAAAACTTGAGAATAAATACACCACCAGGCCAGCTAGAAAGCTGCCTCAAATCTTGGTAATTACAAACTGATTACCGAGAATAATTGGAAACTAAAAACAAGAGAGAAATCAGGTAACACCTTACCGGATTCTCTTTATTATAAAATAATCTAAATAGGGAAACTAACAAAACAACAAATCCCTTGATCCTAGGACTGACTTTATTCGAGATTTCAACACTCCCCCTCAAGTTGGGTTGTAAATGTTCAACATACCCAGCTTGTTGGTTAGATGCTCAAAGTTAGTCCTAGGCAAGGCTTTAGTAAGAATATCTGCGGTTTGAGAGCCTGTTGGAACATAGATCAGCTGCACTATTTCCTTCTCTACTTTCTCTGAGATGAAGTGACGATCTATCTCAATATGTTTTGTTCTGTCATGGTGAACTGGGTTCTTTGCGATGCTTATGGCAGCTTGATTATCACAATACATCTTGAGTGATTTATCAACTGTACACTTCAATTCGCTGAGCAGCCTTCTTAACCACATTCCCTCGCAAATTCCGAGTGCCAATGCTCTGAATTCTGCTTCGGCACTACTCCTCGAGACCACTGATTGCTTCTTGCTTCTCCATGTCACAAGATTTCCCCACACATAAGTGCAATAACCTGAAGTGGATCTTCGATCTGAGATATCTCCAGCCCAATCAGCATCCGAATAGACTTCAACTTCGTTGCTTGAGGATTTCTTGTAGAGCAGACCTCTTCCAGGTGTCGTTTTTAGATACCTCAGAATTCGGTGGACAGCTTCCATGTGTTCTTCAGTTGGGTTGTTCATGTATTGACTTACAACACTTACAGAAAAACTAATATCCGGTCGAGTGTGTGAGAGATAAATTAGTTTTCCCATAAGTCGTTGATATCTCCCCTTATCAACTGATGGGCTGTCCTTGGAAACTCCAATTTTCTGCACTGGATCCATTGGAGTATCTGTAGGTTTGCACCCAAGCATCCCGGTTTCTTGTAGTAAGTCAAGGATATATTTGCGTTGAGAAATGAATATACCTTGTTGTGACCGTGCCACCTCCATTCCTAGAAAGTACCTTAAATTCCCCAGATCCTTCACTTCGAACTCCTTGGCTAGGAATTTTTTCAAACTCGTTAATTCTTCCTCGAAATCACCTGTCAGTATGATGTCGTCTACATACACAATCAAGATTGCCTTCTTCCCTTCAGGTGATTGCTTGATAAACAGAGTGTGATCTGCTTGGCATTGTATGTAACCATACTTGGTCACTGATTTCGAGAACCTGCCAAACCAAGCTCGAGGGGATTGTTTAAGACCATAGAGTGACTTTCTGAGTCTGCAGACCTTACTTGCATTGTTCTGATCCTCGAAGCCTGGTGGGACCTCCATATATACTTCCTCCTCCAAGTCCCCGTTGAGGAATGCATTCTTGATGTCGAGTTGGTGAAGTGGCCAATCCAGATTGACTGCTAACGAGAGAAGAACTCGAATAGTGTTGAGCTTGGCAACTGGAGCAAATGTCTCCTAATAGTCAGTTCCATAGGATTGAGTGTATCCTTTAGCTACAAGACAAGCCTTGAACCGGTCTATGCTGCCATTTGCTTTGTATTTGATAGTGAAGATCCATTTGCAACCGACTGCCCTTTTTCCTGATGGTAGTTCAGATAGTTCCCATGTTCTATTTGTCTCCAATGCTCGAATTTCTTCTAACACGGCTTTCCTCCATTCTGGGACTTTGAGTGCTTCTTGTATGTTGTTTGGAACCTATACTTTATCAAGACAAGTAACAAATGCCCGAAACGCAGGGGACAGTCCCTTGTAAGAAATGAAATTATAAATTCGATGCTTAGTAGTACAGGATCGCACTCATTTTCGTAGTGCAATGGGCCACTGCAGATCATCACTTGATGTATTATTATCAATATTTTCATAGATATTCTCACCTGAGTGACTTTCTCTTGGCATTGGATTCGGGTCAGAGTCTTGGAGTTGCTCCAGCAGTGTTGGTTGCTCTATTTCTTGATTGTTTCTTTCTTCCCTTGATAAAACACGGAGCTCACTTTGCACAAGTTGTAAAGGCTGAGATGACGACGGCTGTAAAGGCTGAGATGATGAAGGCTGAGAACCCGAACCAGGATGATTTAATAAAGTGGGTAGTGGAGATGATGGACTGGGATCCGGACAAGGGTTTTCAGAGGAAATTGGAGGATTTGGAACCGGTACTATCTGGGAGGCCGACTCTTTATGTGGGAAATGGTCATTAGTGGTTGTATCCCAAAACTGGAATTCCTGTATACTCTCCCCCTGAATTGCAGGTTTGGGGTAATAAGCATTATGCTCAAAAAAGGTGACATCCATGGAATTGTATACCTTTCTTGTAATAGGTGAATAGCACTTGTACCCCTTTTGGTTTGGAGAATATCCAGTGAAGATACACTTGATTAATTTGGGATCTAATTTGCTGCGCTGATGTGAATGAATATGTACAAAGGCTGAACATCCAAAGATTTTTGTGGGAATGGAGGAAATGACTCTAGTATTTGGAAATGACTGAAGAAGGACTTGGCACGGAGTTTGGAATTGAAGTACTCTTGAGGGCATTCTATTGATAAGATATGTGGCTGTGAGGACAGCCTCGCCCCAAAAATGTTTTGGGACATTGGTGGAGAACATAAGTGATCGAGCTACTTCAAGAATGTGTCTATTTTTTCTTTCGGCAATCCCATTCTGTTGTGGGGTATCTACACATGAACTTTGGTGGATTATTCCTTGACTCAAAAGATAAGTTCCTAATGTGGACTCAAAATACTCTTTGGCATTATCGGTTTTTAGCACCTGGATTTTTGACTAAAATTGAGTGTGAATCATGGTGTTAAAATTTCTAAATATTTGGCCGGCCTCAGATTTTTCTTTCATTAGGAAAAACCATGTAAGTCGTGTGTGATCATCGACAAAGGAAATAAACCACCTAGTCCCCATTAGATTTTTCACTCTTGATGGGCCCCACACGTCACTATGTACTAATGCAAATGGTTGTGATGGTTTGTACATATGACTAGGATAAGAACTACGGGAATGTTTGGCAAGCTGACATATCTCACAATGAAAAAACTTTGGATTTTTATTGATAAACAAAGTAGGAAACAATTTTTCTAGGTACACAAAGTTTGGATGACCTAGACGATAGTGCCATAACATCACCTCACTATCATTATTGGAATTACAAGTAAGACTCGGATTTTTATTTGACTGACTCAACAATGGTGCACAACTTGCTGTTTGAGCTTGTTTTTCAAGAGAAGAATTGTTGTGGAGAAGATAGAGCCCCGAACATGCCTCAGCACTGCCAATCGTCCTCCCCGAGCCCAATACCTGAAATTCACACAGATTAGAGGAGAACTCAGCAACACAATTTAGATCACGGGTGAGCTTGCTAATCGACAGTAAGTTGCAATCAAGATTGGGTACAAGAAGCACAGAGTTGAGTGTTAGGTCCTTTGAGAGCACAACTGAACCTGTTCCTACCACTTTTGAGAGTGATCCATCAGCAATACGAACAGTATAATTTTCATAACATGGGCTGTACTTATGAAAAACAGTAGAGTCTCCTGTCATGTGGTCTGAGGCTCCCGAGTCAACAATCCATGTGCATGGTCTCTGTTTATTAACTATGAGAGCATCCAGAAATTTACCTTTTTGTGCTACCGAACCTGTTCCAATGATTGAAGGGGTCATACTTTGTTGTGTAGACTGATTGATCAATTTCTGCAGCACCTCCAATTGTTCCTAGCTGAAAGGACTGGGTTCATGCGTTGTTGGACTGTCCTCGGTTGAAGCAGTGTTGCCACGGCCTTCTCTGCTACGGGATGGTTTCCAATCAGCTGGTTTGCCATGGATCTTCCAGCAGTTCTCTCGTGTATGTCCTGGTCGCCGACAGTGATCACACCATGGTCGCCCTTTCTTCTGATTGGCAGGTTGGGTTCCTCGTGCAGCAAGTGCAGTAGTCTCAAGCGTGGAGGCGGATTCTTCACTGCCCATCATCACCTTTTTGCGACTTTCTTCTCGCCGAACCTCTGAAAATGCAGCCCGGATGCTAGGAAGGGGTTTTGTACCTAACACACGGCCCCTGACTTCATCGAGATTTTTGTTAAGCCCCAAAAGGAATTTAAAGATTCGTTTTTTCTCAACAATCTTCCTGTACTGGATCTCATCCTCTGAACATGACCACTTGGTTTCTTCAAACATATCTAAATGTTGCCAATGGCGAGTGAGAACATTGAAGTATTGAGTAACCGAAAGATCACCTTGACGTAGGTCGTGAAGAATGGTCTCTATTTCAAACAACTCGGCTGTGTTCTCGTTGTTTGAATAGGTTTCTCTGGCTGCATCCCAAATCTCCTGGGCGGTTCCATACAATAGGAAGTTTTCTCCTATGTCGTTGGTCATGGAGTTGATCAACCACAACATCACCATATTGTTCTCTGTCTTCCATGTCTTGTACTTGGGGTCTTCCTTCTTTGGTTGAACAGCAGCGCTTGTAAGATACTCATCTTTACCTCGTCCATAGATAAACATCATCACTGATTGAGACCATTGGAGATAATTATGCCCATTCAGTTTGTGTCCTGTGACTGGGAGAAAAGATCCTTCGGTTCCTTCATTGTGGTTTGAACTGATAGCCTCTGTATTAGAGGTGATTTCGGAAGGGTTTGAGATTTCCCTCTCAGTTGCCATGCCGTACTTGGTCATGGGAGAAATTTCGGATTCTCAGAACCTAGCTCTGATACCATAAAGAAAGGAATTCTTTTCTTCTTATTTCTCCAATGGAAAACTTGAGAATAAATACACCACCAGGCCAGCTAGAAAGCTGCCTCAAATCTTGGTAATTACAAACTGATTACCGAGAATAATTGGAAACTAAAAACAAGAGAGAAATCAGGTAACACCTTACCGGATTCTCTTTATTATAAAATAATCTAAATAGGGAAACTAACAAAACAACAAATCCCTTGATCCTAGGACTGACTTTATTCGAGATTTCAACAGAAAATAAAAAATTTCGAGAAAAATAAACAAAGAAAGTGAATCCTTTCTTGATTGATTGAGAGGAATTTTCGTCAATATTGGAACAATTTTTAGAGGGGAACTTCTATTGTAACATATATTGTTTATGAGTATTTTGAACGTCTAAATAAATATGAGTTATATCACAGTTAAGTTGTATAAAAATGGCATATCATTGATTTAGCATTTGAGAAATCTCTATTTCAAGTCTAAGATAAATTCTATAGGTCCCCTTGAATTTAGTCATTCCTCACTTTGCCCATATTGATCAGTAATTATGGTTGTGCACAGATGGGTTCATAAGTGATAGGCGGATTGGAAGACGAGAAAATTTCCGAAATTCCAACCGAGTCTTCCAAATAGCATAGGCGGGCGATTTGCTACCTCATGTGCATCTTGGGAAAAAGAGTGCTTCCAAGACTCAAGAGTAAAATACCCTCGTATTTTAGCTTTATTCATAAAGTGTATTTTCCCACTCAATACTCGATTTTGACTTTTAAAATGCTCACAATACTCTTAAACAGAAAAATAAATAATAATAATAAAAATAAATAAATAACAAAAAATCCTAACACTTACCCCACGGCCAATCCCCACCCACCCTTTCCCGTCTTTCCATTCTGCCTCACCCAATGCAAGATCATCAAATCGAATTTTGGTGTTTTTTTCATAAAGAAGAAAGTTTGGTTTTACACAGTCAAAGTTGTTTGTCATTGGAGGACCCCCTAAAAGCAGATAGGGTTTTTGTTTTTCCAAAACCCATAAAATGCCCCTATGTTAATTTCCGTTAGTTTTTCCGTTACCCTTATGTCAAAATACCCCATAAACTTTGTTTTTATGTCAAATACCCCATAATCTTTGTATTTGTGTCAAAATGCCTCATGGTCTTTAATATTTATGTCAAACTACTCCCCTGATCTTTAATATTTATATCAAACTACCCCATTTATCTTATTTTAAGTATCTAACATTGTATAATTGCCTAATAATTATTAACTTTCTTAGAGTAGGTAAAAAAAATATTTTTTATTCTACTAAAGTGATATGCATATTTTTTTAACATATTTTTTATTTTACTTATTTTAATTCAAATTTATTTGGGTTATGGGTTTACTTATGCGTAACCATAGTTGGTAAGACTCAAATGCAGGATTTGAATTTCAAATACGCTGTTTACTTGACCTACATAATTTGAAATTATAGTCATATCACATTTCATTTATTTATTTGTTTAAAGCCATAATGAGAATAAATATTGTAAATTTATTATGATACACATTCCTAATTATATTTTTTAATTTAAAAAATGATCGGTGTGTAAATTTTAGTACAGTATTATTAGTCATAATTAAACTAAAAATTATAATATTAGGAAAATAAAATAATGAACATAATAAGCTATATAGTTATTTTTATTTAAGAAAATACGATAAATGGGCAATTTGATGTAAATATTAAAGATCAGGGGGTAGTTTGACATAAATATTAAATACCAGGGGGTATTTTGACATAAATGCAAAGATTATGGGGTATTTTGATACAAAAACAAAGTTCAGGAGTATTTTGATATTAAAAATAATGGGAAAACTAACGGACACTAACAGAAGGGGTAACTTGACATACATGTTAAAGTTTAGAGGGTATAATAGGTACATTTCATAATTTAGGGGGCATATTGATACTTGTGACAAAATTCAGGGGAAATATATGAGATTTTTCCTTTTTTTTTTTTTTGAGGGTATTGTTGACTGCTTGTAATATCAAAATTGAGTGTTGATCCATTAAATATAAGAATCTCTCTAAGAAAAGGGTGTTTTTTTGTTTTTTGTTTTTTGTTTTTCCTTTGAGGGGAGGGTATATCTTTTTCTAATAAACCTAAAAAACATGTTAGAGAAAATAAATAACCCCATGGTAATTAAATGCCTGAAATGTGAGAGGTCAAGAACCTTAAAGCCAGTTCATAGAAACAATTTCCCTGTCCTAAAGTTGGAGTCGCATGAAGGCACTCTTCGAAGCTTTTTTTTTTTTTTTTTTTTAATAAATTTTTTTGCTGATTTTTATTTATTTATTTATTTTTTGAGTTGGATGAGTTTGTAAGACATTTTAAGCTCTAATTACCTGCAAGTGCTTGAAATTATGTACCTGCCCTTGAACATTTTTTTGTTGTGCAGTCACATCAGCATAAAATTGATGGTATATTGATGGAAGGACCAAATGTGTTAATATTTTAAAATTCGGGGAGTACATAAATCACTTTTCAACGTTTTTGGAACAAGGTGAAAATGTGACTAAAATTCAGGGGGAGTTTTTGAAATTTAACTTCTTTCAAATAATAGGATATCTTGAAGGTACCAAATTGTAAAAAATGTAAAGCCACGAGAGTCCAAAATAATTTTCCCCCCCTATAAATTCAGCCTATTGTTTATCCTTTTATGAATTTCAGTTTGTCATCACTATCAAGTGATAAAGAATTTCTAATGTCAAATTACTGAGTGTTACGTATGTCCTTTAAAATTTAGCTGTAGAATGTCATTTTCACCAAAAAAAAAAAAGGGGCCAAACAGAGTGTGAAGCAATCAAAACTAACGTATCCATTCCCCATTAGGATAAAATTGGATTAGGTCAATTTCAAACTTTTAGCTCTTAAAAAATAAGGGCGATCTGACTTTTATCGGAGTCCGATATGAAACTTAGGGAATTAATATGATGATGATTAAGTGGTGTTTGGAAAGGGGTTATGTTGGTGAAGAAGATGGAGTGAGAATATTGGGAAATTGGGGTGAGAGAAGCCATGAAGAAAAAAGGAGAGAGAAATATCAACTAAATTGAAGAGAGTTGATAAGAGCAAACGGGTTTGGCTTGAAAATTCCAATGGTCGTTCAAGCGATACTCTACTATTACATAGACAAATTTGGAATAGAAGAAATTCCAATGGAATTTTGAAAACCAAAAAAAAAGGGAAAAAAAAAATATATATATATATATATATATATTATTTTGAGTAGACTTTTTCTTTTGGTCTCTCAAGCATTGTATTTTCGGGGATCCCTCACGGCACCTTTATTGAGGAACAAATCCCTCGTTAAATTAAGGCCTTGCTGTAAAATTTAAGGGAAATTTTCTATGTGGGGTATCCCATCAACTATACTATTTAAAGAAAAACGGTGCTTAAGAAATGAGCATACAATTATTATTCCAAGAAATTTTATCACATATAGTATCTAACTTTATATAATAAGTACCGTTTTACTTGAATCTTACACAACGTTTAAAATGTTAATGTTGACAGGAATATCAAGAGTTCAGATTATAAAAATATCAATGGTTAATAAATTATAACAATTAATCAACATCTAATATGAAGTTCCCAGAGAACTTACATAAGATGTAGTTCAAGTATTAAGCGAAAATCTTTAAAAATATGCAGGTTTCTGCACTCTTTTATTTAATTTTTTGCAATTTTCTTTACTGCTATTGCGTTATATATATCTACTCGAGCAATCAACTCACCATCCAATATAAACAAAACATCGATTGTTAATTCTTAATTCAAATTGATAATAGATTTTACCCTCTATAATTATCATCATCCTTCATAAAGTACGGAAAATTTCAAGTATAAATAGTATGGATGACAATTGATTAAATAATATCTAAATTAACGTATTTTATCCATACTGTATTTAAAATGATTATTTATAATATAATAAACACAATAGTAATATATAATGTAAGAATTACGTATGTCTAATCAATATACAACGGTTTAATCCATTATTATTATTATTATTATTATTTTGAGAGGACATTATATAATTTTATAATATCACAATGTTTGACATTACAATTCAAATATTCAAAGTATACAATTGAATTTAAGCATCCATAAATTTTGCAATCAATTCAAATATTCAAATTACACACAATTCTACTTGAGTTTTGCAATCATCATCATCATAATGATTTTAAAGCCCGATACCAAATTTAGACCCTTTACAACATTTTTAAGAGTTCATGAATATTTCGGTTGAGAAAAAAAAAAAAACGTCATCGACTTAATAATTTAGAGACCAGTTGGCCAGATAAGATTAGGATGGTTTAGATCAGCTCTCTATAAAAGAAATCCCAACTTGTTTATCAAACAAAAAAAAAAAAAGCCCCAACTTTCTTATTTAAAAATTGAAAAGAAAAGAATCCCAATTTGCTTATCAAAATAAAATAAGAATAAAAGAAAGAAATCCCAACTTGCGGAAGAGCCGGAGCAGATCTGGTGGAGTAAGGGTAAGAGTAAAGTTTTATGCAAATGTTAATTTCCAAGCGTATTGTTCATATGTCTTTGATCATTGATTGTGCTACGCGTTTATTTTTTATTATTTATTTATTTATTAATAGAAATGAGAATTTTTAAAATGTCTTCGCGCGCCCCCCCTCCCGCCCCCCGAGGTTTTCTATTAAGAGATTAGAAACATAATCTCAAAGATTTATTGTCAACGGGAAACTATTCAATAATCGAGTGTACCATGTTATTGCATTTATATTATGATAACATCTGTCTAATGTTGGGATCAGACTTTGTCTCCTCATTATGTAATACCCAGGTCACGATGACCGGTAAATTAACGAGCAATGAATATTGAACCGCGGTCCATTAACCGTTCGACTTGGGTTTTGCGAGTTCGTTGACTCCATTATCTGATGGTATGATGAATATCAAAGCATGATTCATCAATCATTCGACGTGGGTTCTATGGTCCCGAGTGACTCACACTAGTAAAAATTATGGATTACACGATGATTATTTACCGTCGTGTAAAGTTTACACGACGGTTACACAACCGTCGTGTAGTCCAATGTCGTGGAAGATACCACGACGGTTAAATAAAACCGTCGTGGTATCTCAATATTACACGACGGTTAAAAACCGTCATCGAAACAAGAAATACATGACAAATTAGGCTACATTACACGACAGTTCCGACTCTAAACCGTCGTGTAATCTATCTATATCAACGAAAAAAAAAATTTCAAAGAAATATTACATTACACGACGGTTCTTTGAGAACCGTCGTGTAATGTCGACATTACACGATGGTTCTTAAGAACCGTCGTGTAATATCAACTTTACACGACGGTTTTTTCTAGAACCGTCGTGTAATGTCGACATTACACGACGGTTCTGACATTACACGACGGTTTTAAGAACCGTCGTGTAATCAGCATATGTAATTTTTTGTAAAATACAAAAAAATTAGGGTTTTTTTTTTCTGATTTCCGACGGGTGGCCTAACCTGTATGTTATCCGATACACGATCCAACATATTAACTATATTGATCAAAGTAAAAATACATACCAATTATTGTACATTACAACTTTACATATCATAATTAATGAATTGCATTACATGGCTAGCCCATTCTCCCCTAATCAAGTCCAAATCCTGAGAAGTGAAAAATTCTTTACTTTCAAGTTCGTCGATTCCATTCAACACTACGTCTCTCATAAAACCTAAAATAAAATAACCACATTCAACACTTCCCTGTTGGAGAGGACAAGGCCGGTTCGAGATTTTCGTTTTACAGTCTCGTCTCCTTCTAATCCCTTCTCCGGCCATAATCTTCCAATCCGTTAGGGCCCTAGTAAATTGGTAAAGTTAATCTAATTAAGAAGCATATATAATTAAGATTAAATAAAAAATGAACATATTAAAATTGACTTACATGTTCATTAGCTCAGTAAAATCGTCTCGTTTCTTCTCTCGCAAAGGATCAAAATAAAGGACCAGGTCCTCCCATGGGTCAATGACTCCCAAAACCCAATGTCTCCCTCTATTGTGTGGCACAAGATAAAGCCCTCCTTTTGGAGCGTCACGTAAAAAGTTGAAAAGCATGTCGGCTCGCTCTTTCATGCCAGCATCTTCAGTATCTGCTCTCACCGGTGAGATCAAGGTCGGAGACATAAAAACAAACTTCTCAGCTTGCCCATTAACCCTACATAGTTCCTCCAAATATTTGTATAAGCGTATCAAAATTGTTACTCTAGCTATCTGACATATAGAAGAATAACCATGGAAAAAAAATTTCATAGATAGAATGTCGTACCTCATGTAGACTAATATACAATTCGCACTGATTTCTTGTAAATTAATGAACTCATAGATATCGTCAAAGCTCAGAAAGACAGGCATTTCAAAACCCATGATCGTGTATGGTATTGGGATCTCTATCTGATTACCTTGACGTATGGAACTATGTGCATAATAAGCCAAAGGCCTCATCGACATGTTCATGTTATTAAAGTCGAACAAAGGTTGTTGTTGTTGCGCATCCTGTTGTACCTCAGTTCGAGAGTCGATCGTTTTATTTCCAAGCTTTTTTTGACTTTTTTTTCTTGCAGCTGCTGGGTCAGGAACGTGACTAGGCCCTCGACTCGCCTTGTTCATACTCGTGTCGAGCTCGACTAATGTTTTAGGCCAAGCAAAAAACCCATTAACAGTATCTTCCACAGTGGTTGCCTCATACGTCGGTATAGATAATGCTGCTTTTTTTAGTTTTGGCACATTGATTGACACTCGCACGTTCCCTTCCCCCAGTGGAATCCCATGTACTGTATCGGTGGGAAGGTTCTCCAGCCATGCTCTTCCAAATGCAACAAGTAACTGTCCACCCTGAACTTCATAAAAAATATAGAGCTTACACTCCTGACTGTCGAGTGTTGGCGGATCAGACACTCCATGTTGTTTTTCTTGGACAGAGCAACTAGCCTTAAAGCTGTTGTGTTGGTCCACGGTTGGCACATTGTTAGGATCAAACGACGGCTCCACATCTTTCTTCGCACATAGACCACGCACCAACGCCTTTAATTCTTCTATTTCATGTCTCATTGATAGTACTTCTTATCTTTACTCGACCTTCGATTTAGGTTGAAGTACTGAGACGGCTTTACAAATTTTGATTGGCCACGGATACGTCCTTTGTGTTCAGGTCTAGATAATGCTTGCGACAATACATCACTAGTGCCAACTGATTCAAAAGTGCCTTGGCTCTCCGGTGTGTTGTACTTCATCTACAAGATAATTAACAGAACACATTTATGCTTAAGGGTTGTAAGTATGTGTAGTAGTGACAAAGAAATCATTGTTAGTTAGTAAACTTACTATCATCTCGCTTATATTTTTATATGCCGGATCTTTCAACTCTCCCTCTGCGCCTCTCTGTTGTTCTAGCCACAACCCATCCCTTTTTTCCCATTTCCCAGTCTGCTTAAACTGTAATTTAACATCGTTAGTATACAATATAACATAATGTTCTATAATGAATGTACGATTTAGAACCAACAAAATTTATTAACATACCTTTTCCTGGTCGAGCTTTCTATATCCGTCTCGGCCTCCTCGCGATGAGTATTCGTTGTTCGTCCTTATTTCGCTACCACGATCCGAAAGTTGTTAGAATTGTGAGGATGTTCTATACTGAATGAATTTCTCCCAATCCTCTTCTTCTATGTTGGGGTAGTGGTCAATAACCTTTTGAGGCCGTGTCCACACCCGATCTTTTGAAACAAATTCCTCGACGAACGTCTTGTAAAGATCATGTCGAAAATTCCTTGCTGCTTCACCACATGATTTTAAGCAAGTACTCCGAAACCAATCCTCTACGGTGAACGAAGTAACAGTTTCTTTCCAAATTATTTCTTTAATTCCATCTAAATCACAAGATCTCCAATCTTGTATCCATATTGGAACGTGCTCTCGAGCGAGCACACCAATCAAGCTCATCAATTCATCACCATGCTTCCCTTCCGGCTGTCCTTTCTCGTCAAACGTAACTTGAATTCTTTCACCTTTTTTCCTTGCCATATGGACACGTTTCATTATGGTTGCCCTTCGCTTGCCATCGCCAGTAGGATCCAACGAGTTTTTCCTTCGTGCTCGACCCTTTTTGGATGGTTCCATTGTATTTTGATTCATGTTTTATTCGAACAATCACCTATATTGATTGCAACAGGGAACAAAAATCAATTATATATGTCGGACCAATATAATCAAATCAAATTAACTTTCACTACTAAGCACACATTACATGAATTTTTTTAAAAATGACGAAAAATTATAGAAACTTATCGAGTACTAGTTTTATTAAAAAAAAAAAAAAACCGTGAGCGTTACACTCACGGCCATGTCCCCCCCCCCCCCCCCCCCCGATGGGCGCCAGGCGCCCCCCACAGGCGCCACGGCCCCCCACGGGCGCCAGGTAGCCCCCCACGGGCGCCACGGCCCCCCCAAGGGCACCAGGGCCCCCCACGGGCGCCAGCCCCCCCCCCCCCCCCCCCCCACGGGCGCCATGTCCCCCCCACACCTCTATCTATTGTGGATTCTTCATGTATTTTCATGCTAAGGGAGTTGATGAAATATTGCTATAGTTATGCTATGAATATTTATCAAATTGTATATGATTTTCGAAAATAAAAACACATTTCGGCATTTCATCGAGCACGTTGTGGGCGAACAAAATTCATATTCATAAATGTGTGTCAAGTGCCAAATCCATTCACAGTAACAATTTATGTTCTAAAAAATGCGTGTTAAATTGCAAATAAGAATACAAATAAGTATTGTGTGTTGGTTGTGTTGTTACAAAACAAAAAAATTGGAAGTCACCTTGTTTTTCTTCGAAAAAGAAACGGCGGTAGGCGGCCAACGGCGGTAGGCGACGGCGGCGGGTCCGAATGTTGGGAGAGAGGTGGCGGCGGGTGCGCGAATGAGGTGGGTGGGTACTTAGACAAAACTAGAGAGGGTGAGAATTCTAGAGAGGGAATGAAGAGAAATTGCGTGCGGCAATGAAGAGAAATGAAGAAATGAAGAGGAAATTTGATTTAAGTAATGGGTTTCGTGCGGATTTCAAAGCATAAAAATTTGAAAGTTTTCAAAAATTTTTAAGATTAAACGACGGTTTTTTAAAAACCGTCATGTAATCATTAAGATTACACGGTGGTTCTTAGAAGAACCGTCATGTAATCATTAAGAACCGTCGTGTAATATGGAGATTACACGACGGTTCTTAGAAGAACCGTTGTGTAATCTCACCTACGAACCGTCGTGTAATCTCAATGGTTACACGACGGTTCAATCATTACACGACGGTTCATTGAACCGTCGTGTAACCATTGAGATTACAGACGGTTCTTCGACAAACCGTCGTGTAATCTCTTCATTACACGACAGTTTGTCGGAAAACCGTCGTGTAAATTTTGACCAGTTTTGTTACACCCGTGTGTTAAAGTGACCCATTTTATAGTATTGATCCCTGTTCAAATTTCATGTTCAATATATATATATATATATACATATAAGTAGAGCAACTAATAGAACAAAATGGATCAAATATATCTTGAATTTAAAAAAAATAGTAATAATGTTGTACAAAATAATTGACAAAATATTCAAGTTTTTTTTCTTTTTCCTCTTTGCTTCCTCAACAAGTATCCATTCAATATCTGGTCGAAGCAAGTGAGAAACATCATCATCGAAGTCGTCAATCTCCTCAACCGGTGGCAATTCCTGTGTGAAAGATGGAATGTCAGAGCAATCTTCCTCATGATCTTCTTGACCATCACGGATTAATCTTGGCTTCATCGGCACAACTAAGGACAACTCAACATTGTTGGGATCCATTGTGTAAAATACCTGGATTGCTTGTGATGTCATAATGAATAGATCATTTTTGTATCCCAATCGTCTAACGTCCACCACTGTGATTCCATCACTGTCAATCCTTACATATTTATTATCGGCCCACTTGCACTTAAAGAGTGCCACATGAAAACCATAGTAATCAAGCTCCCAAATATCTTCAATGAAACCGTAGTAGCTCATGGTTTCATAGACTGGATTCTTGTCCTTTGCAGATGAAATATGTATGGCCTTAGCATGGATAATAACACCATTATTTTGAACCGGATGCTTCTCATTTCTTTCGCGAGTGTAGAACGTATAACCATTGACGAAGTATGATGTATACCGTGTAACAACCGTCGACGGTCCCCTAGCGAGGTTCATTAAGTCTTGCGAAAAGCCGTCCTTCTGAAATACATGTCTTCTTATCCACATACGAAACGTCCGATTGTGTTCATCTTGTAACAACTTTTCATTTCTTGCTCTTCTTAGATTTCCATCTCTTAATTCCTGTAAGTGAACCTCAATAAAAGGCTCCACGTCAACCCTATTATGTAAAGTATAGAGACAAGCTTTTTCCCATTCATCTCGATTTACAGGTGATGGAATGCCGACGGATAGTCCTTTCGACTCAATGTTTGTAGTCTTTGGCAACCCGATGGCTTCCGCGGTGGACAAATACTCGGAACAAAATTCGACCGATTCCTCCACTATATAGCTTTCTACTATACATCCTTCCGGCCTATTCCGGTTCTTGACATAACCCTTCAAAACCTTCATGTATCTTTCAAAAGGATACATCCATTTCAAGTACACCGGTCCATATAGCTTCACTTCCCGGACTAATTGCACCGTTAGATGAATCATAATGTCAAAAAATGAGGGTGGAAAATACTTCTTAAGTAAGCACAATGTCTTAACCAACTCTGATTGTAGCAAATCTAGTGTAAATGGATCAATTATCTTGAAGCATAGCGAATTGAAAAATGCGCATAACTTGGTAATTGCGAATCTCACATCCTTCGTTAAAACTCCTCGCAAGACAAGCGGTAATAACTGTTGCATCAAGATATGACAATCATGTGTTTTCATGCCAACCAACCTCAGGTCCTTCAGAGACACCAACCGTTTGAAGTTCGAAGAATACCCATTGGGCACTTTTACAGAAGCGAGCCACTCACAAAACTTTCTCTTCTCCTGTCTTGATAATGTGTACTTTGCCGGTGGTAAATAAGTAGCATTCCCTCTTTTCGTAGGGATCAAGTTAAGTCTAATCTTCAAATCCTTAAGATCTAACCATGCCTTTTCACCATCTTTACTCTTATTAGGAATGTCAAGTAACGTGCCCACTATTGATTCACAAACATTTTTCTCAATATACATCACATCCAAGCAATGACGAACAAACAATGTCCTCCAATATGGAAGTTTGTAAGAGATTGACCGCTTTTTCCAAGGTCCATCAACCACCGGATCCTTGTTATTCCGTTTCCCTTTTCCAAGCACCACATTCAAATCCTTAACCATATCAAAAACGTCTTCGCCCATCAAAACTCTCGGCGGGATTCTTTCTTCCGTTTTACCATCGAAAGCCTTTTTCTGTTTGCGGTATGGATGATTTTTTGGTAAGAAACTCCTATGACCAAGGTAAACGGTTTTCTTACCATTCTTCAACCGGATGGATGATGTTTCTTTCATACAAATGGGACAACCGATAGAACTCTTGACTGAATAACCAGATAGGTTTCCATAAGCGGGAAAGTCATTAATTGTCCACATCAACATTGCACGGAGTGTGAATGTCTCTTGACAGTAAGCATCTCTAACTTCGATCCTCTTTTCCCATAAGCTCTTTAGATCATCGATTAGCGGTGCCAAGTACACATCAATGTCATTCCCTGATTGTTGAGGACCCGATATCAATAAAGTCAACATCAAGAACTTCCGCTTCATGCTCAACTTCGGAGGGAGATTGTAATTGACAAGTATGATGGGCCATGTACTATGCCTACTACTCATATTACCATGTGGGTTCATGCCGTCCGCTGACAAACTAAGACGTAGATTCCGTGGTTCCGCACTAAACTGAGGATGATCGGCATCGAAGGTCTTCCATTGTGGTGTATCCGCTGGATGTCTAAGCATGCCATCTTCAACACGTTTATCATGGTGCCAAGTCAAATTCTTGGCATGATCGGCATTACGGAATAAATACCACAAACGTGGCGCCAGAGGAATGTACCATAATACCTTTGCCGGCACTCATTTACTACCATCCGTTGGCTTCTTGCCCTTATTCATCTTGACTCCTTACAAACCGGGCACTCATCCAAATCCTCATACCCATTTCGGTAAAGAGCGTAATCATTTGGACATACATGAATTTTTTCATATTCCATTCCCAAAGTGCTCAACGTCTTGTTAGCTTCGTACATACTAGCCGGTATTTTATTATCAACCGGTAGAACCTCTCTTAGAAATTCTAAAAGAGCCGTGAAACTAGAATTTATCCACCCTCCCGAAGCCTTCATGTTCCATAATTTGACCAATGTGGACAATTTCGTATATTTACTACACCCCGTCATACAAGGGCAGCTCGGCATCATTTATCATTGCATCAAATAACTCCGGACGATGCACAAACTGTTCTTCCAAATCATTAACCATATCAAATAAATTATCTCCTACATCTTCATCAACAATAGGTTCTTTTCCTTTGTTAGTCGATGTTGGATTCAAATACATTTCACCGTGTAAATACCATGTTTGGTACGAATAAATAATCCTACGGGCAAGCAAATATCTTCTAACTTCATCAACTGAATGAGATCTATGATTTCCACAATCCACACAAGGATATCGAATCTTATCATTCTTCATGTGAGTTTTGGCAAAGGACAAAAATTCTTCAACACCATCTCGATATTTTCTAGTCAATCTATTAGCCCACATCTATTTCCAAAATCCCGACCTAAATCGAAATTAAAGATCATACAATTAATTTAATAATCAAGATTTTTGCATTTAAAATACAACATATTAAGCTTTCAAAATAATTTAACAAATCAAACTTATAAATTAAAAAAAAAAACCAGAATTTACCATTTTAGATATAACAATAAAAAAATAAAAGTTAAATAACTCAAAAGAAGAGTAATCACTACTTATAAATAATTAATATAAGAGAGTGTTGGTTTAGTGGACCGTGTCAGTGGAGAAGATGTGGTTTCGCAGTCCTCTGTAATGGTTTTCGCGGCTGCAGAACAATTCTGTTAGATAAAAAAGAGGGCTGCTGGCCGTAGGGTTGATAAAAATTCAGAGGATTACATGACGGTTCTATAAAACCGTCGTGTAATTTCTGGGATTATGCGACGGTCCACGTGGAACCTTCGTGTAATCCCAGAAGGCACCTGGGATTACACGACGGTCCCCTGGGACCGTCGTGTAATCCCTATTTGTCACTGGGGATTACACGACGGTCCATGGGACCATCGTTTAATCACCAACGATTAGACGACGGTCCCCATGGGACCGTCGTGTAATCCCCAATCGGCCGGGTATTACACGACGGTCCTAGGGACCGTCGTGTGATCCCTATTTGTTCTGGGGATCACACGATGATTCCTGGGACCATCATGTGATCCCCATATGTTTACACGACGGTGTTATAAAACCGCCGTGTAATCTCTATCGTGTAATCCAACTTTTGTAGTAGTGTCAATTAATTTCGTCTTTTACTCAACCCATATTCAACGAACGTCGAACCATGATCCATTAAGCATTCACTATGCATTCATTAGCCCAGATGCTAACCAAACATGGGCCCATCCTAACGTCCAATTCTTCATCCTTACATGAAAGGACTGACGAATGTCGAACCGTGGTCCATGAACCACTCGGCATGTGTTACGTTCGACTCAACAATTAGCTTCGTTTGATGAACATCAAACATTGATGTTCGATTGTCCAATTTCCGACTCTCAATACTTCACATGAGGGACCTATGAACGTCAAACAGTAGTCCATCGATTACTTGATGTTGGTCTTATTGACCTCTTAAAGCCCATAAAATTACTAAGTATTTCGATCAGCTCAACATGACAAACGACGAACAATGACGTTCGATTGCCCAATGCGTGCCCAATCTATCCATTGCAAATGGTGCTCGGTTCGTCATTCGATGCTCGCCTTGTGCGAACGATGAATGATGGAAGATCGAATTTCATAACCGTGAAGCCCACGATCAATCGTGGCCCACGTTCTTGCACACATTAAAAATTACTCAGGGTACTGTCCTAAAAACTCGGACCCATAACTTTTTCTCTATAAATACAGGAAGACCCACCCCTCACATTTGAGGATCTTCTAGCCTTTTTACTTACGGAAACTCTGTCAAAATATTCCCAGAAATTGTAATCTTGTACTCAAAAATTTAGAGTGAAACTCTAGACTCAAGAGAACATAACACGACATTCTGGCGAATCTTTCTAAATTTTGGTGTTGTGATCTTTATTTTCTCGCTTTCTTACTATAATTTTCCGTTTATCATTGCTTTATGATTCTCATATATGATCTCCAAGGACCCTAAAATTTTTGTATACTGTTTTTCATATGATCTAATTCGAATTAGAATTTGACTGTAGATCCTAGCTTCTACATCCAATAAACAATTGACAATTAGGTTAAATTATTTATAAATGTAGCTCTATCTTCATCATCTAAAATAAAATAAAATTTATTGGAAAAGAGAATGGTGATTCAGAATTATTATACAATAATATCGAAAAGTAATCTAAATGCCAATTGTTTATAAAAACTTGATGTGTCATATAAGCATGATGACATTATACACACCTGGTATGTTGAACAACGTCCTTAATCTTGATATTATTATTATTATTATTATTATTATTATTATTTTAGGTTTTCTAGTAAAAGATAAGTAGGGATGACAATTTTACTCGTTAATCCGCGTGGACTAGCCTTAGATGGGATGAGGAAAACTCGAAATAAATGGATTCGGGTGGTAAACTGGTTAAAAGTTTAACCAGCAGCGAGTTACGGGACATGAATGGGTTTAGGGGTCCTCGACCCTATTCCGCATTTACCAGTCCCATTTAGTTAATTAATATTAAAGATATCATCCATCATGTTTTATAATATCTATGATTCTAAGTAGTAAACTTTAACATATTTGACATATGAAAATATTGAATAACATAGTTTTGTTTCATTTAACTTAAAGTCTCATATATGCGACTCCAAATCCCTTTCCTTCTGCTTTTCTCTTATGTTGTTTGATATGCGATTTCTATAATAATCTTTCCAGTACAGGAGAGATCAAAATTGAGATATTCTGAAGGATTTGGATTCCATCCCCTAATTCTCTCCTTCCTATCTTTTTTCTCATGCCAAACAATCATGAATGGTAAAATCTTTTTACTAATCCCTCCACTCCTCTCCTTCCTTTTATTTTTCTCTCATACCAAACAAAGGATATGAATAATGTTTTGAAACTCTAGACATTAAAAAATCCATAAGAAATAGTTTTCAAACTTTTGAAAACATTTTTTAGTTAAATATTTGAGGGCTATTAGGTTCTCATACCAATGAAAACCAAATAATACTCATATAGAATGCCATTTTTGTTTTTTGTTCTTTTTGCTTAAACATATAGAATGTCAGTTATTTTAAGGCTACTAGTAATCTTTAAACGGAAATGGTATCGTTTAAGAGGCCAAAAAACCCAGCAGTTGATGAACTAAGAGAATATATTGATTTGAGTAGAAATTAAAATTCAAAATGTATAATATCAATAACAATCAAAATAGATATTAAAAAATTTTAATAAACTTAATTAAAACTTAAAATGCAGGTATAAAATAACAAATAACCCTTTTTACATCAATATAAGAAATTACTTTAAAAAAATCAATATAAGAAATTCCGTAGTTTTTTAATTTTACGACTAAAAAATAGAAAAGTCCATTCGAACCCTTAATCATGCACTCACGTACCTAATAACTAATAACTTGAGAAATATTTTATTGGTTTATTCAAATTCCTTGTCACAAGTACCATATTTAAAATACTACAGGTAATTTTTCTCCCTTTTTTCTGTTCGTTATGTATTACATTCTCTATTTGTGATCAATAATTAACCTTGGAACAAACTTTTCTAATCTCTCCTTGGTAGCCAGTCTTGACCTCAATACCACTCATTTTAATCATAGCTTTAGAAAACTCATAATTAAATCTAAATCCCAACAATCCCCTAAATGTGCCCGCGTAATTCTTCACAATCTGGCGCGTCTCCTCGTCTCCCCACAGCCTCTGGTCCGACTCCAAAACCGCGTTCCCGTCTCGCACATTTTTGAAAAAATTGACATCAAATTTGGTCTGACTGTCTTGGTCCAATGGTATTCTTTTTGATCCGTCGCCGTCTTTCGGGCAAGTTGTTTGAAGCTGCGAAAGGAATGACGGGCTTATGGTTGGGTCGGAGTTGCCGGTGGAAGTGAAGTTGTAGAGGCGGTATTTGACGAATTGGCAGCTTGTTTGCCCTATGGTATGTGCCCCTTTAAAAAAAATAGTCACATTGTTGCAATTAGTATTTTTTTTTTCAACAAATATATATATGCTACAATGTATAGGCTAATTTTTGTGTAATTATATAATAAAAAAATAAAAAGCAGGGGGTATAGTATTAGTTAGATGCTATACTTATTAGGTATGGATAGTATTAATATTTTTTAGTTAAGTAGTACAATAAATAAGTTACATCTTTCTTGAAAGCTCTATAGTTTGTCAAAGATCTCAATAGCAGCATGCGCTATTACTGGGTTTTTTTTTATTTTTTTTTTATTTTTTATTTATATATAATGAATGCCACTGCTGAATTGAATTCCCTCTACCACTGCTTTCGAAATTAATCCAAAAAAACATTAAATTGCTTAAAAACCGAAAAGACAGGAATATTCACTATCACTATATTTAATGTTGTTAGCCTAGGCGGCAGTGGACGCACTTTATTTCCAAATAATAAATAAAATCATAAATTTATTACGGATAAGGATACATATATATATATATATATATATACTTTTTCTGAAATGTCATCACGTTTTATCATGGGGTTTGAAAATTTAATGATCATTCTCCGTAGCATTAATTTCATATTAAAAGTCTTCCTTACGATAATTTAAATTTGGCCGATCGTAAAGTTTAGAAAGACCAATTTAACAACCTCATATATGTTAAGTTTGATCAATTTGGTCAATCTCGTGATTAAAATGTTCGTTTTGAATCTTACAATTGGGCTAAAATTTTATCAAAAAGAAAGACATTAAACATCAAATTTAAAACACAAAAGATAATTATAGATTGTATTTTTTTTTTAAACAAAAGATAAAACGTGATATTTCGATAAAATTTTAACTCTACAACTGCTAAGTGCTAAGTGTTAAAAATGGCTTATTAAAAACCATTTTAAATGGTCATTTTGATGCGTGATTTGAGCGAAAACCACTTCGTGTTAGTATCGGTTTATGCTGGATTCGTGTTCTTCTCCGCATGGAGATCGAAATCGAATATTTATACACTGAAAATGATGAAAGGGTGAATGAGAAATTGACACTCAAAAGTGTACCTATAAAGTTGGAAAAATTAGAGAAAGAAAGTGAGGAAACTCTTGCCCCACATGAGAAAAAGATGAAAGTTCTAATTGGTTTATAATTGATAACCAACTAAGTATAGAGGCTCTCTCACGCGCGTAGGAGGCACAGGGATGTGCAAATCCACGACTAGAAAACCACGCGAAACTAAAGGACTTGTGTTCTACAAGCATGAATGTCACAACAAATCGTCAGTTACATGTGGGTTTGGTTTTGCTATCCATTTTAGTTTTTTCCAACATAAATCCATAGTTAATTCGACATCAACTGCTGGAAGGTTACAACAAACCATTAAGCTTCAAAATAATTTTTTTAAAAAAAGGAACACAATTTGGTTTTGGACATCAACGTGGGAATTAAATGAATTTAATTTCGGATTCTTAAAGCCAAACATTTTGGAATTGAGTATGGTTTTCAATTCAGCAATAAAGGAAAACGTTTTGGTTGTGCTTATGCCATTGGTTCCTATAGCCTATAAATAGACCGTCCCTCTTCTTTTGAAAATACGAGAAAAAATTTGAGGTTCTTATTTCTCTTTAGGTCTTTCCTTAGACTAAGTTTAGGTATGTTTCGGTGATAGAGTTTGGCATTTTTCAAGTTCACCGGAAGCTATAACGTGGTGCACCATTACCGTTTGTAAACCATTATATCCTGGGAAGCAAATGCCGCTTGATCCTTGAGCACCGATGGTGAGGAGGCGAATCTATTTTAAGAAAACCGTGTGACACAGGGGCCTCGGTATTCATCGACAATTTCTGTTATCTTGTATATTTACTAATGAATTTTGTGTTTGTTTAATTTCAATATTTGTTCATTGTCCTATTTCTATATTGTTGCTAACACAAAGCACTACAGATACCAAATAATATTCTTATATAAGCTCAAATTGTTGTAGCAAAAAATGTTGACCTAGTATCATGTGGCTATAGATCAATTATGCCACATAGTTCATGTGACTCACTTTGATGTTTGGTATTGATTTGGAATTGGTCACACATAGTTCTCAATAAAGATATTTTAGAAGTGGTCTTTAATTAGCATATGTTTCACACTGTCATAAAAATGAAAATTTTAAAAATAATTTTCATATTTTATTAAAAAATAGAAAGATTAAAATGAAATTAATTTTCCGTTTCTGTTTTTATTTTCTAAGACTTATATATCATAAATATAACTAAACACAATTTTTTAACTTTTTCTTTTATACTTAAATCAATCTCTCTATAAACACAACCCGATGCGATTTCAAAAAATATCTCGACATCGTTATTAAAAAAATTCTTGTTTCTACTTCATATTCAAAATAAAATCATTTTCAAAAGGCTTACCAAATGAAAGGTATATGTACCTAATTTTGTTTATCTACTATAAAAAGGTAGTGTAATTATGGTTAAATATTATTAAAAAAAATTCATTTTCTTTTTGGATGAAGCTGTGTTATATTGGATATATAGTATTGGTCAATCTCGTTCAAAAGAAAAGAGAGAGTGTTGTACCAACAAGAGTTACAAGGTCATGGTCGTCGAGGCCTTTAGCAGAAAACTTTTGGAGCTGAACAGCAACTGAATCAAAAGGAGACGGCAAAGTTGGCAGCACTTGGGATGCCAATGACACCCTCCCATCTCTTCTTCCCGTCGGCACTGACCAGCTTGGCCCATCACTCTGCCATTTATACACACACACACACACACGCAGAAAAATAAGCACACATTCATTAAAAAAAAAAAAAAACGTTGTCGCATTTTAATTGGCAAACATAAAATTTGCGTTTATCACATTAATTTTAAATAAAACTATTCATGTTATAGTATAGCATATGCTAGCTGGGTATGATTATTAGAGAAATTATCATTAGTACTATTAAATCAACTAATGTGACAACACATCCAAATTAATAAATATAAAATCTACGATACAAAAAGTGACGAAAAATGTTTTGGAGTAGCTAGTAGTGTTTGATACTATAATTAAAAGAAAGTTATGAAATATATATATATATATATATATATTGTATATACTGAGTCCCATATGGTAATATATGGTGTTCCACAATACCGGTGACTTTTAGCATTTTTTGAAAGTTATCTCATCATCGATTAAAAGGGAACGAGTATAAGAGTTAATATCCTAGTACTAAGAAAGAAAGTCACACACGCACGCGCGCGTGCATATATATATATATATATATATATATGTTGAGTACCAAGTCAACAGCATCACGAGCAGCTAATGCAAGTATATCAGCACAAGAGACAACACCAGGACACAGAGCCTCTAGCTGTGCTTTTGCATCGTCGATCACTTCGAATCCTCTCAATCCCAAGTTTGGCAATGCAGTCCTTTCCGAAGATGAACCCGCGATCAAAACCGAACCGTCACAACCCTAGCATAAATAATTTAGAAGATCTAAATTTCTTGAACATGACAAAATTAAAGTTTCTTTTAGCACTTCAAGTGATGATCAGGACATGAATAAAGAAGATCGTAATGTTGAAGAAGAAACCTGAACAAAGCAGTCGTGGAAATGAAGGCGAAGCAAGCCCGCCGCGACGGCGGGATCTTTGTTGAAGTGTGATGCAACCGTGGACTTGATTATGTCCTCTACTTTAGGGCATGAAGAAGAGTAAAACCCGGTTTTCAGTTGTCCCTTTACAGGCAAACCCATCACAAGAATGACCAGAAAAACCAAAATTCCCATGTCTTCCATATTTCGAAATATACACAAGAAAAACTAAAACCCACCAATTGAAATACTTTCTTGTTGATGATCACCCTCTCCTAGTTAGTACTTAATACCAAAATATTCACCATATTGGTTGGTATTTATAGATAAATTTTGTTTTATGATTCAATATATTATTGAATACTTGGGTTGTTAATCTAATCTTTTATTAGTGGAAGCGTGTGGGGCCAATTATGAAAAATATTGGTGGTAAGTGGTCTCTCCTCTTTCAAGTTTTGTTTGTTTGTTTGAAGGGAGTTCAGAGCTGGAATTCACTTTGAATTATGTTGTATTTGGAATAAAATCTTATTTTCTCTATTTTGATAAAAGAGGTCAAGGTGTGATTAAATTCAAAGTTCATAATAACTTGTATTGTACTAATACAACGGCCTGTTGGTGCTTGTATTTGGATTTCCAAGTCAGAGAGCAATTTCTCTCTTTGTTCATATAATTGTAGATTCATTTCCCCATACTTCTAGCAAGTTTCACGTGCCATGTACCCTTCATGATTATACACACACACACTAATCATTCCAATTTTTAAGAACCGGCCTCATAAAAGTGTGGCCAATTGGCTTTAGATGACTTTTGAGTAACACTTTCAATACTTAGTGCCTTCTCCTAACTTTCTTTGATAAATTCATATGTTTAGCATAACTACAGTACAGAGTAAATGAGGTCCACAAATTCCAGCAAAAAAAAAAAAAAAAAAGGTCCACAAATAAAATGTTAATTTACAAATTGTTATGTGGGTTTTGCTTTTTGTGATATATCTATATGTATGTATGTATGTAGTGTGTATGTACGTAGTGTGTGTTTGGTTGTGTTTATACTTTAAGAGAGAATTTACTTGAAATGAGGGGAGCAACATCAAACATATCCTCTTTGAAAAGTCTGAAAAGTTGAGCCATCCAAACATGCTGATCTTGTATGCAAATTTTTATTCTAAACACGTTGTGGAAAAGCAAGTGCTGCCAATGAGATACCCCAAATCTGCCATTTTGCAAAGTGAATAGCACCGCATGAAGCACACAAGTCTATATACGGGTTAAAAAAATCCATTCCAAGAAAGGAGCAAGCCCGAGAAAAAGTGGAATGTACAGAATAATAAAGAAGTCAACAGAAAAGGTAAAGAGATAGAAACAGTTGGGGTGAAAGCATCAAGACATCCAATCTACCTCTACACAAAGATTCCACTGTCATCGATTCTGATACTGGTTTGACACGTTCTTTGAATAGGTGTTCTGAAGATAGCCCTCAACTATTAGGGTTCCCAAATTTATTGACCGATTATGCAAATGTCAAGTGCACAAGGGAGCTCAAGTTTGGCACCTCCAAGGATAGCTCCTCAGTACCAAAGTTCCGATGTTCCAGGTCAGATTTCTAGATCATCTCACTACTACAAAATGCGGATTCTACGACGGAGCTTCCATGATCATTTTTTAAAAACGGTCGTGGAAAGTATACCAAAAATACGGCGCAGAACTGAGTTTCTGAAAACGGTCGTGGAAGCATATGGATTCCACTGAAAAACGGTCGTGAAAAATCCGCAACAAATTCAGACAAAACCGAATCATGCTCTCATTTTTTCACATCAATATCGCAGCTGTAGTAATCAAAATCAGATCAGAACACTCCGAAAACAGTCACTACACCATAATTGGATGTCGCCACCACCATCTACCATCCATCAATCTCTCTTGTAAGTGATCACTAATTTCTTTTTATTGTTTTTCTCTGTATTTAGACTTATGAGTTTAGGTTTTGTATATTTTGGGATCGCTTTGATTTAATTGTGCAATGGATGTTAATTTAAGTGATCATGAAATTTTTTTCCCCTTAGTATTTAGACTTAATTATGATTTTAGGTTTTGTATTTTTAGTTTTGTTTTTGCGATTTTTGAGTGAATTTTGCAATTGGTATTAAATTAATTTGATATGCATTTTAAAATTTAGTACTTTGACTTCTAAAACTTTGATATTTTGATTTAGGAATTGCAAATCATGGATAGAAAATGGATGTGGTTTGATAGATTATCTAAAACATATGAAGATGGTGTTAAATAATTTTTATCATTTGCCAAAGCTCACATACAAGATGATAAGATTCCGTGTCCGTGTGAAATTTATGGAAATCATACATCTCATTCCATTGATGATGTTAGAGGGCATTTACGCGCATATGAGATTATTTGTTCTTACCAAACATGATATTTATATGATGAAGATTTTTTCAATTTAAATATATATCGACGAGTAAAGGTAAAGAGCCTATTGTTGAGGAAGACATTGGTGATAATATGTTCGATATGATAAATGATTTGGAAGAACACTTTGTGTACCGTCCGAAGTTATTTGAGACAATGATTAATGATTCCGAGATGCCCTTATATGTCGGGTGTATAAAATATATAAAATTATGGACATTGGTTAAATTATGGAACATGAAAGCGTCGGGAGGGTGGACAAATTCTAGTTTCATGACTCTTTTAGAATTTCTAAAAGATATTCTACCGGATGTTAACAAAGTGCCGCCTAGTATGTACGAAGCGAAGAAGATATTGAACACTTAGGGAATGGAATATGAAAAGATACATGCTTGTCCAAATGATTGCGTCCTTTACTAGAAAGAATATGAAGATTTAGATGAATGCCCGGTTTGTAGCGAGTTAAGATAGAAAAAGGGCAAGATGACATCGAATGGTGGCAAATGAGTGTCAGTGAAGGTGTTATGGTACATTCCACTGGCTCCACATTTGCGTCGTTTATTTCATAATGCATGCTAAGAATTTGACTTAGCATCATGATAAACGTGTTGACGATGGCAAGCTTAGGCATCCAGCCGACGCACCACAATGGAAGACCTTTGATGACAATCATTCAGATTTTAGTGCAGAACCAAGGAATTTACGTCTCGGTTTGTCGACGGACGGAATGAACCCACATAGTAATATGAGTAGTAGGCATAGTACCTGACCAGTTATACTTGTCAACTAAAATCTCCCTCCAGAATTGTGTATGAAGCGGAAGTTCTTGAAGCTGATTTTATTGATCTCAGGTCCTCAACAACCGAGGAATGATATTGACGTATACTTGGTACTATTAATTAATGACCTAAAAAGCTTATGGGAAAATGGTTTAGAAGCTAAATATTTTTACCGTCAAGATACATTCAATCTTCGTGCAATGTTGATTTTGTCAATTAATGACTTTCCCGCACTTGGCAACCTATCCGGTTATCCTGTGAAGAATTCTATAGGTTGTCCTGTTTGTATGAAGGAAATATCTTCCATCTAGTTAAAAAACAGTAAGAAAACCATTTACCTCGGTCGCATAAGATTCTTGTCAAAAAATCATCGATACCGCAAACAAAAGAAGGCTTTTGATGGTAATACCGAAGAAAGAACCGCTCCTCAGATTTTGACTGGCGAATATGTATTTGAGATGGTTAAAGATGTGAAAGTAGTTTTGGAAAAGAGAAAACGGAAGGATCTAGTTGTCGATGGACCTTTGAAGAAGAAGTCAATCTTCTATGAACTTTCATATTGGAACTCACTTTACATTCGTCATTGCTTAGATGTTATGTATATTGAGAAAAATGTCTGTGAATCGGTAATGGACACGTTGCTTGACATTCTGTATAAAACTAAAGATGGTGTAAAGGCACGGTTGGATCTTAAAGAGATGAAGATTAGACCTAATTTGCTCCCCGAGAAAAGATCGAACAATGCTTACTTACCTCCGACAAAGCACACATTATCGAGATAAGAAAAGAGAAAACTTTGTGAGTGGCTTGCTTCCGTGAAAGTGCCAGTGGGTATTTTTCCAACTTTAAAATGTTGATGTCGATAAAGGATTTGAGGCTCGTTAGAATGAAAATACATGATTGTCATATCTTGATGTAACAATTATTACATCTTACATTGCGAGGAGTTTTAACGAAATATGTGAGATATTCAATTACCAAGTTATGCTTATTTTTCAATTTAATATGTTCCAAGGTAATTGATCTATTTATGCTAGATTCGCTACAATCAGAATTGATGATGACATTGTCCATGCTTGAGAAGTATTTCCCACCATCTTTTTTTGATATAATGATCCATCTAACGGTGCACTTAGTTCGGGAAGTTAAGCTATGTGGACCGGTGCATTTGAGGTAGATGTATCCTTTCGAAAGGTAAATGAAGGTTTTGAAAGGTTATGTGAAGAACCGAAATAGGCCGGAGGAATGTATAGTGGAAATGTAGTGTATGTTTTTATAATAATTGTTGTATATTGTGACACAAAATTAATTGAGGATTAGCTATTATTTTAATCAAAGCTGTGTAATGGATAACATACGGGATTTGCCACCCGTGGAAAATCGAATGAATTGTGATTTTTTTTTCAATGTAAACCTACTATGACCATTTTTAGAAAAAACGGTTATGGAATTATAACATACCATGACCGTTTTTTCCAAAAACGGTCGTGGAATAATAATTTTCCACAACGGTTTTTTTGAAAAAATCATCGTGGAATAGCTTTAGCTACCCTTCATTTGGTATCGATTTTGTCTATTCCACGATGGTTAAAAAACCGTCATGGAATCAAAATAGATTCCACGACCCTGGATACTGAAAAATGTACCATGACAGTTAAAAACCGTCGTGGTATCCTCTTTTTGTACTAGTGTCTTCTGTTTAATCCTTAAATATCACTATCCAATTCCTACAAGGAGATGAGTGTGGTTGCTACTAAAAACTGGACTAATTAAGTGGATGATAAATGGTTCACTCTAGTGTCTAATAAAAAAAATTAGGGATAAAAGGTCTAAAAAAATTACAATATGATGGAAACATGCCACTAAAACTAATGAATTAGTAGTTGAAGAATTTTCAAAGGATGGAAGTTCCGAAGCTTCAACAATCGTATGCTTGCTCAAAATTAAAGATAAGGAAATTGTTGTTTCGTGATCATGGGAAAAGTTAGCATATCAGTTTGATACTTTGAGGTCAAAATTGAATAATGTACCTAAAAGAAAAAGATCTCTTACAAGCTTAGAGCTCGTATAAATATGAGTTTTAAATTGAGAAAATCTTAATCACTTCAGTTATTTTTCTTGTTTTGTTTGATTTAGATATTTTTCTAGTTTTGTTTGGCTCCTTTATTTTAGGATTGTAAGTTCTTAATTACACTTTGAAAACAAAAACTAAAGGATAGTTCTAAACTATGCAAAACTCCTAGTTTTTTTTTTCTTATCTCTTTTAGGTAAATATGTACTATATTTTCGTTCTAATCTTTTTTTCTACTGGATTTTGGCTAGAGAGTTTATAATGAGCCATATTTGGGATCTAATTTCAAGATGAAAGTTTTAACTTGATTAATTATTTGAAACTGGCCTTCTACATTTGTTTTTCTCTACTTTCTTTTGGGGTCTACGTGTGCCTTTTTTATTTTTGACGCCTACGTGCATATTTTGCACTTTTATTTGGTTCCTTGTAATGCTTCTTTTTCTTTCTTTTTAATAATACATAGGGTGAGTAAATGATGAGGATATTAAAAGGGTTGTGACCGGAATATTTTGGTGCATTTATGATTCTTGACACTATCATCCAACAAATTTTTTTTTATAAGAAAACAGAGGTTATTTAATATTTTTACCCATTGAACTTTTAACTATCTACTAGTTGCCCCTTAAATTTTTTTATTTTGATATACTATTCTTCAATTTATTTAATGTTGTAGAGTTCCTCCAAAATGCTGTTAAAATGTGGAATTAAGGAAACAACCGCGAACATATCATGTCAGTTTGTTTGAAAGTAAAAACAAATTTTGAATTATGAAGAAGTATGTCGTGTTACATGCATGATCCTCTAAATTTTAAAATTCTTAGGCAATTTGGGGGTATTTTGTAACATTTTAATAAATTCAGGGGAAGTTTATCAAGATTAAATGTTCAAGGATAACTTGAACGTCAATTCACTTAGAATGCAGGGGAAAAATCACAAAAGACCAAAAGCATATACTCTACCTGTATCTTCGTCCTTGAAAAAAAAATATATATATATATATATATATATGTATATATCAGACTCTAGTTGAATCAGGAATAACAACAAACAAAAAACGAATGCGAGGTTAATTGTTGTGTTATTGTGTCGTATAATTGTATGCCGTGTGGCTTCACTAGAGCCTAGTTTTGAGAGAAAAAAAAAAAAAAAAAGTTTCAGCAGCATGAGACCCATAGATTTTATTTTCTATTAGTTGTAAAAGTTGGCGCTATGTACCGGTCAAGCTTCCTAGTGATTTCCGAAATGGGAATAGAAAATGAGAAAAGTGAATGTCGCTCTCTACGCTTCCATTAGTTTTGATTCCCCTGATAAAGGAAACGGACAAATTTACTTATATACCCAAGTAATTTTTTCAATTATATAAGAGGATCTTTTAGTAATTAAATTGATAGTTAAAATTACTGTTTATAAGTGTAGCAAAACTAGAAAATAAATACTAAAAAAAAAATCACGATATTCATTCTTATTTTTTCACGTTTCTTCTAAATTTATTACTTTTTTTTTTTCATGGTTTTGTAAACACGTTATTGCCACTCCAAAAATCTATACAACCAGCATCAAGAACCCATCCGCTCAAAATATGAGCTACGTGATTAATGATACATACCCATTCTCTCTCTCTTTTCTTAAATCATACACAATCATTAAGTGAGTATTTGGTTCACCATCTCAAACAAAAATATTTTTATTTATTTTTTATCTTTTTTCTGAAAAGTCAATAAGTTTTTAAACTAATTTTTGAAAACTCAAATAATTTCAATCCAAATATTTTAAATGTACTAACCAAATGTGGTAAGTTTTTGGGTGTTGACATTTGTGGCAACTTGTTTAAATAAACCAAAAACAATTATTTAGTTTGGATTTGCTCAATATTCTAGTTCATGTCACAGTTGATGTTACAACATCAGCATGCAGTCACGTGAAGATGCATATTTAAAGTTTGAATTATTTGCAGTTGTGAATTTACTTGAAGATAATTATTGCTGAGAAGATTATAATGTAAGCCAATATTAAAAACGTGGATAATATCTTGTGGATTTTAATTTAAATAGAAAATATAATTTAAGTAGGATTCTTAATTCTATTCAAATTAGAATTTCAAAATTATCCCAAGATTTTCTATAGATCACGTTTTTAGTTAAGGGGATATTCTTTGAAGATATTCTGAAGATTAAATGAGCAAAAAAAATTGGATTCTGTGAGTAGATTTTGTTTTCAGAATTCAAATATTTGAATTTCAATGTGTTACAAGAGGTGTTACAGCATCAGTTTGTAACAGTTTGAAATTTAAATTGAAATAAGCTGAGATTTGCTTTGGGATTTCATAATGCACTATATGAAGGTCTCAAAAACAATTTTCAAGGTGTAGAGCACATAGTTATTGACGTAGATTTTGAGATTTTACATCTTTGGTGTTCTATCACTCTTCGGGAGAAGAATATGAAGTCTTCAGGAGGAGACGTTGTCATTCTTTGGGAGAAGAATTTGAAGCTTTTAAGAGAAGGTGTTTTCAGTTGAAGGAAGTTCAACAACAAGATGAATGGTGCTCGTCGAATAGATCCGGCTAATAGGTTTAATATGACCGGCGATAATAGGAATAAGGAGTCTTTTGGTTGTATAAGTCGGAGAATACTTGTAATCATTTGATATTAGTTAATTATTCGATAGCTAGTTGTAGTCTTAAGGAGTAGATGTGATCGAATCTTGTAAAATTATAAGTGTTCTTAATTTATTTATACTTTTGTAAATTTAATTAAATTCGGTAAATTGAGAAAAACGGATCTAACAAACTGCATCCTAATTATAGTATTGCCATTGTTTGTCTTGTCTTGTTTTTTCGTTGCAAAACACATTTATTTTCTCTTCTAATTTGTCCTAACAAAGTACACACTGCCTTGTGAAGTTACTTCTGCAGCCTAACACTCAAACTTCATCAGTTGATTAACACAAAGCTTGGGCCTTAAGAGTAGTGCAGGCTTTCGAAAGAAGTGACAAGAAACGAACTTCATCGGGCACTAGAACCCATTCAATTCAATGCTTTACAACATATGTAGTAACACCCAATGGCGGGGGGAGGGCGAGCATGGCCCCCTAACTTTTTGTGAAATTTTTAAATAGTGGGGTTTTTGTTTTTTTGAGAAAATTATTTAAAGAATTATTTTTTTATTGACACAAATTTCATATTTTTGATCAATATAACACAAAATTTAATTAATTTTGGTTTAATTTTATGTCATGTTGGTCTAGTATTAATTTTTTATATTATGTTGGTGCAATGATCTTTAAATTTGTATCATTCAAGTGTTTTCCCTTTTTTTTTAAAAAAAAAAAAATTAGTATATGTTGTTGATGACCGACCAAATCCGACCACTTCTGACACTTGCCGACTATGCGCCGACTGCTGCTCCGGCGAACTCGGATAGTCGGACAGTATCCTCAGCCGAAAACTTTAGAGGTCTACACTGACAGCATTCCGCGAAGTCTCTTGCCGAGAGTACCCGGGAGTGAGTGCAGTCGGATAGTCGGATGCTCGAATCACTGCCTTGCTGAGCACCCTGATCGGCCTTGATGTGTATCTCGGCCCAGACCTCCACCATGGCGACTTCAGTAATGGGGGATGTGACACCAGTCAGATCCCCGCCCCATTAGCTGCTGGCGCCGCTCGCCTGCTCCTGTCAGACATCAAATCACAACCGCCCACTGTAGCCCCCTTAATGATGACGCCTGACACAAGTCACGTCCCCCTAGGGACACGCGTCTTCGGTTCAGTGGATTAATAGCTCATGCAGATCTACTTACCCATCGGGTACCTTAGGTAGCCGACCCGGCCGGGTTGCCCCGAGCACCCGGATCCGCGGGAAGCGCTTATAAATAGACGAATAAATTCACTATTCAGGTACGAACACTCTTACCTTGCCAAAGCTCTGCCTCTCCTCTTGCTCATCAGTTTCCTTACTGACTTAAGCATCGGAGTGCCCACGGCAGACACCACACCGGTGTCCCCATCATTCCGAGGTACTTCTATTTTGCAGGAGGTCTACGGCGAAGTGACTGGCGAGTCTTCATCGGTCAACCCGACCACATTTGGGTGTTGTTGCCGGAGCCATTTCGAGCATCAACATTTTGGCGCTAGAAGGAGGGCACCCGCCTTTCCAGCAACCCACATCTTCTCACCTCATTCACACGTCATGGACGAGTACACCAACCAAGACACCCAGGAGTACGACAACCCTGCCCCCACAGGGTCGCAGAGTACCAGACCACCGAGGGGCCGTGGTGGCCGGGGGCCACGGAGGCCCACTCAGACGGAGATCCTTGCCGGCAGCGTCCAAGCCTTGACCCAGACAGTACAAGGATTCATGGAGGCCTTCCGTGACACCCATAACGCCCAGCTGCCCCAGCAGCAGCCAGAAGGCGCTGAGTCGACGCCATCGAGGCAGCCTAGGTCAGCGACCAGGCGCCGGGGCCCCTCACCTGCAGCCGACCGCAGCGGACCCACCCACCGGAGGAGCGTCGAGAGACAGCAGCAGGAAGCCGAGCCCGTCAGGCTGCGCTCCAGGAGCCGCCGCACTAGGAACACCCCCTCGGAGGCTCCGCAACAGGCCCCTGCCGAAGAACGCCCAGATGACGACTACCTGGAGGCATTCAACGTCAGGCGAAACACCACGTCGGTCTTTGACCGATTAGGAGGGCCGGCAATATACCGCCGATTAGGCCGAGAACCGTCGGTGGATAAGCCAGCCGAGAGGGAGAGGAGCGATCAAAGCCGGCTAGACCACTTGCAGCGCCAGCTTGATCGGCTGGTAGGACAGCAATACGGGATGGAGCCCACTGGGTCGGCCGACCCGCCGTTCACCCCAGATATCATGGCGTCCCCCTATCCCTCCAGGTTCAAGATGCCGACCATCCCTTCTTACGACGGGTCCGCGGATGCGGATGAGCACCTCGAAAACTACCGGGCGCATATGCTGATTCAGAGCGCTAACGAGGCCGCTCTTTGCAAGTCATTCTGCCTGACCCTGACCGGAGCTGCTCGGCAGTGGTACAGAAGGCTCGAGCCGGGCACCATCAGTAGTTTCCGGCAGTTGGGAGACTTGTTCTCGACCGCCTTTCTGGGCTCCAGAACGAGGAAGTTGGGGGCATCTCACCTGTTCGGCATCAAACAGGGCGATAACGAGACGCTGAAGAGGTACCTGGAGCGTTTCGACAAGGCTGTAGTGCAGGTGGAGGGATGCACGGATCAGACCTTGATTCAAGCTTTCAGAGAAGGCATTCAGGACCCTCGCCTCGTCTGGACGCTCGCCTTCGACCGGCCGCTCACCTTTGCGCATCTGAGGGGAATCGCGTGGAGGCATGCGGAGGCGGATGAGTACGTCAGAAGCCGGGGGCTACAGGTCCAGGGTCAGTCCCAGCCATCTGACAGGAGACCCGAGCGAGGGCATCCGAGGACTTCCGACCAGAGCCGGTCGGACAAAGGGAAGGGTCCAGCCGTGGACACCAGCGCCGAGGCCAACCCCGGCCCGAGAGTACGAACGGGGAGGTTCCACCAGTATACCCCCCTGGTCACGACAATTGACCATGTCTTGAACCAGGTATCTAGTAAGGGGCTGCTCCGGGACCCACTTCCCCTCCGGTCGGACCGCGCTCAGAGGAACCAGAACAAATATTGTCACTTCCACAAGAACGTCGGCCACGATACAAAGAACTGCATCCAACTTCGAGATCAAATCGAAATGCTGATCAGGGAGGGTCACCTGCGGGAGTTTGTCGAGAAGATCATAACCCCGGCAGGCCCGAGTCGTCGTCAGAACAAGGGTCCGGACGACAAGCCAGATGAGCAGGGGCCCGAGCACATTGTCCACACGATCTTTGGCGGGACAGCTACTGGGGACACCGCCAGTAGCCGGAGGAGTTATGCCCGCGAGGCCAAACTAGTCGCCCGCGGGGAACACATCAACATGGCGGAGCATATCTCGAAGATATGTCGCCAGGACAGCACCCCGATCACCTTCATGGACGACGAGGCAGATCGGTTACTCCACCCGCACAACGACGCCCTGGTCGGCGAGATCAGAGTGGCAAACAATGTCGTCCGACGCGTCCTCATTGACTACGGGAGCTCCGTGAACGTGATGTTCATGGACGAGTTTTCAAGACTGCGGATTGAGGGAGCCGTATTGAAGCCAACCCGGACACCATTATACGGATTTGCCGGAGACTGTGTCCACGCAGCCGGCACTGTCTGTCTCCCAGTTACAATTGGAGACGGCCCGGAGAAGGCGATCAGGATGGTGGAGTTCATCGTTGTAGACCGTCCATCTGTCTACAATGTCATCCTGGGGAGGCCAACTCTCAACGCGCTTAAGGCGGTAGTCTCCACCTACCATCTGGCCATGAAGTTCCCTACCAGCGGAGGGATCGGTGTCTTCAGGGGAAACCAGGAAGGGGCCCGCAAATGCTACATGGAGGCGGTCAACAAAGTGTGCCGGAAGGCCCCCGCCCATGCCACCGTATCTACCATCCTCATGGTAGACGACGCCGAGGCCCCAAACGAGGAGGTCAAGCCCCTGAGTGACCTGGACCCCCGGATGCCGGAGGAGGAGGTCCGAGCACTTCCTGTGGAGGATCTGGTCCCCTATCAGCTGGACCCCGAGTACCCTGAGCGGACGGTACTACTCGGCTCCCGGTTGGCCTCGGATATCCGAGTAGAGCTGGAGAAGACTCTCCGGGAGCACAAGGACGTTTTCGCCTGGTCTCACGAGGACATGCCGGGAATCGACCCAGCGGTGATATGCCACCAGCTGAATGTCAACCCGAGGCACCGGCCTGTGATCCAGAGGAGAAGGGCCTTCAACCCGGAGAGGTATGAAGCCATCAACACGGAGGTGAAGAAACTACTCGCCGCCGGCTTCATTCGGAAAGTAACCTACCCGGAGTGGCTGGCCAATGTCGTCCTGGTCAAGAAGTCCTCCGGGAAGTGGCGCGTCTGCATTGACTATACCGATCTGAACAAGGCGTGCCCGAAGGACTGCTTCCCTCTCCCGCGGATCGACCAGCTCGTCGACGCGACGGCCGGGCACGAGTTGCTCAGCTTCATGGACGCCTACTCCGGGTACAACCAAATACCCCTGAGCCGAGCCGACCAGGCTAAGACCGCGTTTACAACAGACCAAGGGCTGTATTGTTACAAGGTCATGCCGTTTGGTCTCAAGAACGCCGGGGCAACCTACCAGCGGCTGATGAACAAAATGTTCGCCCCCCTCATCGGCAGATCCATGGAGGTGTACGTGGACGACATGCTGGTGAAGAGCCGGCAACGTACCGACCACGTCCGAGACCTCCAAGACTGCTTCAACATCCTCCGTCAGTACAGGATGAAACTCAATCCGACCAAGTGTGCGTTCGGGGTTGAATCGGGGAAGTTCCTGGGGTTCATGGTGAATCATCGAGGAATAGAGATCAACCCCACCAAGGCCCAGGCCGTTGTAGACTTGCAGCCCCCGCGAACAATCAAGGAGGTGCAAAGGCTGACCGGGATGATTGCGGCCCTGTCCCGGTTCGTGTCAAGGTCTACCGACAAATGCTTCCCATTCTTCCAGGCTCTCAAGACCAGGGGAGGAGTCAACTGGGACAGCAAATGCGAAGAGGCCTTCGAAGGCCTTAAGGGGTATCTCGCCTGCCCACCACAGTTGTTAAAACCGCTCCCTGGGGAAACGCTCTATGTCTATCTCGCCGTCTCGGAGAAGGCCGTGAGTTCCGTCTTGATTCGAGAAGAAGACAAGGTCCAGCATCCGGTCTACTACAGCAGCAAAGCGTTCCAGGGGGCAGAGGCGAGGTACACCCCATTAGAGAAATTAGCCCTCTCGTTGGTCTCGTCAGCCCGCAAGTTGAGGCCTTACTTTCAGGGTCACCCAATCCGAGTCCCGACCAGTTACCCCCTTCGCCAAGTGCTGCAAAATCCTGAGCTCTCAGGACGGATCGCGAAGTGGGCAATAGAACTAGGGGAATTCGACATCGAGTTCATCCCCCGTCCCGCGATAAAGGCGCAGGCTCTAGCCGACTTCATAGCCGAATTCACGGGGGTTCCCGGACCAGGTCCAGGACAGCCAGAAAAGATTGCCGACCCCCCGAAGGATTACCCGTCTGAAAGTCGGCCGAGCGCGGAAAGATGGAAGTTGTTCGTCGATGGGTCCTCTGGTTCAGGGGGCTCCGGAGCGGGACTTGTCCTAGTAAGCCCGGACCAGTTCAAGACCAGCCAAGCTCTGCGCTTCAATTTTAAGGCTTCGAACAACGAGGCAGAGTACGAGTCTATGATTGCCGGACTTGGATTGGCCCGAGAGCTCGGGGTACAGGATATTGAGGTGTTCAACGATTTTATGCTGATCGTCAACCAGGTCTCCGGTGAGTTCCAGGCTAGGGAAGCGCGTATGGCTAAGTACCTGGGCAAGGTAAAGACTCTTCTCGGCCAGTTCAACAGACAAGCCGTTACCCGGATACCCAGGTCCGAGAACGCCGAGGCAGATGCCCTAGCCCGGTTAGCTTCGGGAAATGATTTGGAGGGTCTCGTCTCCTTCCCAATCGAAAAACTGGACCATCCGAGTATCGACCGAGAAGAGGTGATCCTCTTCGCCGAGAACACGTCGACTTGGATGGACCCAATTGTCCAATATCTCACCGACTCTCAGCTGTCGTCGGACTCAGAAGAAGCCCGGAGGATCAAGAACACTTCGGCCAGATATGCAATTATTAATGGCAAACTGTACCGCCGAGGACTCACTGCTCCCTACCAGCGCTGTATTGGGCCGGCTGAGGCCGAGTACGTTATGAAGGAGATCCACAGTGGGGTATACGGGAATCACTCCGGAGGGAAGGCCCTGGCATTCAAGTGTCTTCGTCAAGGGTACTACTGGCCGACCATGGGCAAGGATGCCATGGGGTTTGCCCAGAAGTGCATGAAATGCCAGCAGTTCGCCAAGGCTATTAAGTCTCATCCTGAGAGGCTCACCTCAGTAGTATCTGCATGGCCTTTTGCGAAGTGGGCCATAGACATAATCGGACCACTCCCGATGGCCCGCTCGCAGCTTCGGTATTGCTTGGTCGCCATAGATTATCTCACTAAATGGGTTGAAGTGGAGCCCTTGGCCCAGCAGACCGAAGCAAAATGCACAAACTTTCTCTAGAAGAGCATCATCTGCCGGTTTGGCCTCCCTCACACTGTAGTCACGGACAATGGGAAACAGTTCGGGGACAAGTTCCTCGCGCTATGTGAGCAGTTCGGGATTAAGAAAGTGTTCTCCTCCCCCGGGCACCCTCAGAGCAACGGACAGGTTGAAGCTGCCAACAAGATAATCAAGGAGAACTTGAAAAAGAACCTTGAAAAGCATAAAGGGGCCTGGATTGACGAGCTACCCCGAGTACTCTGGGCTTACCGGACGACTAAACGGACAGCTACGGGAGAAACTCCCTTTGCCATGGCCTTCGGCGTGGAGGCCGTCATACCCGTGGAAGTCGGATTGCCTAGCCTGCGAGTTGAGAACTACGATGAGGAGGACAACACTGGTCGGATTTTGCCCGAGCTCGACCTGGTTGAGGGAGGCGAGAACAGGCCTTGATTCGGACAGCCGCCCGCAACCAGGTCGTAGCTAAATATTACGACAAAAGATTTCGGCCAAGAGTCTTCCGAGTAGGAGATTTGGTGATGAAGAGAGTAATTGTTCAGGAGCCTGGGCTCGGCTCGTTCGGCCCTAAGTGGGACGGACCATACACAATAACTGGCATTGTACGCCTGGGAACTTATCGACTGCAAGACAAGGATGGCAGGAACCTGGGTAACCCATGGAATGCCGACCACCTGAAGCGTTTTTACCAGTAATTGTGGCTATCCATTCTTTTGTAAAGATTTATTCATTCAATAAAACATTTGATTTCATCAGACAACGAGTATCTTCCCAAAAACTCCTGTGGTTCCCGGACCACAGGTCAGGTCCCATGACCGGCTACCCCAGGGGGGCTACCCGACCAGGATCCAATATCTGCCTTTGCAGACAAACTCCTGTGGTTCCCGGACCACAGGCCAGGTCCCATGACCGGCTACCCCAGGGGGGCTACCCGACCAGAACCCAATATCTGCCTTGTGCTAGGAGAAAAGTCCCCCGACCAAAATTGGACTTGGGCGTTTCGCCCAAACCAACTAGGGGGGCTAGGGTCGGCCATACCAAAAAAAAAAAAGAGAGAGAAAAAAAAAAGAGAGAGGTGTGTTCATTAATGTACAGTTGGAGGGGGTACAAGTTGGGCACCCCCGGACCCAAAAAAAAAAACAAACAATAACAATAACAAAAAACAAAAAACCAAGTTATTCAGTAGGCGGCAACTGGGCTGGTTGCTCGGGCTCGGCGGAGGCGGGTGCTGGCTGCTCCGGCTCCGCCGGGTGCTCAGGTTCTTCCAGTACAATGACATCCCCGGGCACCCTGGCAGCACCGGTGACCTCGCCTTCCTCGGTCGCCTCCTCGTCACCTGCCTCCTCGGACTCAGCCGGCACGAAGGACCAATCCACCCCGACCAGTGATGGGTTGGCCGCGGTGAAACCGGCCTTCATGTCCCGCATCCCTTCCTGGTACATATGGACGATGCGGTCGTTGTAGTCCTCGGATTCGAGGAAGTCGGCCACGGCTTGAGCCTTAGCCTCTTCGAGCGCGGCGGGCAGGGCGACCTGGAGATATCTCTCGTGCTCGGCCCGTGCAGCAGCGAGATCTTCTTCAATCCTTTGGAAAGCTCGGCCCAGTTCGAGCTTCGAAGACTCCATCTCCTCAAGATCCCGCTCCGCCTGTCGGCGCCCGTCCTCGGCCCTCTTAGCCTTCTCCTCGGCGGCCTTGGCCTTGTCCTCGGCCTCTTTTCTTGCCTCGTCCGCCGAGTCCTTGGCTAGTTTGGCCTCTTTCTCGGCTCGTCGGGCACGTCAGGAGTCGGCCTCTGCCGCCTTCACTTCATCAGCAGCCCGATTGGCATATCCCTTGGCGGCTGCGGCCCCCGAAAGAGCAAGGCACATTGCCTCGACGAGCTTGTCGGCGCAGTCGTCAATGGCCTTAACCGGGTCAGAGCGCTTGGAGGACTCGGCAACCCTGACGCTGAGTCGGTCCCCGAATTTTGAGACAAATGCTCGGTGAGCCGAGGACTCCGCAACTTGGCCCGGGGGAGTGGACGTGGAGCCCGGCCTCGATTCCTCCTGGCTACTTCGGGAAGTCAGCATCGGGGCCGGCCTTTCCTCCCTTGGACGGTTAGACCGAGTATCCTGGCGAACAACCGGGCGACTGGCCTGTGGAGCCGGGGGCACGACTGGAACTGGAGCCGGGGCCGGCGGGGGCACAATCCGTGTGGCCGGGGCAGTCGGAGGCGCCACTGCCCGGCTAGATGGGGCAGAAGCCCCGGCCTTGCTCTTCCCCTTGCCGAGCGTGGCCATCTTCGACAGCCTCTCCCTCCTCTCGTCCTCATTTGGCCTCTTCGTCCCACGACGGTCAGCCATCGGTTCTGCAAACAAAAGGAAAAGGAATTAGCTCTCGGTTCTAACACACCAATAGCTGCTGCGAGTACTCGGCATTGCTCTGCTGCCGACCTTCTATTCTCAACCCCCGAGCAGGAGGCTGGCCCCGAGCAGGACTTAGGTTCTTGATCACCAGATCTAGATCCTCGTTGGCAATTCGTGGACCCCAAGGCCTGGGAGAGGGAACAGAATACTGGTCGGGAGAAGCCTCGTCTTCGACCACTATTACCCGGGACCGGTAGCGGTGAACCGGCTCCGGCATCCTGGCAACAGTAACTTGGTCCGGCAACCGACTGTCTGGTCGGGGGGCTGATGATGAGGAGCCAAGCCAACCGTACTCGGTTAGGCTCGCCTGGCTTAGGAGAGAGCGCTGGTCCCGCTCGTGCTCGGGCAGATTTTGTAGACCTTCCAACATGTCCAAGGTCCTCTCCGACACGAACGGCGCCCTGGTCTATGCAAACCCCCTCCGGAAGACCACTGGCACCCGCTCCGCGCGGGGGAGCTCGTTTCGGGCTAAGTGTCCGTGCAGTCACCGGCCACCTGCGTAGAACCACAGGTGTCTGAACTGCTTGTCGGAGTCGGGACACTTTGATTATGCCAAAATGTGTACAAAAACAAGCGGTCGATTGCAGTACAATTAGGACGGTTGATCCCACGAGGATGTGATAAAACAAACAAGAGAAGATTAGCGGAACAGAAGCGTTAGAGAAATAAATAAACAAAGAGAGAAGAAGGGAAAGTATTTTTGTGATTTTTTAAAACAAATTTAAAGACAACGTAATTTAAAATGGAGTAAATTCAAAAATCAAAAGATGGTAAAGCATCAAGAATCCCTCACGTGTATTGTTTTCCAATTTTAATTTTGATTCAACAAAGGTATTCAAATGAATTGAACTTCTCACGTTAAAACCAAAAAGATTATTATTATAAATTATCTAAAATCGACAATATATCAAATTGACAATATTGCAGTAAAAGATCAACTTATAAAATAATTCTAATTACAAAACATTACATGATAAAATTTATATAGAAAAAGCGTGACTGAATCTATATAAAAACTTAGCACATAATATTTGGCATCCAAAGAAAATCAGAAAATGGAGAATAATATTTCATTCAAATATATATGCATTATGAAATCAAACAAACAAAATCTCAATTGGAATACTCAACACATGAGTTCATCTCTAGCTTCACCAAGAGAAATTTAGCCAAACAAGCTCAACATTCTCACAAAAACTCTCAAGAAAAATATGAGAAGAGAAGATAGAAAAATGAATATATTTTGGCTCTACACTTAACCAAAAATTGGTTAAAAATACAACAACTTCGCTCTCTTGAGGAACCCTCATTTTATAGCCACTAGAGAGGATATTTCGCCCAACAAATCCACCACACAGGCTGGTTAATCATGTGGAGATTCGCGGTAAACCAGCTGGAAGAAATGGATGGATTTGGGTGCTTGATGGCTGAGAATCCGGGCCTGGGATCACGCGGGCCGGCTGGAGTCACGGGCTGAGGCCACGCGCTGGAGTGGAAGGCTTGGATCTCGGGCCTGAGCTGGCTGCTGAAGCTGGAATTACGGGCTGGCAGGCCTGGGCTGGTGGATTCGGCCCGAAACTCAAGCGGGCTTGGAGTGGTCTGGAGTTGGCTGCCTGGCTGAAAACACGGGCCTAGGATCACGCGGGCCTGAGATCACGCGGGCCTGAGCTGGAGCTGGAGGCTGAGATCACGCGGGCCTGGCTGGTAGCTGGATTTACGCCCGGGCTTGGATAACGGGCTTGAGCTGGTACATGTGGAGGGAGCAGCTGGCTGCGCGCGGAAGAAAGGAGAGAAAAAAAAGGAAAATAGAAGGAAAAAGAGGAGAAGGAAAGAATAAAATAAATCAAAAATAAATAAAATAATAAATATTTCTAAAGTAAAATATTGTGAATTAAAATTATGGAAATACACATTTAAAACATGAATTATCTAATAAATTATATGAACAAAAATGTGTTTTTTGTGCATTTATCACAACCCCCAACCAGCTTATTGCTAGTCTCTAGCAATTCAAGCGCAAGAAAAATCAAGTCAAGCTGAAAATTCAAATCAAAACCTGCAAAATCATCTAAGCACTCAAACAAAATATCAGCAAGAAATCAGAAAATGCTATCAAAGCTACTTCAGTCATTATTCCAGAGTTGTGTGTGTGTGCATCAAACCATATCCTTCTTACCACAGTCCGTAACACAAATAGCATCGAAAAATTCACCAAGAAAAAGTCTCAACTCCATTACCTCACGGGTGTTGGAAATATTTTAGTGCAGAGGTTTTCACTCATGGAGTTGGAAAGAAATCAGTCAACACTCAAATGAGAGAAGGCACTTTAAGGACAAGCTAATAAACAACCATTGATCAAATGATAGGTGAATCAAATATTCGGAACATTACACCACTTATACCATAAACTAGCTTTTGGGATTTCATTCGGATCAAATAGAGAATTTCATAAACAAAGAGCCGCAAAATACAAACAAATAAATATATAGCACTTTTTTTTTTTTTTTTAATTAACAAGAGACATTATGCTTAATAGAACAAATGTAGTAAGGGATTCTTTTGACTGCTATGTAGCACCAGATGAGATTATAACCGAACTACATAAATATTGATGATGAAATGAATGCTCTTGCCTCTTCTTTTTCTCTTGTTTTTTTTTTTTTTTTTTGTTTTTTTTTTTTGAACAATACAAAAGAATAAGGCTCTATTACAAAAGATCAATTCTATCTAATCAAAAATCATCCCTCAAGCAAAAGTACAAGTTAAGTAGTGGTATTCCAAATAGTGATTTTACCAACTCAAAAGATCAATAAAAGTTCAAAAAGCTGTTTTCTCGACTCTCACAACTCACCAAAAATGAAACACTTAAACTCGATAATTTTTCTCAACTAAATGTGTTAACAACCATCTTACCACAAGGTTCAGTATGTGCACAAAAGGAACTCTGGAAATCATTTCTTAATAGTCAAGATAACAAAAACTGACTCAAACTAAACATTTTGAGATCACACTTACGTAACTTTGCAAAAATTTTCATCCAAATTCCAAAATGACAAAAATTAAACTTACGCATGAATATGCTCACCACCCCCAACCAAAAATCAGACAGTGTCCTCAATGTCGAAAAATATGTACAAATGTGGAGAAGACAGGGAAAGAGAACACCTGGTTGATGGCGGTAGGAACAAAGATGAGCTGTTTGATCTGATTCTTCAAAACACACAAACAAATATAAAAGCACATAAAAACATACAAAAATAAAAGAAACAAGCAAAACAAATAAACAAAAATATGATACAAAAAGGGTTGGAAGCAAACTACTTATAAACCGGGGCTTCAAGAATGATTTCTTCAGCCTGGCTTACTCGTTCAATGTAATGCTTCAGTCTCTGACCATTGACTCTGAAAATCCTCCTATCGCTTGGGTCTTCGACCTCAACAGCACCATTAGGAAATACTTGTTTCACCACAAATGGACCAGTCCACCGCGACCTTAACTTACCTGGGTGGAGATGCAGACGGGAGTCATAGAGGTGCACCCTCTGATTTGGCTCGAAATTCTTCCTCAAAATCTGCTTGTCATGAGCCACCTTCATTCTAGCCTTGTAAATCTTGGAGTTATTATATGCATCATTTCTCAACTCCTCAATTTCCGACAGCTGGAGCTTGCGATGTATACCTGCAGCACTGAGATCAAAGTTAAGGGCTTTGATAGCCCAATAAGCCTTATGTTCAAGTTCTACAGGTAAATGACAGGCTTTTCCAAAGACAAGCCTATAAGGAGACATCCCAAGGGTGGTTTTGTAAGCAGTGCGATATGCCCAAAGTGCATCAGAAAGGCGCAAAGACCAATCCTTGCGGTCGGGGTTTACCGTCTTTTCCAAGATTTGCTTGATCTCTCGGTTTGCCAACTCAGCTTGGCCGTTCGTTTGTGGATGATAGGCAGTTGATACTTTGTGGATCACACCGTATTTGCGCATCAGAGCCTCGAAAGAACGATTGCAGAAGTGTGTGCCTTGATCACTGATGATAGCGCGGGGTGTACCAAACCGAGATAATACATTCTCTTTCAAGAACTTCACAACTGTTGCATTATCATTGGTTCGACACGGCACGGCTTCTACCCATTTAGAAACGTAATCCACAGCAAGGAGAATGTAAAGATAACCGAAAGAAGATGGAAATGGTCCCATAAAATCTATCCCCCAACAATCGAATATTTCTATCACAATAATTAGGTTCAAGGGCATCATATGACGACGGGACAAAGTACCTAACTTTTGGCACCTCAGACAAGAACGACAAAACTCATTAGTGTCCTTGAACAAAGTGGGCCAATGAAGGCCACACTGCAAGATTTTTGCGGCAGTCTTCTTCACAGAAAAATGACCACCACATGCATCGTTATGGCAAAAGTTTAGAACACTACGAATTTCATCGTCAGGAATGCATCGCCTCATGATCTGGTCGGGGCAGTATTTGTAATGGTACGGGTCATCCCAGTAGAAATTACGCACCTCGACCAAAAATTTACGCTTATCTTGAGCACTCCAATCAGCAGGAAGTTCGCCGGTCACCAAGTAGTTGACGATGTGAGCGTACCAAGGTAGCTTAGTGACAGCGAACAGATGTTCATCGGGGAAATCATCTCGGATAGCAGGACCGTCAGCGGGGTCACTAAATTCGAGTCGAGAAAGATGGTCCGCTACAACGTTTTCGACTCCTTTCTTGTCCTTGATTGTGATGTCAAATTCCTGCAGTAAGAGGATCCACCTAATCAATCGCGCCTTGGCATCCTTTTTGGAAAGGAGATACTTAAGGGCTGCATGATCTGTGAAGATGGTGATGGGTGAACCAATCAGATATGCACGGAACTTGTCAAGTGCAAACACAACAGCAAGCAACTCTTTCTCAGTGGTTGAGTAGTTCACTTGAGCACTATTCAGAGTACGGCTTGCGTAATACACTACAAAGGATTTCCCCTCTCTTCTTTGACCAAGGACTGCCCCAACAGCATGGTTACTTGCGTCACACATAATCTCGAATGGTAAGCTCCAATCCGGTGACTGAATGATGGGGGCAGAAGTCAACTTTACCACAAGCGTTCGGAAGGCATCCTCACACTCTTGTGTCCACTCAAAAACGGCATCTTTGGCTAAGAGATTACATAACGGACGAGAAATCGCAGAAAAGTTTTGTATGAACCTCCTATAGAAACCAGCATGCCCGAGAAATGACCGAACTTCTTTTACTGACTTGGGGGTAGGCAATTTAGAGATAAGTTCAATCTTAGACTGATCGACCTCAATCCCTTTCTCAGAAATAATATGCCCCAAGACTATGCCAGATGGTACCATGAAGTGGCACTTCTCCCAGTTGAGCACAAGACCTTTCTGTTCACATCTGGTAAGAACAGCTTCCAAGTTGAGAAGGCACGAGTCAAAGGAATCGCCGAAGATGGTCAAGTCATCCATGAACACTTCCATACATTTCTCGACCATGTCGCTGAAAATGCTCATCATGCACCTCTGAAAAGTGGCCGGTGCATTACACAGTCCGAATGGCATACGCCGGAAGGCATAAGTACCAAAAGGACAGGTAAAAGTAGTCTTATCTTGGTCCTCTAATGCAATCTCGATCTGGTAATATCCGGAGTAGCCATCAAGAAAACAGTAAAAAGGATGCCCAGCCACACGTTCTAGGATTTGGTCGATGAACGGAAGCGGAAAATGATCCTTGCGAGTGGCGGCGTTCAGCTTTCGGTAGTCGATGCACATGCGCCAACCCGTAACAGTCCTTGTGGGGACCAGAGCCCCTTTCTCGTTCTCCACCACTGTCACCCCCGATTTCTTGGGAACTACCTGAGTTGGACTGACCCATTTGCTATCAGTGATTGGATAGATGATACCTGCATCCAAAAGCTTCAAGACCTCATTCTTCACAACTTCTTTCATCGTTGGATTCAGTCTCCTTTGGGGATCCCTTCGTGGAATAGCTCCGTCTTCCAATTTGATGTGATGGGAACAAATTAAGGGGCTAATACCCTTAATATCAGCAATCGTCCAACCTAACGCAGCCTTGTGCTCTCGCAGCATGTCGACTAACCGCTGCTCTTGTGAAGCGTCAAGTTTAGATGAAATGATAACAGGAAAGGTATCACCAGCTCCCAGGAAGACATGTTTCAGACCCTCAGGCAATTGCGCCAGCTTAAGTGTTGGGATCTCTTCGGTGGATGGTTTTGGCTTTTCTTTCTCTCGAGGAAGCTCTTCAAAACGTGGTTGCCAAAACCTGGTTCCTCTGCCTTGTGAGTCTTTATAGGTAGTAGCGTTGTTGGCCAACTCACAAGGACTGGAACTCTCAGAATCAGAATTGTGGAGGAGATCATCAAGATTATCGGAATCGCTTTGCAGTTGAACCTCCTCCGAGACGAGTGTGTCGATCAGAAATGTTTGGTGACACTCGTCATCATCGTGTGGCTGCTTCGCAATGTGGAAAACATTTACCTCCAAGGTCATGTTCCCGAAAGATATCTTCATGAGACCATTCCTACAGTTAATCAAAGCATTGGCTGTAGCAAGGAAAGGTCTACCGAGGATGATGGGAATCTTGGATTCCATGCTCACCACAGATTGGGTATCTAGGACAAGGAAATCAACGGGGTAATAAAATTTCTCAACTTGAACCAAAACATCCTCAACTATACCCCGAGGCTTCTTGATCGAACGATCGGCCAGTTGCAAAACCACAGATGTGGGCTTAATCTCTCCTAGACCAAGTTGCGAGTAGATAGAGTAAGGCATGAGATTTACACTCGCTCCAAGGTCGAGCAAAGCTTGGCCGAATTCCTGAGTCCCAATTTGGCACGAGATGGTGGGACAACCAGGATCTTTGTACTTGGGCGGCGTCTTCTGCTCGATCACCGCACTTACTTGTTCCGTCAAGAAGGCGGTCTTCTTAACGTGGTGCTTTCTTTTTACGGTGCACAGATCCTTGATGACTTTGGCATAAACCGGCACTTGTTTGATCACATGAAGCAAAGGAAGATTAATCTTCACTTGAGTCAAATGCTCTAGGATCTCACTTTGACTATCCAGCACTTTCCCAGCAGGTCGCAGAGCTTGGGGGAAAGGCACCTTTGCTGGAAGTTCAGTTAGCTCATCTTTCTTGGGGACGACTTCTTGACTACTTGAAGTGACAGTAGTTCTTGATGGTTCATCCAAAATCTTGCCACTACGAGTGGTGATGGCATTGACCTCCTTGATGTTTCGCCCTTCAGAGTTGGAGGTTTGTGCCATGTGTTGCCCCGTGGGATTGGATTGAGCTTGAGAAGGAAATTTTCCTCGTTCTTGAACAGCCAATGCACCAGTCAGCTTTGTGATCTGGCTCTTCATCTCTTTACTTTCTTCCACCATTTGCGTGAAAAGTGATTCGAACTTTTGGTTCATCCGGGCTGTTCGAGCTCTCGTCCTCATCTCGCCCGGACGTGCTCGCCTCCCCGGCCGACCTCTCTGGCATTGCCTCCTCGGCAACTGGATGCGCTTGGACGAACTGTTCGGCTGCAGCCCCGCCCAGCTCTTGTACAAACTGGCGATCCGGTCGGGTGCCCGGCCCGACTTGCAGAATCTCTTCTAAACGGGCCGCCCCCTGGCCTCGGCTAGTCGGCGTTGTGGACTCGCTCGTCGACACAGACGTACTCGGACTCATTGTGCTCGGGCTCCCGACAATATCAACTGACCCCGAAAGGGCCTCGTTCTCGGAATCAGACACGCTGCTCATGATGAAAGTAGAAGGAAGATTATTACCTTTGCTGATGTTCTCGGCGGTTGACGGTCTACTCGTCTTCGGAATGCTACGGCTTGCAGTTTTCGGCAGACTTCGGCAGCTCTCGGCAGACAATTTCCTTCGCAAGAGATGGCAAATGAGGCACCCCCCCCCTCTATTTATAGGCGACTGATGGCGGTTGGCGCGAATTCCCAGGCGACGATTAGACTTCCCGCCTAAACGAAAGTTCAAATTTCAAACGCCAGTCGCCAGTTCGTCTCCCTGCCAATCGTAGTTCGACGTGTGGCGGGTCGCCACGTGGCCGACCCGACACATGGTAACCTTACCACGTGGCGTGACACGTGGTACAACACATGGCACCCGAGAGTCACCGCACCTGTCCGAGAACCCCAGATCGTCCGACCATCCGACTACTTACGCACGTGACCGACTAGGCGCAAGCGTGAAGCACCCCTGGCCTAGACCCGACCAGAGATGCTAGGGGGCTTCTGTTGATGACCGACCAAATCCGACCACTTCTGACACTTGCCGACTATGCGCCGACTGCTGCTCCGGCGAACTCGGATAGTCGGACAGTATCCTCAGCCGAAAACTTTAGAGGTCTACACTGACAGCATTCCGCGAAGTCTCTTGCCGAGAGTACCCGGGAGTGAGTGCAGTCGGATAGTCGGATGCTCGGATCACTGCCTTGTCGAGCACTCTGATCGGCCTTGATGTGTATCTCGGCCCAGACCTCCACCATGGCGACTTCAGTAATGGGGGATGTGACACCAGTCACATCCCCGCCCCATTAGCTGCTGGCGCCGCTCGCCTGCTCCTGTCAGACATCAAATCACAGCCGCCCACTGTAGCCCCCTTAATGATGACGCCTGACACAAGTCACGTCCCCCTAGGGACACGCGTCTTCGGTTCAGTGGATTAATAGCTCATGCAGATCTACTTACCCATCGGGTACCTTAGGTAGCCGACCCGGTCGGGTTGCCCCGAGCACTCGGATCCGCGGGAAGCGCCTATAAATAGACGAATAAATTCACTATTCAGGTACGAACACTCTTACCTTGCCAAAGCTCTGCCTCTCCTCTTGCTCATCAGTTTCCTTACTGACTTAAGCATCGGAGTGCCCACGGCAGACACCACACCGGTGTCCCCATCATTCCGAGGTACTTCTATTTTGCAGGAGGTCTACGGCGAAGTGACTGGCGAGTCTTCATCGGTCAACCCGACCACATTTGGGTGTTGTTGCCGGAGCCATTTCGAGCATCAACATATGTATAAACTAGTATTGACCCCCCATAAATTCAGAGTTCTCTATATTTTATTGGACAAACAATTTGGATTTAAAAAATAAAACAGTTTTATTAAATTCATATACATTAGTGGGTCTAGTGGCTTGACCTAAAATATAAATATGAACTACAATTTTAATAGTTCAGTATTTTAAAAGACTGACCCATTATACTAAGTAATATTTTGTCTACACATAAACTAAAAGCTTCTAAAGGAAGCCAACTCTTCACTTTCTCATTCCACCGTCTTCAAACAAATTTGGAAATTTGCTCTGTTGTTTAAGATGTGATTTTTTTTTCTTCGGTTTACTATACTGGATTTCTTCTCAACTGGAGACAACTTTATCTTGGTCTGTCAATTCATTCTTCTGCAACTTCTTGTTTCTGCTTTAGGTTTGTATTTCTTTTTCTCACTTCTTGTTCTGATTCTTTTCTTGTTTTTTTTTTTAATTTGATTGTGATTTTTCTGTTTGTCTTAATGTGGAATTGGTGGGCCATGATGGTACTGTTTTTTCTGATTTTGTTTGTTTGTTTGTTCTTATGTATTGGTGATAATATGTTAATTCCGATTAGAAAATTGGAAATATCTAGCTAGAAATTAGTGATTTTTAGTTTTTATTGTGGATTTTAGCTGAGAAAATTAGAAATAACATTGATTAATATTCTAGATTTAAATACAAATTTTATTTTTCAATTTAGTTTGTGATAAACTTAGACATGCCTTTTTTTTTTTTTTTTTGTAAAGAATTTTAGGCTCATGGGCTGTAATGGTGTTGGTGTCATATATTGAAGATAATTTTTTGAATGACTGCTTGATTGTCTACATTGAGAAGGAAATTAGTGCAAAATTTTAGTAGTGAATCAATTATAGATAAATTTATCTCTATGAAAAATCGTTGAGCACAACTTATATTTAGGAAAAGAAAATGATATTTTGAGATATATGAATTTAACATAACTGCTCTTTTGTTGAGAGAATAATGTTATTTACAAGTTTTTTTTTCCTTCTATTTTTACAAGTGATATATTAGACTTGAAGCTTTAAGATGTGAAACTTGAATGGCTATGGTATTATGAAGATATTAAGATCAACACTTCAATTTCAGGTTCTATCTTGCATTATTTTTATTTTTAACTGAATATAATTGACAGTGACATGTTGTCCTATTTAGATATAATACTGATACTTTTATGTGTCAATATATCATGAATTTAATAAAAAAAAACTGTTACATCTATAGAGATATATATATATATATGTTAGTATAATCTTAACTAAAAATTTTTTTGACCCCCTACCAATAAATCCTGATTCTGTCACTGGTAACATCATTAATGCTTGAATTATGAGTATTGTGTCATTTTAATTCTTTAGTTTTTATATATTTTTTTGCAAGTTATCAGAGATTTTTAGTCTTTTAACAGTCTTAATCCTTGATATTAAAATTAAGGAAGAACTTCTGTAATTTATTAGAGATACCTACTCATCATATAATAACTAAAAGTTTTACAAAAATAAGTATGTTGAGTGAAAAATATTCAAGTTTTCAAGGGTTCTTAAGAACAATGAAAAGAACATTTTTACTTGAGTTTACTATTTTTATAAAACTTTATGTTATTGCATGACAGAGGCATGACATTTTTTGTTAAATTTCAATTTTTTCTCATTAATTTTAGTGTCAAAAACTAAAATTGTCAAACAAAAAAAAATCGAAATTCAGTGAGTAGACTGTCAAAATTAAAAACTAAGGAATCAAACTAATAAAATATCCATTGTTTAGGGACTAACAAGACTATTACCTTATTTTAACTCTAAACTCTCTTACCACCCACTAAACTGACCCAATGGAGTTATTATACCGTAACACTTCTAATGGAGAAACAGAATCAAAGACAGAATGTTTTATTTTTAGGTTCATGGTTAAAAGTATTCTATGATTCTGGTTGCTGCCGATATGTATTTATATTAACTCGGAAGAATTTGATTTGGTATAATATAGGATTATTTCATATATTTCTCAGGTGATCTCATTTTACTTTCTAAATTTTAAAAACTCACTTTTTCCACTGAATTTTAATAGCACTTAATTCACTTTTTCTTTTTGTCTATTTTTAACTAAAATTCTAATAAAAGAGGTAACATGTAGTTAAATTCAAAATTTAAAGAGTAAAGTAAAAAATTTTAAAGTTCAGATAACAAAATGATAATGACCTTAAATTTCATGGGTATAGATGAGAATAATAAATATATATATATCTTGCATAAAAAATATATTCTACCTGGTTCAGTCTCAAGATTAAAAAAAAAATGCCAATCACATATCTTAAGAGAAAAAAAATAATAATAATAAAAGTAGTATTACCTCTATCATACCATATATTTTATTATACAAAAGACTATGATTCGACTAATTCACTCCTTCTAGAGTTATGCGTTTTTCATCTGTGTTAGTATCCAAAGGCATGCACAAGTAATGCATGTAATAAGATAATAAAATTAAAAAAAAACATATATATATATATATATAATAGAGAGAATATTAAAAGGACATGTGCTCTTCCTACTTCCCTTTTGTAAAATTAAAAAAAGAAAAGAAAAAAAAAAACCCGAGCTACTTGGCTGCTTGTTCCAGAACTGGGACTTTTTTCCATGTCTCATCAAGACCGCTTAGTTGCAGAGGCGGCAATGAGAAGACACTCACGGTTGAGCTTCCGCTTCTAATTTCCTTCAAAACCCGCAACGCGGATATGGTGCTCTTCATGTACAAGCTCTCCATGTACTCTATCTCTGCCAGTTCTTTGGGAACTATGAGAGAGCCATCGCTCTTTGTGGCGGCAGAAGTCGTGGGATCACACTCTTCATCGGCTGTAGAGGTGGTCGCAGATGCATTAGTGGAATCGGTTGTGGGGAAGAGCCGATCCAGCATCGTCTCGCACTCCTTCACGAGCTTGTAGAGCAAGTCAGTCGTGAAGAAAGGCTGTTGCAGGACCTTTTGAATGAAGGGCAAGCGGATGAGTGCGCCAGTTCTTTTGTCGTACTTCTTGAGTATCTTCACCAATCCTGTTCAAAGCAAGGATATTAGAAATTGATTGTTAGAAATTAAGCATTGTTCTTTGATCACAAAATGATGTCAAGCAAGATTCTTAAATTACAAGATCTTCTTCAAGTCTTCACTCTCGCATTGCCTTGACAAATTACTGAAACTAGTTCTAATTGATAATGAAGATCTAGGGTATCTTCTAAAACGTCGGACAATGCATGGAATGAAGGAATGTAGAACTCTTAGTTTGATAAAAACCAGAACAAGATTTTTCTTAGTATTGAAAAAACCAAGTAAATCTCAACGCTAAAAACTAAACCGCGGCTCAAAAGTTTTGTTCGTTTAAAAACAGAAAAATGAACAACTCTCGCATTGCCTTGACAAATTACTGAAACTAGTTCTAATTGATAATGAAGATCTAGGGTATCTTCTAAAACGTCGGACAATGCATGGAATGAAGGAATGTAGAACTCTTAGTTTGATAAAAACCAGAACAAGATTTTTCTTAGTATTGAAAAAACCAAGTAAATCTCAACGCTAAAAACTAAACCGCGGCTCAAAAGTTTTGTTCGTTTAAAAACAGAAAAATGAACAAACCCATCTATCAATAATCTTTGCCTGGTTAAAACTTCTTTTTTTTTTTTTTTTTTTTTTTGTCTCTGTATATGCATCAAATATTGGTTAAGGGGTACGGTAAACAGAAATCATTTCTTAAGAACTTCATCCGATCCACTGATAACAAGGGAGGCTTCCTTTCTGTAAATTAAAGTGTTCTAAATCGAGTAAAACAAAAACGACAAATGTGAACTATGAAAGATTGGTACACACGCAAAGAGAGAGAGAGAGAGAGAGACGGGGAATTCATACCGGTATAGTTAAGAGCACTGTAATTCTCTAACAAAACCATCTCTCCGTGGAAGTCGACAATCTCCTTGCGTATCTTCATCATCTCTTCACTGTAATCCTTGGCCTTTGCCACCCTGTCTTGCAACTCCTGCGTTCCAGTAGCAAAACCACAGAATTGTCAACTCCCAAGCCAATCAATTTTGCATTTCTCTCTCTTTCCCTCCTTTATATTCTACCGTGGAGAGATGTGGATTTGACCAAAACTAAACATCAAGTCTACATAACAAATACAATTTCAATAAGCATAAAGGTATTCAAAACAGCAAGTACCTCAGCCAAAAGAGAGACCCTCGTAAAAGATAATTATAGAGGACCAAAAATATATATATATATATATATATATAAGGGTCTCATCTATCCTTCCTGAATTCTAGGCCACTTCATTTTTATCCCTAGAATGTTGAATATAATCTCATTTTATCCCTTCTATTAGAATTTCAATTAAAGTGAATTAAGTGCAATCATGAGATCATTTTTCTCATAATGGGTTTAGTAGACTAACTCCCTAATTCTTTTGTCTGTTTTTCACTGAAATTCTGATAAAAATGATAAACTGAGCTTCAATTCAAAATTCAAAATGTAAAGTGGGAGTTTTTAAAGTTCAAAAAACAAATATATAGATCAGAATAACTCCATAAATAAAGAGAAGAGAGGGATCCAGAAAAAAGTAACACTTTTTACTTTTTACTCATAACTCCATAAATAAAGACAAGAGAGGGACCGAGAAAAAAGTAACACTTTTTACATTTTACTTCACAGCCTCACACAAAGACAAATGTTCATCACAAATATCTGAAGTTGTACATCATTTCAAACTTGAACATGACAACTCCATATTAAAGTGATGGTACACCATTATAATATGGCTTATGCAAATGGAAAGCTGCATAAATTTTCGTCCTATACTTGGGGTTAGCTATAAGTTGACCTTGGCAAAATCTTGGAACAAATGTGGCTCTTCTCTCGTGATGCAGTGGCAACAGAACCACAACTAAACATTACGAAGAATTTCATGATAGGATATAAAAAAATACCTTATCGATATGACAGAATCTGAATCATCTGATCTATATCAAGTTTTATTAAATTGTCATTTCTGACATAATTATGATACAATCAGATAATTTATAACTATATATTATCGTTAAGATATTTTTTCACACCCTACCACAGAATTTATCAAAATACGACACTCCAACTCAAGTAAAACACAAACAATAAGTCACCTAGTGTTACTAAGATATTTAACGAAGATAAATTTGTCGTCTTTGTTTGAACTTTTATAATTATTATAATGTCATATTTTGCTAACTTTTTCCGTAAAATGCCCTCTACCCCCTACCGTAAGATTGTTTGTGAGGACCAGCTGGCACAGAGAAAGGGCATTTTGGGCAGAAAACAAAATTAACAAAAGTGGTTGTAAATAGCGACTGTGCTACGCGCCAAGACACAAAACCGTTTAACTGACCCCACACAGGAGACTAGGACAAAGATTTCCATGTGCGCCGTGCGCACCCCAACAGCCAAAGGCGCATTTTAAGCTCCACAATTAAAAATCTAAGTACCAAGAAACGGCGCACTATAGAAGAAACGGCGCAGGTTTATTTACTGAGCCATTTTTTTTTTTAATTTTCCAAAAATTGAAAAAGCAAAATAAAGAAAGCTTTCTCGTAAAGCCGACTCATGAACATGAAGCATAAATTCCTCGGATAAGATCTTCGATTTCGAATCCTAATTATCAACTTTTTCTCTTTTTTCAGAACCCTAATCTATCTGTTTGTTTGCAAAGAAAAGTTCAACAACTGTAAATCTCGTTTACTTCATACATTACATAATCGTGGAATTCCTAGGATCTGTTTGGTTCCTGAGAAAAATAAAATGAGAAGAAGAAAATGAAGATCTAATTACCTTCAATCTGATGATATACTCCTCCTCCTTTTCGACAAAGAAGGAATTGAATTTCTCGAGCTCGTCCTCCAACAACTGAATGAAATCGATCTCCTCCCGCGACATCACTTCCTTAACGCCGGCCGCGGCGACGTCCGCCGCTGCGTGGCCGGAGGCGTCGACTTTTGGACGCTTGCTAGGCCTCTCGTCGGTGCCGGCGCCGCCGGTCTTGTTCGGCTCGATGAGCTTCAACTTCTTCTTCAGCTCCTTGTAGGAGAGAAACTTGTCTCGCCATTCGGGCAAAGTCTCCTCAATCTGGTTACTAAGGCTCTTCCCGAACTTCATCGTCTGAGATTCGGAGTACTGTACGGGGATGGGGAGATTATTTTCTCGAGGGGAGGGAAAACGCGAGAAAGTGCGAGAAAATAATTTCGGAGAGAGAGAGAGAGAGAGAGAGACGATCGTAAGGGAAGAGGAGGAGGAGAAAGGAAGGGTGGGGAGGAGATATAACGGTAAGAACAGAATATTCGAAGGGTAATGTTGGAATATCCTTTTGTTTTCTTAGAGTATATTTCGGGTTTTATTCCCCTTTCTCTCTGTAGAGAGATAGCGAGTGAGTAAGAGACAGAGAGAAAGAGAACATTATTTATTTTAGCTATTTTTAATTTAATTAACATCTAAATATGTAATAAAATTTTTTTCGCTAGTAAAGTATATTTATGAATCATTTCATTTTATTAATTATCATCTTACTTTCTTAAAATCTAATAAATCATCGTATATTTTTCATCCACGCTTTCTTATTTTTAAATAACTGTGATAAAATCTAACGATTTCATTATCTTAAATTGTCAATAATTTTCTTATTTGACATGATTTTAATAAGACTAACAATTTATATTTGTTTTCAATTTTAACTTTAAAATGTGAATTTTGTATTTTATGATGTAAATAGATATGTAATTACACTATCTTAAGAATTGTTTCTTAAGAACAAACTTCTCTCTCTCTCACAAGGTTTTTCATATGATCTATAATAGACTTTTATTTTTAAAGATGTAGTTTCTACTATAACTTATGGCGTGAGAATATGCTTTTATTTGTCTGTCACGTGCATTTGCTTTTTTTTTTTTAGTTGTTTCATCTTTTGTGGTTATTTGTTCTTTGTTGGACTTGAACCATTGTACTTTTTTTATTTTAATAAAATACTGGAGATAGATAAATGAAAATGATACTAAGAAAGTATCAATCTAGTTGGGATATCACGATACATTTACTGATTTATGTCTCCATCAACCTTGTTTGAAAAACAAAAAAACAAAACAAAACAAAATTCTCTCCTTTTCTTTTTTATTTAGGTTATGTTTGATAGGAGGGATGTTGAGGAGGAGGGATGGTGGGAGTTTGAGGGACGGAGAGAATTATAAAAATCATTTATATTGTTTGATAAGAAGTATGGAGAGTTTAAAAGGATAGATGAATAATTATTGTAGAATTATTATTTTATCTATTTAATTGTAAGTTAATTATTTTTTAAAAAGATAAAATAGACATTTTAAACTTAAGAGGAGGGATTGCATGAATTCTTCCATTAGTGACAGGATCCACTTTTATAGGCCCAAGAGAAGAGCTCCTCCCTCGATCCCTCCCTTCCTTCATCTCCTCTCTCTAACCAAACAAGAGATTTGCCCTCTTCTTCCACCCCTTTCCCTCCCTCCATCTCTCCCTCCAACCCTTAATGTTTTTGTGGGGTGTAATAGGAAGGACACGTGGAGATGAAGTCGCTTTATGAAGAGGCTCGGCTAAAGCTTTGGAAGCTAATGAGCTGACTGCAAAATGGGGAACTTTGGAATTGGGAATTGAAAATCATGTATTTGTTTTATTATTTTAATATTTGAATTGGTTGTTGGAACACCACTATTTTGTGTCTCTTCACTCCCTCATCTTCTAATTTGAGAGGTCCACTTTTTCTTCTTTTAAAATGAAATGAAACATGACAGTTTGCTGTTATATACTTCAACTTGATTAGTATTTTAATTACCATAAGGTACAAAAAAAGCACAAACAATAGTACCATGTTGACCAAAAAAAAAAAAAAAACCTCCAACCTTAATTCTTTTTAGATAATTTGCTCTCAAAAATAGTTCTGCACTTGTTTAAGTATCATTTCCTTCTTGCTTATCTATTCTTTTCACAAGAGGAAAATGAACATTAAAATTGCATAATTGATAATTCACGTTAGCAGTATTATATGTTTCTAAAGATTAAATCCGATTAGAATCACATCAAAGTAAAATATATATATATATATATATATAAATCTTTTTTTTAAAAAAAGCATATATAATTTTAATTGCTTAAAACAACGTCCCTCTCTAGTAGGATTTTTTTTTTTTTTAAACTCTATCGTATAATTATCATTAACACTGATGAGAAAATTTTCTTTCTTTGCGAACTTCACAAAATCCAGAATACCACTTATCTATATATAGATCAAATGTCCGTTATGAAACCTTTCAAGGCCACTGGGAAAAAGAATTGAAAGAAAAATCTAGCCATAACAGCACAATGCTAAATTATTTGACAACAAAAGCTCCTCATTTCTTTTTCATGGGTTACCCAATTGGGAAAATCTAAAGAAACAATAGATTATACATTGGGTTGGTCTAGTTTACGTCAATCATTGATTTTGAGAGATTAAGTCTCAACACATGTATTTGTTTATTTGAAGATACGAAGGTGATGTTTTAGTGTTACTGAAGATATGTTTCTTTATTCAACCACAATAAAATAATGAACTCCATACATGATATCTTCATTTCTTAAATTGAAGCTTTCTTTAAGTTGAGATTATTTTTTTACCAACACTTTGGAACATCAAAAGTTAACAAAAATTTTAATTAGTTTTTAAAAAGTCAAACAATTCTGACCCAACAAATTAGTTTCAACTGATAAATTAAATTTGTGTTTGGTTCGTCGGTTGGAGATGAAATTTTTAAGTTGAAGTTGATTGACTTTTCAAAAATTAATTATAAATTTTATTAATTTTTTAAAAAAAGATAAAAATTGATATAAAAAATACAATTTAATTAGAGTTAAATTAAAATATCGAACAAAACCTAAATGTTTTTTTAGTCTAGCCGAGTCGACACAGGCCGAGCTGAGGTTTTTTTTTTTTTTTTCTCTCTTTATTTTGGATGTGTCGGGTGAGATTGGCTCATTTATGACGCATGGTATAATTCTAAGGCATTTTGGAATATCCATTGTCCATTCCGAATAAAGCCATTCTGAAAATTGGGGAAAAATGTGCTTTGTTGGCCAGGTGTATAATTGCCAGCGTGTCATACACGCCAAGGTCAAAAAATGTGGGAGGGGCAAATTTGGAAAATCAATTTCAGCTGCAAATGAACGTGGTCGAGTGGGCCGTTTTTGTTCATTCAATTCAAAGGTTATTGGTGGGAATTTAACTCTTTTGAAATTGACACTCAAGGGCTTTTTATAGTACAATATTCGAATCTTGTTTTTGGGATATTCTTGGACTTGGAATCTATACTTCATCGTCTAGGTAAAATGGTCCTATAACTCCCTTTTTTTTTTTTTTTTTTTTAATCTTCATTTTCGTTATATATACATATATATATATATTGATGTTAAAATGTGTGATAATAATTTGAAATAACTCTCTTGGTATTGTACTTTATTGTCATTATTATACTAAAAAATGTCATGTTACACTTTTCATTTTTATATATCATAAATTTATAGTAAAGATGATTTTTGTGGATGATCAAAGATGTTTATGCTATTTTCACCCATAGGTTAAAGTACTTAAAGAGATCTTAGTAGAAATTAAAAGGAAGGTAAAAGAAAGATTTTGTTAATGAATCTAACGTGGGGAATGAAATAAAGGTGGAGGGGTTCCTAGTAGATGGAAAAAAAAAAAAAAAAAAAAAAAGAGTGCAAAGCTTGCAGATTTTTAGGTTTCTTCCTTTGTTTCAAATATTCTATGATTGAATTGATTCATTTTGATACGAAAAGTGAGATAGAGTTAGATATTTTGTCGTCAATGCAGAAAAAGTTAGAAAAGCCAATGTGGTTTTCTCTTGTTTGAAGGGTACGCTACAATAAAGATATACTAAATTGAGTGACGTGACGGAGTGACTTGAATATCATATCTACTGCTTTCAAATAGGAAAAAAAGCAAAAAAGGAAATACTATACAATAAATTACCTTCCTCAAGCCGGGTTCATTTTTTCTAATGACTTCTAACAATATAGTATTTGTTTACGAGGCAATTATGTACCTGCTTTGGCCAATAATAATGATTTTTATAAAGTCTGATACAAATTATAATCCCAAATATTTAGTATATGGCACCAAATAAAGAATAAACCAGCAAATACCTTCTATACAAAATTAAGTTAAATTGGTTTTTTTTTTTTTTTTTAGAATCTTATTGAATTTTTTTTATATCCACTATATTTTTAGTTGTCAGAGCTATAAATTAATTATAAAAAAATACTTTAATGCATGTCATTAACAAATGATCATCCATTTCAAATTCGAACTACAATCCTGTTTTCCTGTTATAATGAAACCGCGATTAGCAGCTAATAGTGAATGGTATATTACAATTAAACTCCACAAAACCTCATTTTATTTTCAACTACGGATAATTTAATGGATGTATGTAAAATGTGAGAAAATACATGCTTTCCAACTCTACTATTATCTTTTAATTTTTTTGTTTTTGTTTTTAGGAAATACTATTATGTTTCCAAAACTACAAAGATTTGTTTAGCACATAACGATACATATGTTTAATTTTAAATAATATCCACGTGAAGAAATCTTGTACGTAAATTAATAATTATACGTATTTTCTAACACAATATCTAATAGATTAAACTTTTTTTTTTCCGACTGATAATTAGTTTTTTATTTTCTATGTTTCAAAAAGAAAACGGCATACATGACAAGCATTAAAGAACATGTGAGACACATCAAAATCATATCCAAAAGAATCGCATGTTTATTGAGAATTTAAACAAGAGTAGAAAGAAAGAAAGAAAGAGATCTAGAAGTAATTGAATGAGCATATTCCTCTAGGGTCCTAATTTTATTCTTCCACATCCCAAATCTACCATCCAATTGAAAATCTGGTGGTCCATCCACGTTTTATCCTCAAATTTCCCATTCACATTTAATTATTTTATCTCCATTGTCTCCATCATATATATTATAAAAATTAACTCCAAACAATTGGTTGTAACTTGTAAGATATAGCACTTTAATGCTACGGGCAATTTACTTAGAATAATGCTAGCAAATTTAATTATAATTCTAACTTTTAGAAAAATCTGTTGGAACACTATTGGTGTTGAAAAATCACAATTATTGAAAATGAAATCACAATTATTAAAAATGAGGTTTCTCATTATTAGACTTACCACCATCTATAGTGGGTGAGGTTAAGTGTTAGTGGTGTCTATTTTATTTAATTTTTAAATATCAACATATATATCAATTGATAAAAAGATGACATTTTTATCCATGTATCTGCTTTTAATGGGGCGTGTCTAGAGATACTATATAAGTATGGGATGAGTGTGAGATTAAGATTAACCCCCAATCGGGTACGGGACAAAAAAGGAGGGGCGGGAGAGGGGGAAGCTCCTTTGCACCCGCATCCATCCTGCTTATATACATACACCCTTATAAATATATGTATATATGTATATATTTATTTATTTTCTTCGAATATAAAAAGGAAAACACCTTCATTAAAAAAGGGGAAACTATTTCTAATCTTGATTTTTTAATTATATTGCCAAATTTTTGTGAAAACTTTAATATTGAAATTTGTTTTGAGTTTTTTTTTTTTTTTTTAATTCTTAATGGATAAATGGGTATCCCGGCAGAGATTACTCGTCCCCACACCCATCTTAAATTAAATGTATGGGATGGAAACAAGAGGTAAAAAGAGGGATGTATATAGGGGTGGAGGAAGTATACATACTCCCGCTCCGTCTTATTGTCATCCCTATTAATAAATTGTGCTTCTTTGTATAAAGGGGAATTTTAGAAATTTATCAGATTAATTAATATTATAAAGAATTTGTAAACATATCAAATTAATTAATATTAAGAGAACTATATTTACAAACAATAATGACAACTCAACATCGTATAAAATTAATATAAAAAATTATATAAAAATTTAGATCCCGAACATTACTCAAACGCATGAACTCAATATTATCAAAAGTTTTGGTGCAAACTTTGAAAACTTTATTTTGGCTGCTTCACAACAATGACAGCTCAAGAAAATAAAATTGAGAGAGAGAGAGAGAGAGAGAGCATCTTCTCGGTTTCAAAGTTTTTATTTTATTTTTAATTTTTTAAGTAATAGCATCCTTAGGATTAAAGCATACTTTTATCAGATATACTTTTAGCCAATGCCCTTTGAGTGGCGGTGTCTTAAAGAAAGAAAGAAGAAACCAAAATGTTGTGTACTTAGCATTTGTTCCATATTTTGTTTTCTCCCATATCGAATCTATGCAGATAACATGTCTCAGCATTTCTTGGTCATTCAAACAAGTTTAATTAATATAAAATTTAGACTATGAGGAAAAAATACATTTCGAGGTTGTTTTAAATAATGGGATTTTGCCCAAGTTGTACAATGAATATATATTATATTATCTATATAGTTAGCATATATATATATATTGCTGGAATATTTTGGGTATATATCGTTGAGTGATTAATATCTCACGTCAACACATTGACTTTGTTAAGAAGATTTTTGGGATATTCTCATTATGGGAATATAGATACCTTTTCTTCAATATTTTGTTTAATTCTTTATATTTATATAATCTTTTCCATTAAGGATTAAGTAACCGTCTACATACTTTTCAAAAATAATTAATATAAATAAACCTAAGGTCACCTTCTACATATATATATATATATATATTTTTTTTTTTTTCTTCTCATAACTTCTAGTCAAAATCTATGTACATGGGTATACAACAATGTTTTCCTTAAAATCCTCCAAACTTCTGAGGTTGACAATTTATCCATTAAATTTTATAAATTATTACAATGTCCCCCATTTTGTAGTAACTTCACCATTAAATTGAATATTTGAATTTGAATTTTTTGCATTAGAATTTGTATTAGATTCGATAATTATTTTATCAGAAATGGGGTTTTCATCTTCACGAGGCGTATATGGGCATTTCATGATCAATTTAACATGAAAAGCGTAATGGTGTACAATATGACATCAATTTAGAAAATTTAGAGAGTAAATTGTCAAAATCAAAAGTTAATGAGGGATAAATAATCGAAAGGTGACAAGTTTCGGGGCAAAAATGCTAAACGCTCAAATCTACATTAATTATTGTTTACACGCTATAAAAAGCAAGACATTCCCAATAAAACAATCTCTTTGCAAAGAGTGGTGAACTGTCACCTTCTATCAAGTTGTATATACGTGTGTGTTTTGTCATGTGTTGAAAGGTTGTTCCATTACAATCTACATGCAAAACGTAGTATATTTTCTTCATGCAAAGCGTGATACTTGAGAATAAGACTTGTTGTATGGGCAATATTATGCTCAATTTGTACTTAAAAATTGATATGCTATCTAGGTTATGAATACGAGTTTTAAGTTAATTAGGTAAGTTATATACAATAATGAAAATATTATGAAAGTATATGAGATGCTGACTTGCTTGTTAAGAAAGAAAAGAATTGACGGTACATAGTATGCATAATACATCAATTACTAGTGTATTTTTTCTTGTTTAGCCGGGAAAAATGGGTGATTTGGAAAAGTGACATATTTTAAGGAGGAATAAAAATAATGTTTTTGTTTTTGTTTTTTAAACTTGGGGGTGGGGGATACAAAATCTACACATTGTGGTGGAGACGTGTGAAATTACAACTAAATTATACCTGCAATCACAAATGATCAAGTTTTTAAAACTGTGAAAATAAATTTTTTTTTTTTTTTTTTTTAGATATAGTTCTCATATTAAGTGACTTAAAATAAATTAGCTAGCTAAATATTACATTTACTAACAAAATAATTTGTAAATTTGAATAACTATTACATTTACTTATTAAATTAATCAGTAAATCTCTTATTTACGGAATATAGTCATAACTTGGATTGACTTAGGGCAAGAGAAAGGAAATCGTAGAAAATGTCATGCCGTGTCATATTATTATTTTGGAGTGTCAAGTATATCCTTAAGATACTGATTGGTAATCATCAATACCCATTGTGATACGTTTCGATTATTGGCCGATAACAGTCGATATCAATAAAACTTGTTATTATAGCGATGATTGATGATCGTACCACTAAAGCTTTTCTCACTAATATATGAAAAACATATATTGGTGGTCGGGTTTAAGGGTCAGGGTCAGTTTCGAGACGGGGATCGGGATCGGGTTTGGGGATGGGTTTAAGGGTCTGTCAGGTTTCAGGACGGTGGTCAGGGTCGAATTTTGGGGTCGGGTTTCGAGATGGGGTTGAAAATCGGATTTGGGTGTCTGGTTTGGTGGTTGGGGTACGATTTCAAGTTGGGGGTCGAGATAAGGCTTAGGGGTCGGGTCTGGTTTTGGGATGGTGGTCGGTGTCAGCTTTTGGGATAAGAATTTGGGACGGGTGGTCGGGTTTGGTATGGGGGGTCAAGGTCGGGTTGGAGGGTCGAGGGCTGGGTCGAGTTTAGTGTTCGGGTTCGGGTTTTGAGACAAGGGACAAGTTCATGTTTACGGGTCAAGGTCGGGTTTCGAGACAAGGGTCGGGTTTCGAGGTTGGGGTCAGGGACGGGTTTCGGGATTGGGTGGCGTTGATGGTTTTTGAGGTCGGGGTTGTGTTTTGGGACAGAAGTTGAGGTCAAATTTGTATCGCAAAACCAGATCCAATCCTATCATGAAACCCGACCCAAACCCCGACCCCGACCTTGAAACCCAACTCTGACCCCAACACCATTAAGAAACCCGAACCCGACCTCGACTCCCGTCCCTAAACCCGACCCTAACATAAAAAACCGATCCCGATCCCGACCCCATCCCGAAACCCAACCACGACCCGAATCCCTAAACTCGACCCCCATCCCGTAATCCAACCTTGAAACCCAACCTCAAACCCGTACCGAAACTTGACCTCGACTAAAATTTAAAATTCTAACTCTAATAACCCTCGTCATGTATCGTCGGGTTTCAAGACAGGGGGCGGGTTTCGAGTTTCAAAACGGCGATCAAGATCTGATTTTGAGGTCGCATCTAATATTAGGATGGGGGTCAGGGTTGACTTTGGAACAGGGGTCGGGGTCGTTTTGTAAAATCGAGGGCAAGGTTCAGTTTATGGTTTGGGTTCGGGTTTCGAGACAGGGGACTGGGTCAGGTTTGCGGGTTGGCATCGGGTTTCGAGGTTGGGGTCGGGGACGGGTTTCAAGACCAAGGAGCGTGGTTTGGTTTTGGGGTTGAGGTTGGGTTTTGGGACGGAGATCGTGGTCAAGTTTCTGTCCCAAAACCCGACCCAATCCAGTCCACGATACGTAACTCTGATCCGAAACCCATTCGGAAACCTAACCCCGACCTCGATCGCCGTCCCTAAACTTGACCCCAACCCCTGAAAACTGACACACTTAACAAAACCCGAACCGACACATGTCTCGAAACGTGACCCCGACTCCAATCCAGACCCCGTCCCTAATACCGACCCCAAACTCCATCCCCGACCGAGACCCCCGTCGTGTAACTTAACCTTGTAACCCAACCCTAGTTCCAAAACCCGATCCCAACTCTTGTCATAAAACCCACACTGAAACCCGACCCCCGTCTTATCCGACCTTGAAACCTGAGCTCAACCCTCGACCCTGTACCGAAACTCGACCTCGACTCTCGTCCTGAAATCGGACTCTTGTAACCCTCGTCATGTATCATCGGGTTTTAGGACAAAGGTCGGGTTTTGGATTTCAGAACAGAGGTTGGGATCGAGTTTCAAGGTCTCGTCTAGTATCGGGTTGGGGGTTGGGGTTAGGTTTCGAAACAAGGACTGGTTCAGCAGTTGGAGTAAGGTTTCAGGATGGAAGTCGTGATATGGTTTCAGGGTCGCGATCTAGTAACGAGATAGGGGTTAAGGTCAGGTTTTAGAATCAGCTTTGGTGATCGGGTTTAGGGGTCGGGGTCGAGGTCGTTTTGAGACGAGGATCGGGATCTGATTTAGGGTTGGGTTTGAGGGTCGGACTAGGTTTCGGAATGGTGGTCAGGGTCAAATTTTGGGGTCGGGTTTGGGTGTCAGGTTTGGGGGTTAGAGTAGGATTTCAAGACGGCGATCAAGATCAGGTTTAGGGGTCGGGTTAGGTCGGGTTTCAGATGGTGGTCGATGTCAGATTTTGGGGTCAGAATTCAGAACCAGTGAACGGGCTGGAGGGCCGCGTCGGGTATAGACGGGTTCCAGGACGACGGTTGGGATCAAGTTTCGAGGTCGCGTCAGGTATCGGGATGGAGATCAGGGTCGGATTTCGAGACAGGGATGGAGGTTGGGTTTTGGGATAAGGGTTTAGGTCGTGTTTCTGTACCAAAACCCGATCCAATCCTGTCTCAAAGCCAGACCCCAACCCCGAAACCCAACTCTGACCCCGACCCCCATCCCTAAATATGACACCAACCTCAAAACCCAATCCCAATTGCAACCACATCCCGAAACCCGTATAACGACCGACAACGTAAGCCGTTACCATACTTAAATTAAATCTTCGTTTGAAATACATAGACTTACTGAAATTTTAGAATAAATTTTTATTTGTTTTTTAAAAAACACAACGTAAATAAATTAATCCATATTCATTTGGGTTAACTTTACCATGCTTACACATTACTTGTTTAATAAATCATAAAGTCTCACCTAATCCTTACTTTTATCTAAAGTATAGCATGATACATGGTACAAATTATTTAAACATATATGCATATGTTTATAGTTCAAAAGAATTTGTGAAAAAGTCTACGTAATGGTATCTCACACCGCTCTTCAGTTGTCGTATCATCTCCATGACCCACCAAATTAAGTTGCAGGCATCTTACCATTTACCTACAGCATAAGCATAACATATGAGCTTTCGCCCAGCAAGTACAACTTTCTTCCCGCAAAATCATTTTAATAAAAGAATGCATGAGCCAATTATGATTTCTTATGTTAACTTAACATGAATCAATTATACTTTCTTGTTTTAACTTAGTTTTGGGCCCCTTTCTTAACATGAACATGAATGTACGTACCGTGACGTACAGTCATGGATTAAACCCGCCCTTGTGGCAGATCGATACGACAGAAGGCAACTTGCTTGCCTTCATTCTTGAAAACTTATTCTTAATTTGATCATACTTGAAAACTTAAACCTTTATTGTTTTTTAATTGAAAACTTGATTTTATTCTTGTCATGTGATTTATTATTAGTGAGCATGTTTTCATAATACCACAATAATATAACATAAAACATATGTACATCATGTAAATCAATGCATGATTTTTGTAAACATGTAAAGCAGTTAAAACATTTTGCTCATGCTGTAGGCGGAGTTGTACTTACAAATTATCCTATGCTCTAGGTCTATCGTTCCAACAAGACTTGAAAACAGATTATATTGTATTCTTGTTTTCAAACATGACGTAAGAATCATTCCATTCTACGTTAACAATCCATAACATATTCATTGAACCATAAATCGATCTCCAAACCGACTACCATCCGTCGTAGAATTGTTACTTATACTTAAGTAACTTGGGTCTATTTTTATTATTATTTTCTTTTTCTCTGAAGTACCTTGTTTTCGTAGAAAACACCTTATTTACTTGGAAAATATCTTAGCTTCATAAATCAAGTATTTTTTAATACAATACTTGAAATTACCCTTTTAAAAAAGTCATTTGTGAAATTTCAAATGAATTTAAACCTTTTTGAAACTTATCTTTATAAAACCATTGTTTCTTTAAAAAGAGTTATAAAACCTTGGAAACTAATTTTTCCAGATAAAAACAGCCTTTTAAATTATATGCGTGCAGGAATTTCTACTTCCATGCCCAATTTTGAAAATTCAGTTTTATCTTTAAATAGGATTGGAATTTGTAAAAGTTTTCTCCACGAAAGTTGTAGATCTTATCGGAACCTACAACTTTCATTTTTTGTCCAAAACTTAAATCTGTCTTTAAGTAAAAACTTAAACTACACCTTGAAGAATTCTGACCGTGTATCGTACCTGGACCGTTCAGTTTTGAAAACTCAAAAAAACAGACATTTGGAGCCCTTTTATCAAAAACTGTCTGCATTGCCCCCTAGGATTTTCTGTTTTCTACAACTTTGCAGTTATAACTTTTTTCAAATTCGGTCTCTAAGAGGCTCAAAATTCAATTTCTAGAAAATTGTCCAAACTGTTTTAAAAAACCGGCAGTTTATATTTTGTTGATTCTTGCTTAAAATCCGTGTCCACTACCTCAAACGGTCAAAACTGTGAGCCTACATCAACATGCAATGCGTAGGATTCGTTTTTAAAATTCAACCATCACTTATCTTATGCACTTGAAAAACACAACATTGATAACTTGCTATTTTTACCAACTTGTGTCATTAGGTTGATTTTTTTTTTAACCAACATACATATAATTATTCACATAACCATCATACAAAAAATATCCATATTTAACCATGTGAGAGCATAATCACAAGCACATGGTGAGCACACATAACCTAAATAGTCATCTTAGAGCATAAAATCAAGCACATGCTTAGCTTGCAAACAAGATAATCTAAACATAGATAAAAACCATAATATAGCAAAATAAGAAACATAAGCTTATGCTCTTACATCCCATAACTTGAAATACCCATAAATTCCTTAATCAAAGCTTAATGAAGATCTTAATTAGAGGATGAAGAATAATACCTCTAAAGCTTGGAAAGATTGCTTATAGACCTTGGATGAGAGAAATTTTTGCTCTCTACTTCTCCACACCACAACCGGCCTCCTATCTCTCTATCTCTCTTTTTTCCAAGGGCTAGAGGGGAAAAAGATTGAAGGGAACTAAAAGTTGAGAGACTAACTAAATAATCCAAGTCTTCACCACTCACCTCTATTTATAGGTGGAAATTCTAAAATTATCCACAATTATTTTTTTTCATCACCTTTCTTAAATTACATATTTGGCCTTGAAGACAAAATTTTTGCCTTCGAAATCCTCAAAGTGGCCGACCATGTGGAGAGCTTAGACAAAAAAAAAATCTTTTCATACTTATCTTTTCTATTTCTTTCCATAAAATCCATAAATCCCAAAATTTGCATAATTATCTATGATGACTTGGCCTCCAAGTAGGGTCATATTTGGCACTCCCACCTAATATGCAGTTTATTTTCTTAATAATCCAGATAGTACAAATATTATTTTAACTATCAACAGTACAGTAATACTGAACTACAGTCCAGAATTCATCTGCACATAACTGGACCGTGTATAAGTTTTTCTTAGGACTTGAAGCTACTTAGTCCTCATTACTCTAAATATTATTTCTGATCATTCTGGAGCACTCTTAATCCTTAATTCTACATCCGTAATGACTGTCAATCATAGTATAATTTCAATACTACTTATTATACTACAGTACCATCTTAATCATGTCATAAATTTTTTTTTCTGGTCATACATTAGCCAGGATAAAACCATAAATCATGATCTGCCTTTTTCATCATAAGGCCTCATACTTAAACTTAAACTGTTATCAAGTCTTATAATACTCTATACTCTATAAGAACTCTAACATATTCTGGTAATTAGATCATGAGTTTCCTATTGGTATCAATAATTTCCATGAAACATCACAATAATACTTAGTACGGGCTTAAATTTCTTTATATATATATATATATATATATAGAAATCACGAGTCCGAAAAATTCAGTTATTACAACCCGACCTGACAAACGTCCCGTAACCCGACCCCAAATATGTGCCCTAAGCCTGTCCTGAATTCCAACCTTGACCTCCCTCCCCAACCCTAACCTGGATCTCTTAACTCAACGGCATAACCCGATCCCAGTCCTGAATCCCGACCCCAACCGTCGTCATGAAACACACTCCAAAATCAAACCTTGAAACCTGACCCCGACCCTCGACCCCGTTCTTGACCGCGACTCTTGTAACCCTCGTCATGTACCGTTGGGTTTCAAAATGGGGGTCGGGTTTCAGGTTTTAGGACGACGGTCAGGATAGGGTTTCGAGGTTGCATCTGGTATCGAGAAAAAGATCGTGGTCGAAGTTCAGAACGGGGTCTAATTCGACGATGAAGTCAAGTTTCAAGTTGGGGGTCGAGATCAGATTTCGGGATGGGGGTCGTGGTCAGGATTTGGGATGGGGTCGAGATTTGGTTTGGTGGTCGAGTTTAGGGGTCGGGGTTGGGGTCGGTTACGAAACGAGGGTTAGAATCGGGTTTGGGGCTGGGTTTAAGGGTCGGGTGAGGTTTCGAGACGGTGGTCAAGGTCGAATTTTGGGGTCGGGTTTAGAGATGGGATCGAGATTGGGCGTAGGGATCAAGATTTGGCGTGGGGGTCGATTTAGGGTTTCAAGACCGGGGTCGGGATCGTTGTTTGGGGGTCTAGTCAGGTTTCACGACAGTAGTCAGGGAATTTTGGGTCAGAATTTGTGACGCGAGGTTGGGGCCGGGTTCAAGTTATGTTTTAAGAGTGGGGTCGGGATCAGGTTGGGGGTCGAGGGCGCAGGTGGGTTTTGGAGTATGGTTTCGAGACGGGGGTCGAGGTTGGGTTTTGGGACAGTGGTCGATGCCGGGTTTCTGTCCCAAAACCCGACCCAATCCCGCCTCGAAACCCGACCCCGACCTTGAAACGTAACTCCGACACCAGCCTCTATCCCTAAACCTTACGCCAACCTCTAAACCCGATCCCCCGAAACCAGACCACGACCCGAACCTCGAAACCTGACCAATTTTCCGAGACCCAACCCGACAATCATTCCAAAACCCCGACCCGACAAACATCCCATAACCAAACCATGACCCCCGTCTCGTAACTCAACCCCACAACCCGACCAGTCTCGAAACCCAACCCTAACCCTTCATGAAATCCACTTGGAAACCCGGCCTCCATCCTGAAACCCGACCTTGAAACTCGACCTCGACCCTCGACCACGTATCGAAACACGACCCCAACCCTCATCCAAAAATCCGACTCTTGTAATATCTCGTCATGTATCGTCGGGTTTCATGATAGGGGTCGGGATTCGGGTTTCGGGTTTCAGAACGATGGTTGAGATCGGGTTTCGAGCTTGGGTTTAGTATCGGGATGGAGGTCGAGGTCGTGTTTCAGGACAATATCTGGTTTGGTGGTTAGGTTAAGTTTCAGAATAGGGGTCGAGATCAGGTTTCGGGGTCGCAATTTCGTATTGGGATTGGAATTGGGATCGGGGTCGATTACGAAACGGGGGTCAGGATTGGGTTTGGGGTTGGGTTTAAGGGTCGAATCAGATTTTGTGAGGTCGAATTTTGGGGTCGGGTTTGGGGGTCGAGTAAGGTTTCAAGACCGGGGTCGGGATCGTTATTTGGGGTAGAGTCGAGTTTTGAGATGGTGGTTGGGGTCGAATTTTGGAGAACTGGGGGTCAGGGTAGGTTCAGGATGGGTTTCAGGACTAGGGTCAGAGGTTAGGAAGTCAAGGGCACAGTCGGGTTTAGGGGTCGAGTTCGGGTTTCGAGACAGAGGACAAGGTCATGTTTACAGGTCAGGTTTGGGTTTCGGGGTCTGGTTTCGGGACAAGAGTCGAGGGTCGAGGTCGGGTTTCGTGACGGTCACGAAACCCGACCTAATCCCATCTCTGAACCCAGCACCGACCCCAAAACCTAACTCGGACACCGACCCCTACCCCTAAACCTTACGCCAACCTCGAAACCTGATCCCAATCATGACCCCGTCCCGAAACCCGACTACAACCCGAACCCCAAAACATGATCAGTTAATAAATTCTGGACTGCAGTTTAGTATTACTATACTGTTGATAGTTAAAATAGTATTAGTACTATCTGGATTATTAAGAAAATAAACTGCATATTAAGAGGGAGTGTCAAATATGACCCTACTTGGAGAACAACTCATCATAGATAATTATGTAATTTTGGGGATTTTTGAAATTATGGAAAGAATTAAGTGGATAATTATGAAAGGATTTTTAACCAAAACCCTCCAGATGGCCGGCCAACATGGAGACATGGAAGACAAAATCTTGCATTTTATGACCAAATGTGTAATTCAAGGAGAATTTTAGAAAAAATAATAATAATTTTAAGAAATTATGAAATTTTTACCTATAAATAGGGGTTGTGTGGTAGAACTTGAACCATTTAATTAGACACTCAAACTTTTAGTTCTCTTCAAATTTTTTCTTCTCTAGCCCTTAGAAAAAGGGGGAAAAATATATATATATACATATATATATATATATATGTATCTCATCCTAAGGTTGTGGGTGTGGAGGTGGTGAAGCAAATTTATCTCATCCCAAGGTCTAGAGCAATCTTTTCAAGATTTAGTGGTATTATTCTTGATCCTCTAACTAAGAATTTTACTAAGTTTTGGTTTGATGATTTATGTGTATTTCAAGTTGTGGGTTGTAAGAGCATAAGCTCATGGTTTTTACATGGTTGATTATGCTAGATCTATGCTTAGGTTATCTTGTTTGCTAGCCCTAAGCATGAATTTGATTTTATATTCTAGGATGAGTTTTAAGGTTATGTGTACTCACCACAACAAAACTTATACTCCCATTAAAGAGTTCACATAAATTCTAAGAAATAAAAAGAGATAAATAATCGAAATCCCTAGTTAATAAATAAATAAAACCACTTATACTCCTGCTAAATAATTCACATAAATTGTAAGAAATTAAAAAAGACAATTCACATTACCTAATCTGTAATATCCGAAATTTTGATAACTTTATATTTCCTTTGAAACAAGGAAAACCTAAGTCTAAATCATGATCGGAGTGGAATAACAGTATAGGTTTGAGTTCTCGATTAACTAGCTACAAGACTCAACAAAAGATTACTTAACCAAGTAAAAGGCGTTTTAAGAAAAACAGCATGACGAAATTTCATAATTTCATGTTAGTCAAAATTTGACCAAGAAAGTCAAAGTTAACCAAAAAGTCAAAGGATTTACTAAAAACGGTCAAAGGTATGACTATACAACAATAGAATAATCAGTATGTAAATTATACTGCGGAAACCGTCTTTACGAACGAATAAGCAAGAATAATCTATGAGACCACCCTAGAAAAATCAAGCACAATATTTGGAGCAATATGGGATAAATGGTTTCAAATCCCAAGAAAAATTTATACATAATCCAATTTATGCAGATGGATTTTGGACTACAATTCATTATGATAATACTGTTTTAGGATAAAACAGTATTGATATTATCAAAGTTAGTAAGTAAATGGATTGCATAATTATATTAAGGGATTCTTAGAATCAAGAAGATAATTATGCATGAATTGAAAGTCAAGTGGCTCTACCTTAGCCGATCACCCGCAGGGATTAAATTGTAATTATTTTATCTTTAGGGAAAAAAGTGTAATTTTTGGAAACGTTAACAATGATGATATAAGCATGATGTCATCAAGATGATGTCATCAAGGTGATGTAAGCATGATGTCATCATGATGAGGTAAGCAAAACTTGTGCACCAAGGAAGCAAATGACCGGCCACCACCTAGAGGGACTAATTAGCAAAACATTTTTACTTCAAGGACCAAAATGTAATTTTAGAAAAATAATTAAATCCAAGTTCAAGAACTTTTTGACTATTTTGAAAAGTTCAAAAAGCCTATAAATAGAGATGAGGGGAAGGGGGGGATTTTTGACCAAAAATTGGGAAATTTTAGCCAAACTCTTGCAAAATTTTCTCTCACTTTTCCTCTCCAAAATCGAACTTAAGCCAAGAGAGAAAAATAATAATAAAACCCTAGAGCAAGCTAGTAGGGTGGTCGGATTTTGTTGAACCACAAGCAAAAGTTTTGAAAATTTTTGGTACCCATTGGAGGGTGGAAGGCCGGTTGTTGGAGGACCAAGGGGGGAGAGAATTTTCGGGACCCAAACCCTAGCCTAGCTTTGCTTTGATCAAGGTAACTCTCACATAGCCCTAAACTTTTTAATTGAGCATCAATTTGGAATATATGTGTATTTGCAAGTTGATTATGTAAGAGCATAAGCTCATTATTTTATTTTCATGCAATGGATTTAGTGCTTATTATGTGCTTAATTAGGGTCTCAAGGTATCAATTTATGATTTAGTGCATGCTTTCAATCATATGCTTGTGTGATAGTATGAATTGCATGCATACCTAGTAGATGTTTGATATATGTCCCCTTATGTTTAAGATAGAATATGGTATACTTGAATGGTGTATGAGATTAGTTTAAGCATGAATGTGATGAATGGTAGCCAAACCAACCCAAAAACCCTAGTTTGGTACATGATGACACATGGGTTTGCATGGGTTTGGTTTAATGCATGCGAATGGCAAATGAACGTTAGAAGCGCTGCATGTTGTCGTAGGCTCACGGCCAAAGCCGTTTGAGGTAGTGTGCACGTAATAGGACGTAAAACGAACTTAAGAACAAAACTGCCAGTTTCGGGTAAAACTGGCCAGTTTCTGGAAAATCAAGATTTGAGACCCTTAGAGGCCGAATTAGGCAAAACGTAAAACATGAAAGTTGTAGAGAAGAGATTTTTCTAGGGGACAACGCGGACAGTTTTTAAAAAATAAGGCTCCAAAGGCCTTCGTTTTTATAAAAACCCGAGCCTGACTGTGCCCAGGACTTATGCGCGGCCAGGTGAGTTCAACAGGGAATAAGAGCACGTTAGATTCCGAACTGGGTTTTCTACAAAACGCGAAAGTTGTAGGGCTTTCGAAAGCTAAAACTTTCGTAAAGACAACTTTTTCTAACTCAAACCAGATTTTTAAATAGAAATTGATTTCTAAAAACTGTGTAGGAAACAGGAAATTCCTGCACAGGATTTTCTAAAACAATACAGGAAAACTGTATTTTTGCACCAACACCAATGTTTTGACTATGAAAACTGTTCCAATTGCAATTTTCAGCCCTTAGTGATTTTTATAAAGTCTCACTTTGAAAACAACGAATTTTTAAGCTAAACAAAAGATTTTTGGTCAAATTTTCCAAATTAGATTTTAAGAGCCAAAGTTTAGTAACAAGACAATGACGGATAGTAACCGTGAAGGATACCCGAGTTACTAGGCTTGGCCCAAAAGCCCAAGTTTGACCCATAGAATGTTGACTTTGGTTGACTAAGTTTGACCACCTCAAGGATTACCCTATGTAACCCAATAAGTTATCATGTGTATGATTGGGGGACATATAACTAAGATTGTATATGAATGTTGGATAGGTCACCAACATTTTACAGGATCGTTATCCTATATTCTTTTAATAGCAGGAAGTAACATGCAGTTGCGACCTGAGTTGGAACAACGAAACCCAGGGTATAGCATAACAGGTAAGTACAAACCTCACTTACAGTATGGAAAATAGTACACTATATTCTAATATATGATATGTTTTCATGTGTGTTATGTATACCATAAATGGATCTTGCATAAATTACCTGATGTTTTAAGAGATTTTGTGAGATTATGTTTGTACTTGCTGGGTGAAAGCTCATCAGTATAATTTCCATACTGATTATCATATTACTGTATAGTCATACATTTGACCGTTCTTAGTCAACCCTTTGACTTTTTGGTCAACTTTGACTTTCTTAGTCAAAGTTGACTAACATGAAATTATGAAATTCCGTCATGCTGTTTTCCTTACAACGCCTTTCACTTGGCTAAGTAATCTTTTGTTGAGTCTTGTAGCTAGTTAATCGAGAACTCAAACCTATACTGTTATTCCACTCCGATCATGATTCAGACTTAGGTTTTCCTTGTTTCAAAGAAAATCTAAAGTCATCAAAATTTCGGGTATTACATTCTACCCTCCTTAAAATATTTTCGTTCTCGAAAATTCGTATAATCCTAAGTGGCTTTTCTTCAATCCACTATCAATCCTTAACAAGTTACAAGTAAGATGCCTGCAGCTTTACTTTATGGGACATGGAGACGATGCAACAAGTGAAGGACGGTATGGGATATCACTACGCAAGATTTTTCCGCAAATATTTTAAGTATGAAGTTGTATATGTATGATTAAGAAATATGTACCATGTTATGTATGTGATGATTCCAAGGTCCGATTTAAAAGGTTATGATGACCTTATAATCGGCATAACAAGTAATGGGTAGGCATGATGAAGTTTACCCATAAATACAAGTTTATTTAAGTTATGATTTTAAAATAAAGTTTAAAGTTTTAAATAAAAAAAAAAAATATTCTGAAATTTTCTGTAAGGTTAATTATTTAAGACTAAAGTTTAAGTTAAGCAAGCATGGTAACGGCCCACGTTTACGTAGTCGGTCCTACGTGGATTTTGGGACGTTACATAATCAAACAACCACGGTGAAAGATCAACAATTAGTTGCTCTTTCTACAAAACAAATATTGCACAGATAACTTGCAACAAAGCTTATACTCTCATTAAGGAATTCACACAGATTCTAAAAAATAAAAAAGGATAAATAATTCGAATCCCTTAGTTCAAATACAAAGAAAACACGTAGTTACAGACATAACCTAACAGTAATACCACATATGACTCAACCTCAAGGTATAGAGTTCGAATCCCCCCACTCCTAAGTTCAAAATAATAATAATAATAATAATAATAATAATAATGAGAACAAGAAGAACACACACACAACTTAATACTCCTGCTAAGGAATTCACATAAACTGTATGAATTGTAAGAAATGACAAGAAAAACAATTCACATTACTTAATCCAACATGTGTGATGAAGGAACAATTAGTTGCTCTTGTTGCAAAACAAGTGTTACACAGATAATGTATACATACAAAAAACTATTCGCAACAAAACTTAGACTCCCATTAAGGAGTTCACACAAATTCTAAGAAATTAAAAGGAATAAATAATCGGAATCCGTTAGTTGAAATACAAAGAAAACCCACACTACTTATACTCCTGCTAAGGAGTTCACATAAATTATAAGAAATTGAAAGAAACACAATTAACATTACTTAATCGAACATTTACGGTGAAGGAGTAATAATTAATTGCTCTTGCTGTAAAACAAATGTTGCACAGATAATATATATACATATAAAAAACTATTTGTAACAAAACTTATACTCACATTAAGGAGTTCACATAGATTCTTAGAAATAAAAAGGGATAAATAATCAGAATCTCTTAGTTCAAATACAAAGAAAACACGTGATTGCAGGCATAGCCTAGCGGTAATATCACACATGACTCCACCTCCAGGTGTAGAGTTCGAATCTCCCCACCCCCAAGTTTAAAAAAAAAAAAAAAAAAACACACACACACACACACACACACACAACTTATACTCGTACTAGGTAATACCACACCTGAGTCCATCTCAAGGTATAAAGTTTGAATCCCCTCACCCCCAAGTTCCAAAAAAAAGAAAATAATTATACTCCTACCAAGGAGTTCACATGAATTATAAGAAATAAAAATAGAAACAATTCACATTACTTAATCGAACACCCATGGTGAAGGATTATCAATTAATTGCTCTGGCTGCAAAACAAATGTTTCACAGATAATATACATATGTATGTTACCAATGTTACTAACTACTCCTATACTACTATTGCTACTACTACTGCTACTTACTACAGCTATCAGTACCGCGACCATAACTAGCTACAACTACCGTTGTTATCTACTAACTACTACTGCTACTACTACTATGTGACTGCTATAATTACTACTAATACTACTATTATTACTACTAAAATGACTACTACTCCCTTTCCTTGTTACTTTTCAACTTCCTAATTGCTCTCTCTTTTCTTCAACATGTCATGCTCCATGAAAATTTTAAAAAATTCATACATTCGTAAACACTGATTAAAAGGAAATGTTTGTAAACAAGTAACATTTGACAAAATCATAGATAACTCTCCAAAAGAAAATCAGGTTCATTTGATTTCTTAAAAAGTAAAAGTTGTGTGTGACATAAATGAATTGACTCTATGCTTTTTTTTTTCCTTATTTAGATTTAGATTCTAGAATTGTCCTAATAATATGTATAACAAAAGTTCAAAATTTAGATGTCAAATCATACCTTAAAAGGCTGTTCATCTCTTTCCTACACCAGCTTGCCCTTGAGCTTGGTCCTAGGCAATTGGAGTTTCATGTCCTAAGATAACATTCACCATGCCACCCTGTCATACAAGTTAATAAAAAATATGTAATTAGACTAAGAACTCTATTTGAACTAGCAATAAAAAACATAACATTACAAAGATCACATGCACTTATATAAGGTGCATGACCATCACCATTTAGTTTATGATAGGCAGAGCATCATTGTTAGCTTCTTTTCTCCACATTTTCCCACTCTCTTTTTGCCATTCTATTTTTTTTTCGTTTTAATTCTTTTTTGGCATCTCTTTTTCTTTACTTTATTTTTTCCTTTTTTCCTACACCTTCCTTCTGGCCAACAAGCTCTTCTCTGCAAAAAACACTACAAATAAACCTCAGAAGTCGGCACAAGTACCATTTATTATTCACTGGCATATCTTAAGGCTCACCAAATTAATCTACAAAAAAAATATCATGTCATCATCTCAATCTTGAGCACTTAAGTGCTTATGTTCTATTCTCGCATACCAAAGGTATAGCTAAAAACATGACAACAAAGTTAAACGAATTGAAAATGAAATTATAGTGACAATGAAGTAAATGAAACAAGTTACCTAACAATATTCCCTCTAGCCTTACGCCTCAACAAATGAACTGACGTTAGACTAAAAATCCTAACTATCCTACCAAAAGTCCCAAGTTCTACACCATGAAAATGCTTTCATTCAATATTTTCACTCGGTTACACTTTCTCACTGCCAAACAAAACAACAGTATACTAAATTTAGCAAACAAGTCATTTAAAAAATAAATAATTAAATCAACAGCCTAACATCAGATATTGTGGGGCATTTCGTTGCTTTCAAGCTCCACTTATTAAAGAATACAGAGCTATTTTGTACTCTTAGTAGTTTTTTTTTTGGCCCTTTTACTCCACTTCCCCATAAGACAGAGAAACCTAAATAACCAAATTGAGAAATGAATGCATTGACAGAATATAACCACATAGAGTTTGAGCTATACATGCCTTCTTCAAGAAAAGAGTAAACCATGAAAATGCACATAGCTTATCATACCTTCAAAGGAAGCTCAGCTCCTTCCCAGCATTAATTTGAGGGATACTACCTTGTCCTTGAGCTTCCTCCTGAGCTTTGGAAGTGGTCCCTCCTAAGATAACATCACCGTCACAAAACACCTGCTAGTATAATAAACATTAACAAAAATACAATTTGATAATAATCTTAGAACTAGAAAAACAAAACATAATGGCTAAGAGTGTCGGCAAAAATATAATAAACTCAAGTTAGCATTGAAATTTTAATTTCATATGTGATAATTTCACACTTGCAATATCAAAGCGTTATTGTCTCAAGGAATTTCAACTGATGAGAATTCCGACCAATAGAAGATAATCTAAGAGTGCTATCAAGCAAATTAAGGAAATATATTAACAAGATGAAGTAAAGGTTCACCTACCAATGTAGCACATTCTTCTGCAAGGCCAGGTCCAGTTGCAGCATGCAAGCCCCGACTACTGTGTGCTTCATCCAAGTTTTATTAATTATCCAATTGATGAACATATTAGGATTTTTACCTCACTAATATAAATTGAAAATTTTAAGTTTTTATTGCGCTCTCAAATAAAAGTAGCTACAAATCAAAACCTCACCTCATTTGTGGAATTCACAACAATGCGGAATTACAATTCTACTCTAGAATCAAATCAACAAATACAAAGTCATAAGCCTTTTAAACTTCTTGAAACTTCTTTTCAGCTTCAGGATCATCTTTGTTCGTATCTGAGTGGAGTTGCTTTGCAAGCTGAAAGGTAACAATCGAAAAATCAAATAAAAGGATCGATCAAATTTTATATAACACACTATATATCAAAAAATAAAGAAGAGAAATATGTTCTTGGTCATTATAAACATGTGTACAAGCCAAAAACATATTCTATACCTTTCTTTGGTAACTTATAACACTACTAAATAAAAAAGGGCTTTAGTTAGGATTTATGTCCTCGCTACAAGTCACTGTTCCTCAGCATAGGTTTAAAGGAAAATATTCCTAGCTAAGTCCCCGCTATAGCTGCGCCGCTATAGACTTATAGCGAGGAAAAGTTCATTTCATCGTTATAGTTAGCGACAACATTTGTGGTCACTATAATAAAAACCCGTTGCTATAGGACGCATCTCTTTGGTCGCCTTTGCAAGTTTTAGGGAGTTACAGTGAGAAAAAATTTTCCTCGCTACAAGTATTTTCACAAACTATAGCTAGGAATATTTTCCTCACTAAAAGTCCCTTTTTTTTTTTTTGGATAATATTTTTACAACTAATCCCTGCCGAATCAAGTTGCAATTCGAACACCAACAAAAAACAGAAACAAACATACTCTATGCTAGGATATATTTCCTATCTATAAGTCTCCATTCCATTCTAGCAAAAAAAAAAGGTCTCGATTCCTCAGTATAGGTTCATAACAAGGATTAAGTTCTAAATTTGTATTAAATACATCAAGCTTTACATGTAATAAGAAGTTTTAGGTTCTAGTAAGAAAAACAACAAAGACCTACATTGGTGCAATGATGGTGGCGGAAGTTAACCTTGAGATCAACTCTTAGATAGAGAACCCCTATCAGAGTTTCAACGATATCATGCTCATCCTACCAACACTTCCATGCATACCGATTGCTCTGTTTACTACTTAATTGTCAGCCATCAACAGCTACACTTCCATTGGAGTTCTAAGACTATGCAATAGCAAATAACGTAATCCCGAAAAAAATAAAATAAAAAGGGCGTACATAACCATGATCATTTCCTCTACTTGTTGCACAGAGCCAATAAAAAAATAAAAAAATATAGAAAAGAAAAAAAGAAAAAACAAACAAACAGATAAAGCTTGGTAATGATTAACAATAAAGGTCTAAAAGAAGGTATAAAGGCATTGTAAATACTATACAGATATGAAAAGTAAATTCAAGAAAGGACGAACGAAAATTGCTAAAGCAAACAAAAAAATAAAACTTACCGAATTATAGTCTCCAAAATTGCTTTGTGCTTAGTTGACTAGTTTACTGCAACAAACCAGAAAAGAAATAAACTAAAGTATGAGAAAAATGCTAAATCAACATAAAGCTTTCCATATTGACTTGACCTCATATCTTCTCTTTTTTTCTTTTTCTTTTTTTTTTTAATGATGTTCTCCTGGATTTCTTATTTTCCTATGACATTATAACTAAGGGAGAGAGCAAAAAAAATTGAGGAGGAAAATATATGCTACAATGGGCAAGAAGTAGTGAGACATTTATTTTGCATCAAGGAACTAGTGTAATAAATCTCTCTGTGCCTCTTGAAACATGAATGGAAAGGTATAAGTTCAACTACAACTCATTAGCCTTTAAAGATCCAAGAGCAGGTAGCCTTTAAAGATCCAAGAGCAAGGCTAGTAAAAAGTTTCATCAGGAGAAAGAATTAAGGAACTCTAATAATACCTCTTTTTTTTAGTCATCAACAGTAAATTCAAAGCTTTATGCTTGTCATCACAACTCAGTTTGCATAATCTAGATGCCTTTTCTATAGGTTGAACAAAGCCAATATATAAATAAACAAATTAAGCCATTGTTAACATTGATACAGATAAACATTAAAGATCCCAAAGTATAAATAATGTTGTTATAAAGAGAGAGAGAGAGAGAGAGAGAAAGAAAGAACATGACTAGTCCCAATTGCGAACAAAGAACTTACTTTTTTATAGTCTTCAACAAATTCTTTATGCTCGGGTGACCAGTTGATAACTATAGTCTCCAAAACCACTCTTTACACCAAAAAATGAAAAAGTTAGAAGATAATCCCAATAGTATATGATGTGAAATAATTTTAGTTGTCAATGTAATTATAAGAAGGAGTTAGATAAAAAAGATATATAATAAACAAAGAAAGTGCAAAAACAGAGATTGTCAACCAAGCAACTCCATACACCCTTTTAAGAAACTTTTAATTTGAAATTTCATTCTAATTATCCAAATACAATGCATGTAAACCGAGTTTCATCAACAATTCCTTTTCCATGTCAATTGTTGTTGTCAATAACAAGCAACTTAATTATGTTGCACAGCTTCAATTAAACACACTAAGCCAGTAAACCCTTGTTAAAATAGTATTAAACAATGATCAAAAATCAAAATTTTCAAGATTGAACTTTAACTAATAGCGTTCAACCATAACCTTAATGGACTAAATTCATCAACGCATTAACAGAACATGTAATAAAATACAGGACTAGATATTATCTTTCCTTTTCCATTATTTGTATAAATTTAAGTTAACAACAAACCACAAAAAACTAGCACCAAAAACGTCAAAGCAACAAACACCCAATATATCTATGACAAAAAAACGACTTTCAACAGGGATTAAAGATACAAATCCTTTTTTTTTTTTTTTTTTCAATGAAGGAGAAAATAAATGGGGAGAGAGAGAGAGAGAGTGAGTGAGTTACAGGGGATTACCATATGTCAGATTCAATAGGCTCGTGGAAAGGGGTACCAAAGGGATTGAATCCTTGATTGTGGTTGGCTCAACCTTGAGGTCTTTTGGACATGAACTACATCAAATATTATTAAAATCCAAAAAATAAGTAATGGCATAACTAATTAGCATGAAAATTATGATAAAGCAACAAAGTCATAGTAATCGCTTGAAGCTATGGCTAAAAAAAAAGAGGGCAAAAACCAACAGAAGCTCCATAGTTATGTCAAGTTCATAGAAAAATGAAGTAAAAACAAAGAACTGCTTGATAATGCACAAAACACCAATAGTGCTCGATCAAGCATATTCTAGTCTGCATTGCTTTTGATATAAACTGTGTATTGAATCATTCATTGTGGTTACAATGACAAAGCTCTAATAGCTCGAGCAGCATTTGTGTTAACAGATCAGGTAGTGGTGGATTTGATTTGATTAGGAAGTGGTGGAGATAGCGAGAGTGATGGCAATGGCTGATAAACCCTAGTTTGTTAGAGGGAGAAGGTCAAGCAATTTAGCATTCAACCATGTTTCATGAGAGAAAATCAAACCTAGAGTCCCACGGCCACGGCAAAGGAACAATCCAGCGACGGCAGGGCTGCGGCTTTGATGGAGCACACGACGTCGACGGGGCGAAGGAGAAAGAGAGAGGGGGAAAGGGCTGCTAGCGAACGAAAGAGAGAGAAGGTAGGGCGGCTTGCAAAGGAAAGAGGGAGAAGGCAGTGCGGTGACAGCGACGCCGGCAGTGACGGCGACGACAAAGGCGAGGGCATGGCGGCGACAAGGGTTAGGTTTCGTGATGGACTAGAGAGAGAGAGTGTGGGTTTCGAATTCGTAGAGAGAGAAATAACTCAATGAGGTTTTGAATTTCTAAGCAGGCGATGACGTCGATGCATTTGAAAATTTTTTTAAAAATAAGCCAATAAGAGGGTGTTTGGTGTTTAGGTTTGAGTTAAGATTTTAAAACTAAATTAAAAATAAGCTAGGGTTTGTTTGGTAGAGTACTTTGAGTTGGGATTTTTAAGTTTCAATAGTAAATTTTTTTTTAATTTTCAGAAAAGACAAAAAACTTTTTGGGAAAAAGATAAAAAAAAGTTTGAGTTAAATGGTTTGAGTTGGTGAACCAAACTCACCCTAAGTTGAGTTTTAGAGTTGAGTATTTGATAAAAAGTTGAGTTTGGTTCACCAACTCAAACCATTCAACTCAAACTTTTTTTGTCTTTTTCCCAAAAAGTTTTTATCTTTTTTCCAAAAAGTTTTTTGTCTTTTCTGAAAATTCAAAAAAATTTATTATTGAAACTTAAAAATCTCAACTCAAACTACTCCACCAAACAATTGAGATAAAAAGTTTAACTTGAGTTGAGTGTTTGGTAAAAAAGTTTGAGTTGAAAATTTGAAATTGAGTTAGGACCCTGTTTGGATGTAAAAAATTTGAGTAAAAAATTTTAAATGTTATTTAACATTCCATTGTATGTTTCTTATCAAAAAAATAGAAAAATTAAAATGAACTAAATTAAAAACTTTTTTCAACAACATGCATCAAAACCTTTTACAATATTTCTTAAATAATTGAACAAAATACAACAACAAGAATTACATAGTTGGTGACTAAAAGTTAATAAAAAACATAATAATTACAGCCCTAATCTGGTTTAACTAGATAAAACTGAGCTTGATTTCAAGTGGATTTTTACCATGGAGATGATTGATATCTGTCCCACATATCATCAGTAATCATATCTCTCATTTGATTCATTGCATCCCGCCTCGATTCATGTTGCTGCGTTCCTGTACTTGGGCCAGTACCACGACCCCATCGGCCAACACATAATTGCGTTAACATCGACAAGTCCACCTACAGGCACACAATCTACCGCATACTCTTCAAAAAAGGGATCCCCAACCTGCACCATCCTTAGAAATTATGCAGAATCGCACACACCACTGGGATCATTACTTGTTTGTCCATTGGATAACTGTTGATGCCTTTAAGTATTTTAAATATTGCCTTCCAGACACCAAAAGTTCACTCAATACAATTCCGCAGCAATAAGTGCGTGTAGTTAAAAACTTCCCTACGGTTACCTAGCCCGACGCGACGTCTTCGATATTCCGATAAATGATACGTCTCTTGTTGAAATGGACTCAGGAAACACCTTATTGGCGTAGCCCGAATCGGCTACGTAAAATTTTACTACAAAATAAACATCGCATTATGAACACAAATCCACTATTTTTTAACTAATTTATTATTAATAAATACTGCTATAATTTGACATATCAGCTTATCTGGTGGAGGTATTGGGAAACCATGGAATGCTATTGTCTCTTCCAACATTCTGGCATCATGACAAGATCCCTTGTAGCCAGCCAACATATATGTGAATTTCATATCAAACGAACATGCCGTTAATATATTCTGCGAGTGATGCCCTTTTCGATTAATCCAAGCGTCCGCATTTTCCCGCCGTGGCACACATGGGACGTGTGTGCCATCTATAGCGCCAATACAACCATGCATGAAAAATTAGACTGTTTAATATGGGTACCATCATTAATACTTGCCATTTTTTAATAATTCTTTCATACGATCATATGATGCGATTACTAAGATAACGTACATCAAATCATGGCCGAAATTTATAGGAATGCTCCAGAATCAAAGGTTGAACCACTGTGTAGTCGGGCGGTCTGATGAATTCGTCATTTAGCGAACAAATAACCTTCAACACTTTAAAGAACCAACGTGAAGTTGTCTCTCTAGAATGCTAGAACAAATATGAAATGTTTCGGTTCGTAGCACCTTGTGCACAAATGGATAAAAAAAAATGAACTACTGCTCGTTCACATTCATGTTAGAAGTTAGCCTCAATAATTCCCGACTACCTAATAGGTTACTTAGTGATCTGAATGTTTCTGATTTCATACTGATCAATCTTTGAATTATTTCTGCATGGCCATTTAATATCTCTTCCACACTCATGCTGCCAGTTAGTCTTGAATTATGCATTGGTTGTGGATCTCTTCGCCTGTTACGCCTACTACAAGTCACGGCTATAACTGCCTTCGCAAGATAACTGTCATCCTCGCTATACTCGTTTTCTGAGTATACGGCATCTTCTTCCTGCTCGGATTCGGAACTATACTCGTTCATTTTGAGAATAGATTGATATCTGCTCTAAATTTTGATGTTTACCTGCTATAAATTAATTGTTAGCAAAATATAAAAAACTAATTCCCAATACCATCATACTCCGATCACCTATTCGTTTCAAAGTAAATATTAACTAAATTTTTTCCCCATAACCGGTACAAAACATGGTTAACGTAATTCAAAATATCAGATAGAAAAAATATATAAAATAGCGTAACCAACATGCTCGACGTAATTTAGAAACATGAATGAAATAAATAAATAAACATAATCCAATAAGAAGATTAATGTCAAATCTATCCCTAAAAATTAAACTACATAAAAAAGGAGTCGAACAAGAAAATCAATCGGCCGGGGGCCGGTGGGACTGAACAACGGATGCAATAATTTCTCGCCTATCGACATCAGGCAGCTGATGGAAGGTATGTTGGAGCCGTGGATGAGCATCGAAGTAATGCCACATTATCGTCCGCTGATTGGGTAGAATACCCATCTCTGTCATAATACTCATACACATCAGCATGTGATCCGTGCGACTTGATTGATCGTTACTTGTGCCCGATTGCGATCGGCTACGGAAATGACTGACTATTTCCTGCATTGCCATGAATATCATCTCATCCGTTTCATCTCTTTGCTTCCTCTTACCAGAACTGCCCCTAGACCGCGACGAACCTGCATCGGCGCCCGAACTTTTGTTGTTTCAATTGCGCGCGCTGGTGGTTGGCGTTAGATCCTTTTCTAAAACCGACCGGTTTCCAGCGTTGTCCATTGAACCGTCAAGGTTGACGTTCGCAGTACTATCATCTCGCATCGTAACTGACCCAAACCCCGAGGCCCCTACAGCATGATTTTTCTCGAAAACGTTATAGTAAAGCTCCTTGTTGCAAAGCCCCTCGTGGCAGAGATGGTTGCACTCCTTAAAAACCTGCAAATGAAATTTTATCAACAAACAAGTCTAATCATCGCGTGATCAAACAATATAGCGTAAGGCCATATATTAGACAATGCAATTACTTGAATAAAGCTCTGCCACGCATCGTCCGAGCATATGACTCGATCCGTCGACGGATCGTATCCTAGGCCGGTCCGACATTGCAACGCCTTCCAGCTCCTATATATTTTCTTCATCCTCTCCTTCTTTTGATATAATGTTGTTCTGTAGGCAGGTACCCCTTCATACTCAGTATTAAACTGCTCGGCCCATAAATCGAGGATTGCTAGGGGGAATGTTTACCGCCATTGTAGGCCAGGTAGTCATCAATTTTTTCAAGGAAATGTTTTTCCTTCGCGGGATCCCAAATGTACATCTCACCCGATGATTTGCGAGGCATTTCCTTAAGAAAGTGATAACCAAAACATAGAAACAGACTTAAAAAAAAAAAAAAGCGACGGCAGAGGAGTTGGCTCAGTATAAATTGATTGACATATTTCATCTGAGGCATGTCAATGACCCGATACATATACAGCTCCCATGGCATAGAAACCATGGGTTCGGGGTTAAACAAGTTCATGACAAGTATAACCTACAATTAAGCCCCTTAACAACAAACGTGTGCTTACATACCGGTATCTGACAATATATATCGGGTAACTGTTGGGGCTAGACTTCGTCTTCCCTTTACAACGTTAGCTTCTAATAGTTTGTCTAACAAACGATGAACTCCCTACTTTTAGGCCAGACCGAACTTATGATATTGCTTTATCATAAGCAACACTCGACCATACAATTGGGCCAGATCCAATCCACCATTCCGTTCAATCTCGAACGATGATCGCTCGTATAATATGGGCCGGACCCAATTTACGATTCTAATTCGTTTGTGAAGTGCGTTCACACTCGAACATCGAATGAACAAATCGAACATGATCTTTATAATCCACGAACGATGGATCACAAGGACAAAGGCTTGTGTTCGAACTATCGCTCGTCACTCGTATTCGACAGGTTATAAGATATATCTCCCAGAATCGTCGAACTCAATATCAACAATGACATCACATTAGTAACCGCCAAGCCCATTGTCCGAGATTAAGATTCACTCTGATAACCGTTTAATCTAAACCACCAATGGCATGCTTACACGTGTCACTTATGACAATATCTGAAACTGTCATGAGTGGTTACGGGCTCAGGCCCATCTTCCTCTATAAATAGAGGAAGACCCCCCATTCAGAAGGGGACATCTTTTATCTAACATACTTCCACTCTGCCGAAATCTCTCCAGAAACTACTTTGAGAATTCTAAAGTCACCATTGTACTCGAGAATATTCATATATAGTGAAATTACTCACTCACAGAGGAAGTAGCATATCATTGGGCGAACCTCTTTACATCTTGGTGTTGATTGAATTTTATATCCATTTTTCTGATTTGATTATCTGTTTCATATTCATTTACTGATATGAATATTGCTGTTTTTACGTTGCTTTATAAGTTTCATTACGATGTTCAAGGGCCCAAATAATCAATTATTACGTTTTCTATATTAACTTTTCTGTTAAATTTTGACTGTAGAATCACCACATCTACAGTTTGGCACCCACCATGGGGCTCTTGGATGTCTTACGTCGGAAATTTACAAAGCAACAATGGCAGCAGAACATGAATACGAGGAAGAACTTCCCCAGGGAAACCCAGTCAACCACCAAGAAGCTTCAACCTCAGAAGCAAATTCTCAAATCGCCAATCTGACGCGATTAGTTGAGGAACTGACCAAGAAGCACAACAGCCAGCAAAGTCAGATGGAGAACATCACTGCCGAGAACCAGATTCTCAAGAACCAGTTGATGTCCATCAACTCTCAGGCCGCTTACTTGTACTACTATAACCCATACTTTGGATATTCAACCGGGGCGAGTGCTGGGGGCTGGAACCCAGCAACATCACGAAATCCCCAGGGTGCGAATACTGGGGGCTCGCAACCATACACTTCCCATGACCTTCATGGAACGAGCGTTGGAGGTTGGCCACAAACCATGCCTCACCAACATCAAGCGTCAAGGTCTACGTATAGCCCTGTGGCTCCAATGCAATCCCTATTTACACCTGGGGACACTCCGACAGTAAACGAGTGGCAAGCCGAGCAGAGGCAAACAGCATCAGGATCTGAGGATAGAAGACGGATCACTCCTACACGGCGTTCGATGCCAGACAGACCACTACCACCAGGTCCCATTCAACAAGGGACTGCGAACGTTGAAGACTTGATGAGAAGCATAATGTCCGAGGAGATGAGGACATTGGAGGCTCAAATAGAGCAACGCTTTTCCTCCCAGTTACATAGGGCAACAACCTCCACCCCAGGGTTTGACGATCTAGCTCGTGGTGTTCAAGAAACGCCACTTACAAGCCGCATCACCAACACCATCACTCCCAAGTTTGGAAGTATTTCTTTTCCTCAGTTTGACAGAATGTCAGATCCACATGACCACTTCCTTCAGTAAAAACACGTCGTTCAGTCGACGAACATTCCGAACGACATGCTCGATGATATGATGTGCAAGTTGTTCGCACAAAAGTTTGAAAAGAGCAGCATTGAGATGGTTCTGCAACCTCCCTCCAGAGTCGATAGACTCGTTCGATAAACTCTCTCTTGAGTTCATGCGGAGCTATTCTGTTCACATCCAGTCCGGAAAGACAACCAAGGATCTCTGGGGTGTGATTCAGGGACCACACGAGTCGCTGCGCGCTTACATTAAGTGCTTTAGCAAAGCGATTTCTGAAATCTCCGGGCTCGACGACGGCACGGCGAGAGAAGCGTTGAAGAAGGGCTTGAGACACAAGTCCTTGTTCAAGAACGAAATCTGTGCTCGGTACCCCCCGACGATCCAGGATGCCATGCACCGAGCGAAGGGATTCATCGAACTGAAGGAGGAGAATGAGCGAGTAGAACGAGACCTTGCTCGAATGAGGGATGAACTTTCAAAGGCTCGCAAAGAGTGAGAAAAGTCCTTGAGATGCGAAAGCCCATGCCCACAACGTCGAACGGAGAGCAGAGTCGAACGATCGACCAGGCGTGATCATAAGCGTCCCCTCTCACCACCTAAGTATGCTCTCGGCATAAGTCCCCCGGAACTCATCGCTCACCTTAAGCGCCAGGACTTTGTCACTTGGCCAAAGAAGTTGCCCGAGAACCCAGCCAGAGACACGAGCAAATACTGTGAGTTCCACCGAGATCATGGTCACCATACTATTGATTGCAGAGCACTAAGAGAAGAAGTGGCCGAGCTTTTGAAGAAGGGCCATCTTCGTGAATTCCTGACGGACAAGGGCAGAGAGACTTACAGACTTGGCAACGAGTCGAAAGAGCGCAGGGTGGTACAGCAGATCGAAGACACACCTTCGCCTCCGCCTATTCGAAAGACAATCGGAGTCATCTGTGGGGGTTCAATTTACAGTGGAGAGATTGTAACAAGTGTCAAGTCCCACCGAAGGAAGGCCACACAGCCAGTCGCGACGACACTCCAAGAAGATCCAGTCGAACACTAGATCAGCTTCCACAGCAGCGAAGCCACTAGTCTAAGCCGACCCCACGACGATGCGTTGGTTTTAACGTTGAACGTGTCGAACTGCGAAGTAGGTCGCATTCTCATTGACAATGGAAGTTCTGCAGATGTCATTTTCCTCTCAACTTTGAGAGAAATGGAATTGTCGGAGTCAGAAATTGAGAGTTCGACGACCGTCTTGACAGTTTTAACGGAGAATCGACCGCTGCTGTTGGAAAAATCAAACTTCCTGTTTTTGCAGGAGGAGAAAACAAATTAACCACCTTTTTGGTTTTAGACTGCCCATCTGCCTACAACATCATTCTTGGTAGGCCATGGATACACGTCATGAAGGCAGTACCGTCTACATATCATCAGAGAATCAGGTTCCCAACGAAGAGAGGGGTTAAGGAAATCAAAAGGAACCAAGAAATCGCGAGGACATGTTATTTACATTCTCTGAAGATGAAGAGGACCGATCGCTTATAGCAACTAGAGCAGAAGATAGAATCGAGTGATCGGGTATAGCCAGACGTCGAACAACTGGATGAGATCCAGATAGACCCAGCCCAGCCAGATCGAGTCATCAACATTGGCTCTCTACTCGACGACACTACTCGTACACAGCTCCTGTGTTTCCTTCAGAATAATCAAGACTGCTTTGCATGGTCGCACAAGGACATGCCAGGCATTGATCCAGAAGTGACGACGCATCGACTCAACGTCGATCCAAGCTATAAGCCTGTTAAGCAGAAACGAAGAAAACTTGGTATCGAGCGGAACAAGATCATTAATGATGAAGTACGAAAGTTAATCGAGGCTGGATTCATTAAGGAGGTGCAGTATCCTGACTGGCTAGCGAACTTTGTGATAGTCAAGAAGAAAAATGGAAAATGGAGAGTATGCATTGACTTCACTGACTTGAACAAAGCCTGCCCGAAAGACAGTTTTCCACTTCCACACATCGATCGTTTGGTTGATGCTACCGTGGGTCATGAATTACTCTCGTTCATGGACGCATTTTCAGGCTACAATCAGATCCTCATACATCCCGACGATCAAGAGAAGACAGCGTTCATTACAGGAAGGGGAATCTATTGTTATAAAGTCATGCCATTCGGGCTGAAGAACGCGGGTGCTACATATCAAAGGCTTGTCAACGCAATGTTCGCTGATCAACTCGGTCGAACGATGGAGGTATGCATAGATGATATGCTGGTCAAATCATTGAAGGCTACAGACCACATTGGACACCTTTCAGAGTGCTTTTCGGTACTTAGACAACACAACATGCGTTTGAATCCCTCCAAATGCTCGTTTGGTGTCTCGTCTGGGAAGTTCTTAGGTTACATTGTTACGCGGCGAGGAATCGAAGCAAACCCTGACCAGATACGAGTAGTAATGAACATGCCTTCAACGAAGAATAAGCGAAAGATCCAGAAGTTGACTGGACGAATAGCGGCGCTGAACAGATTCATTTCTGGATCGACCGACAAGTGCCAGCCATTTTTCAAACTGCTCAAAGGGAACAAGAAGTTTGAGTGGAACGAACAGTGCCAACAAGCTTTTGACGAGCTGAAAAGGTATCTGTCCACACCTCCAATACTAGCCAAACCAGAGACAGGAGAGAGTTTATTTATTTACTTATCTGTAACTGAAGTTGCGGTAAGTGCCGTTCTTATGTGAGACTCGAATGGTGAGCAACCGGTCTACTACATCAGCAAGTCATTACTCGATGCAGAGACAAGATACCCGGTGGTTAAGAAATTAGCACTTACCCTCATAACTGCTGCAAGGAAGCTGATGCCATATTTCCAATCACATTCGATCGTCGTTATGTCAACATATCCTTTACGAGCCATTCTCCATAGTCCAAACTTGTCTGGACGCTTGACAAAGAGGGCAGTAGAGTTGAGCGAATTTGACATCGAGTACCGGGTTCGAACCAGCCTAAAATCACAAGTACTTGCTGACTTTGTAGCCGAACTCACTCCCGATCCTTCTACGCCACAAACTCAAGTAGAATTGGACACTCATGGTGGACGGAGCATCAAACGTCAAAGGATCTGGAGTAGGAGTAATTTGTCAATCCCCTGATGGCGAGGTAATCGAGCAATCATTTCGATTGGGATTTAGTGCCTCGAACAATGAAGCTGAGTACGAAGCCCTAATTGCTGGGATTCGATTGGCAAAGGCACTGGGGGCTCGACGTTTGAAGATTCAGAGCGACTCACAGCTCGTTGTGAACCAAGTGTTGGGAGAATACACAGCCAATGATACGAGAATGGAAGCTTATCTGAACGTTGTTCGTTCGCTTGTACAGCATTTCGAAGAATACTCGATTGAATAAGTGTCAAGGGATCTTAACACACAAGTGGACGCCTTGGCATCATTTGGTTCAACTTCAGAGACGAATATACGTCGAAGCATCCCAGTCGGATATATTGAGGAACCAAGAATCCAGATCGAATCTACAATCATCACAGACGAAGCCTCAGATGACTGGCGAACGCCCATAGTTGCTTACCTGATGGAAGGAGATTTACCAGAAGCCAAGCAGGAAGCTCGAAAGCTCAAAACTAAAGCTGCAAGATTTTCACTAATCAACGACATCATCTTTCAATGTTCGTTCGATGGCCCCTATGTTCGATGTCTCGATAACAAAGAAGCTACATACGTTCTGAAGGAAGTTCATGAAGGCGAATGCGGAAACCACTCTGGGGGACGATCATTATGCAACAAAGTCAAGCGACAGGGCTAATACTGGCCCACTATGCTTCAAGACAGCGAAGACTTTGTCAGACGGTGTGATAAATGCCAAAGACACTCCCCCGTTTTCCACCAGCCAGCAGAACGACTATCGAGCATCGCATCTCCATATCCATTCATGAAGTAATCGATGGATATAGTGGGCCCATTACCCAGGGCGAGCGGTCAACGCAAGTATTTGCTTGTACTCACTGATTATTTCACCAAGTGGGTTGAGGCAGAAGCATTTGCGGAGGTGAAGGACTCAGACGTCGAAAGTTTCATTTGGAAGAACATTATCTGCAGATTTGGCGTGCCCCAAGAGATTGTTACAGACAACGGATCTCAATTCATTTCGGACAACTTTAGAAAATTCTGCCAAGGATGGAACGTCGAGCTTAGCTTTTCCACCCCTAGATACCCTCAAGGGAATGGTCAAGCAGAAGCAACCAACAAGACGATTGTTCAGAATTTGAAGAAGAAGCTCGAGGCTCGAAAGGGTCGATGGGCAGACGAACTTCATGGCGTACTTTGGGCGTACAGAACCACTCCTAGAAGAGCGAACGGTGAATCTCCATTCTCACTAACCTTCGGTGCAGAAGCTGTTGTCCCAGTAGAAATTGGTGTCCCTACACTCTGGCGTCAATTGGCTTTTGAAAATGAAAGTCAGAATCAAGAAATACTCAACGATAGTCTGGACGTTCTTGACGAAAAACGAGATCAAGCCTTAGTTCGCATGGTGAACTACCAGCAATCGGTGGCAAAGTACTACAACTCAAAAGTTCGAACTTTCAACGAAGGAGATCTCGTACTTCGCAAAGTATTCCAGAACACTACCGAGCCAAATGCAGGAAAGTTGGGAGCAAATTGGGAAGGTCCTTACAGGATTTTGAAGGTTATCCGACCAGGCATCTACCGTTTGGAGACGAGCGATAGAGTAGAAGTTCTTCGTAGTTGGAACTCACATCACCTTCGTAAATATTACTTGTAATTTTTAAACTTTTTGTCCAACACTTGTAATTTTTTTGTGATTTGTTTTTGTAAAGACTAGATTCGTTACAGCAAACGTTCGACACACGTTCGAACATGTAGGTCTACGCCTCTGATTATTTCGAGTTCAACCAGCTTGAACTACGTTCGACTTGATCGCTAAACGCTGGGTACGTAGGTAGCTCGTATACGTTTGTATGAGTCCAGTCGCAAAAAACAAACAATTTCATTGTTCGATCGAACTACGAATGACTTGATCCCTAAACATTGGGTATGTAGGCAACTCATCACACTTGAATGAGTGCAGCTACATTACTTTATCAAAAACATGTTTTCAATATCAACGTTCGTCTTTACGAATGAATGCAGCTACATTATCAAGAAAGTGCAAAATCATATTTGTAATGCTCAACGTTCGTCGTTATGAACTAGTGTTACCTAACATTATCTTACTACTATCGTTCAATATTCAACGTTCGTCGAGCTATTATCATACTCCAATTCTTTACTGATTGTCTGAGTAATTCTCTTTTCGACTCTCAACATGCGACACTTCGCATCATCAACACACAAACATATATGTGAACAAAAATTTAAAATTCATTAATGAATTGAAAAATTGATAGTTTACAATTCAATGTTTAATCAAAATCAAAAGAAAAATAAAACAATTATTTTTATCCCGCGTCTAGCGGTCTTCCGAAGGGTTATCAGCGACTAGGGGCTCAACTCCCGTCGGCTCTTCGATGCTCGGTGCTGGAGCAGCTTCTTCGGCTGTGGCGGCTGTCGAACACTCGGCTCCCTCGGGCGACTCTTCATACAGCTCGATTTCCTCGTCGACATCAGCATCGACTAGGAGTCCTTGCTTGTACTCCTTTAACAGATCATAACGAGCCTTCAAAGTCGCCCTCGAGTACTCGTTGATGATATCAGCTATGAGCTTCGAGTTTTCCACCACGCGCTTCGTATTGTCAGCTTCGAGACAGAGAATCTTTGCAGTTGCTTCGTTATATCGCTCGACCATGACCTTCATCATGTCCGAGCCCTCTTTGGCCTGCTGCAAAACATTTTGAAGCTGCCCAATTAAATCTTCAGAGCATGCCTTGACATCTCTGAAATTACACTCGATGTCCAGCAGCTTCTGTTCACGCTCTCTCTCTCTCTCTCTCTTCAAGCTCTCGCTCCCTGATTTCGAGCTCTTTTATTCGAGCCCTCTGTTCGAGAATTTTCTCGTTAGTTCACCTCACTAGCCCCATCGCTCGAATATTAGTCTGCAATGTTAGTTTTCAAGTCAGCATTTTGATTGTTATATTCAAATGTACAAAGAACAATTCACAAATTCATAAATACATACCTTCAAGCCATCCCATAACAGATCGTCAAGATGGCTTTGAAGAGGACCCCGACTCAATGTCTCAGCGTCCGCATCAGAAAGGAGCTGATTCATAATTTGAACGCTCGTCGCCTTGTCTTCAAGCAGCCTCACGCTTGGGGATAGATCCACATCCACTTGCGGATGTTCCCCAACAACAATTGAAGGCTCGACGTTCGGCTCGGGAGTCGCTACCTTCGACCTTTTACTCCGCTTCACAGGGATTTTTCGTTTCCCCTTTTCAACTGCTTTCATCTTCTTGGCAGGAGGAGTGGCAGGCTTCGCTGGAGGCTCGGGTGAAGATTCAAGAACGAGCAAAGGAACAGGCTCCTTAGCCTTACCCGCGTTCTCTGCTGCCGCTGCAGCAGCCCTCGTAGCTTCTTTTGCTGCCTTTCTTTGGGCAAGCAGCTCCTCCGGCAATGGAAACACCACGCTCATCGTGTACAACGCAAAGTCTGCGATTAAAGCCTCCTCGTCAGATAATGCGTCGATGAATAATGGAGGGCCGAAGAGTCTCCTCAACGCTCCCCTGATTATAAATAGCCAATCTACCCAGGAAGAAACTCGTTTAGGAATACCTGATGGGATTTCCATAAAATCCTTCCAAAGGCTCGACGCTCTGAACCGTATGGGGTCCTGTATCTCATCCCACTCCCTGTTCGGCAAAGCGAGCAGTCGTTCAAGCTTTTCCTCGAACAGGAGACCTTGAGGAGGTGGCTTCTTGGATTCTTTATCTGCACAACAAAAGAAATAAACATTAAAAGTCGAGTATTGAAAAGCTTCATACCTTCGACTCTCGTCGTTCGACACTTACGAAGAATTCCCCACAACGGGTAAAATGCATTGGCGAGTCCTCCCATTGACTTCTCATTGATATGCATAAAGAAATAATGGTCCTGCCAGTATCTGTCAGCGTTCTTCATCTCGCCGACAACTTGCTTCTTCCTACGAGGATACATCGAATATCGCCCGTGATCTTTCGAGTTCTCCTGGGGATAGTAGATTGCGAGTACGTCATCTATAGAAAGTTCGACGCCCGCTTCACTCGACAGTACGATCAATCCCAAGAAAACCCTCATTCCGTTGGGCATCAACTACGGAATAGCAAGTTGGTAGTGACTAATACACTGAATGAGGAGAGGAGGAAGAGTAAGTCGTAGTCCGCACTCAAAATAGATGGTATACATGCATATCTATCCTTCGGATACGGTGTCTGCTCGTTTGTCTTTCATCGGCAGACGAAGTTGGACTTCATTGGGAAAGCCAAATCTACCACGGATCTCAGCCAAGTCATCTTCCGTCAAAACAGACTTAGGGTTCGACGTTCGTAGAAAGGACTGAACACTCAGTTGCTGTGGTGGCTTCGTCAATCGAGCGATGGGAAGAATTGACAAAACCTCTGCAACCAACGTCGTCGCCGGTCGACTCCTCTCAGACGCTGCGTTACTAGTCCCAGTGTCCGTCCGACTATGTTCGAATGCATATTCGAATCTCGAGCGTTGAGTGTTCGAAGCCAGCTCTTCATCATCCGAACTAGTATCACTTGAGTCAGTACTCGTCCACTCTACTTCCACGTCTTCGATGATTTGCTTGTCCTTATCCATGACTCGCAAACTAAATCTGAGACGAACGATGAAAGGATTTCGGATCTAAAAGCATCCATCTAAAGCCAGATCCTATGAAGCTATGGATGAACACGAAGAACAGCAAGCCAAAAAACCCAAAGAAAAGCCCATAAAAGCTCGCTAAAAACCCCTCAACCGATTCACTCACCCCAAGAAAATGCAGAAAAACTAACCAGAAAGATTCGGAAGTAGAATGAAAAACACTTTACTAAACTAAAATTACATAAAATGGAGGAGAAGAAGGAAAGAAATCTTGCCTGAAAATTCGAAGGTCTGAGGATACTCTGGGTTCTGAGTTTTCGAAATACTCCAAATGATTGAAATAGGGAATGAAAGGGGGTATACGAAGAGTTATATAGCTTTGCAGTGCATCCAACGGTCTCGATTTATCAGGAGGCGTTTGATCAAACGGTGTGAATAAAGGAACTTTTCGTATTCCCGCTCGAAGGATCGTACGTTGCAACGGTTCGAATCCCCAAAAATCTCGCCTATTCCAGCTGTAATTTCATACGTCACAACGGTGTAAATTCCAACAGAAAATAATGATGCCGTTTCGAAATACCCATTCAATGCACGCCACGTGTATGTAGATAATATCTCTCACTGGGCTCAAGATTTCCCATCGATTAATTCGTCAGTCTGTTCAGATTTTCCTGATCTGATGTAACCACGACTGATACGATTTTCTCGCTAACGATCAAACACTCTATCGAGGATCCATCGCTCGATAGAGTGGGGGGCTATCTGTTGGGACTAGATTTCGTCTTCCCTTTACAACGTTAGCTTCTAATAGTTTGTCTAACGAACGATGAACTCCCTACTTTTAGGCCAGACTCAACTTATGATATTGCTTTATCATAAGCAACACTCGACCATACAATTGGGCCAGACCCAATCCACCATTCCGTTTAATCTCGAACGATGATCACTCGTATAATATGGGCTGGACCCAATTTACGATTCTAATTCGTTGTGAAATGCGTTCACACTCGAACATCGAACGAACAGATCGAATATGATCTTTATAATCCACGAACGATGGATCACAAGGACAAAGGCTTGTGTTCGAATTATCGCTCGTCGCTCGTGTTCGACAGGTTATAAGATATATCTCCCATAATTGTCGAAACCAATGTTAACAATGACATCACATTAGTAACCGCCAAGCCCATTGTCTGAGATTAAGGTTCACTCTGATAACCGTTTAATCTAAACCACTAATGGCATGCTTACACGTGTCCCTTATGACAATATCTGAAACTGTCATGAGCGGTTACGGGCTCAGGCCCATATTCCTCTATAAATAGAGGAAGACCCCCCATTCAGAAGGGGACATCTTTTACCTAACATACTTCCACTCTGCCGAAATCTCTCCAGAAACCACTTTGAGAATTCTAAAGTCACCATTGTACTCGAGAATATTCATATATAGTGAAATTACTCACTCACAGAGGAAGTAGCACATCGTTGGGCGAACCTCTTTACATCTTGGTGTTGATTGAATTTTCTATCCATTTTTCTGATTTGATTATCTGTTTCATATTCATTTACTGATATGAATATTGCTGTTTTTACGTTGCTTTATAAGTTTCATTACGATGTTCAAGGGCCCAAATAATCGATTATTACATTTTCTATATTAACTTTTCTGTTAAATTTTGACTGTAGAATCACCACATCTACATCTATTGTTGTATTATGTTTTTGCTAACTTTGCCTTTTTTTGATTTTTAAACGATTTTTTACTTTAAATTTTTTATCTTTATTTCGGATTTATTTTTGGGTTTTTTTTGTGTGTTTTTTGTTTCTTTTGTTCTATTTTTTAAACACCTTTTTTTTTTAAGGATTCTGCATGCAAATGTTTTTTTTTGGTATCTTTTTTGTTTGTTTTGTTTTATATTTTAAAAATCCTTTTTTTTTTTTTTTACGTTTTTGCATGTATATAACCTGAAATTTTTTTATGGGTTTTTTTTAAAACAGTAAAAAATGGAGAAAATGAGATATATATTTTATTTTGTTATAATTATTTTATTAGGGTTAGTTTTTTCCGATTCTTTTGAGTCTAAAGACTTTTGTTCTTTTTTTTTTTTTTGTTTTTTGTTTTATTTTTGTTTTAATTTTTTTTCTTTAAATGAGTATGACTACAAAAGAATTTTTTATTTTTTGCTTTTTTTTTCGTTTTTATTATTGTTAGTACTATTGTCATTTTGATTTTGCATTTTCATTATTCGGAGAGATTTTAGGAAGAATTATACTTATTATAATTATAATATTTATCTTAACTAACTGCTTTTATTATATAATACTTAGTTTATTTATTTATTTTTTTTCTTCCTTCCCCGTGCAATGCACGGGAATTAAACTCGTAAATACTAAAAAAGAAAGAGGAGATAATATGTGTATAGTAAGTTACAATAGTATGAAATTAAGATTGTTTCTTTTTCCTGCAACAGTTATAGATAGTACGAGTGTTATGCCCGGGCGTTGCACGGGGAGAGAAGAAAAAACAAAAATGAAAAAATTGAGAAATATATAATAAAAACAGTTGATTTAAATATAGAGTAAAATTACATTAAGTTTGTTTTTTTAGTATTTACTATTATAATATTAAAATACAGATTTCATGTTTATATTAAAATATCTGAGTTATATATACAAACAAACATATATAGATATATGTTTATAAACAAAAGTCTTGCAACTCAGATAGTTTTTGCTAAGCTGTCGTCAACCATGTTTAATCTTCTTCAGCTTTTCTTCTGATCTGTTACGATAGAAAATCAAAATTTGTTATTTTATACTTGTTTATGAAATTGATGTAAGCATAATGACATAATATATAATTATATATAATAGATTATCATACATAGTTTCTTTTCATTTTTTGGATAAATCAGCTGAAGATGATTGTATTTCTGGTATAGGATGTTCGTGCTGGGGACTGAAATAATAAGAAATTTATTTGTATAATAGTTATTTATTTAGTTATATATATATGAAGTAAAGAAAATAAAAATTCAAAAAATTATAAATAATAATATACCTTGATTCAATTTTTTCTGTTGTGGGTTCGGTCAAATGAAATTATCTTTTTGTAGTTTTTTTGGTTTCTGGTTGTGGTGTTTTTGGATCTAATGATGCTAGTGGTTGTGGGATATATTGGGGGGATTTAATTGGTGATGCAGGCAATAACATTAATGATTCATCATCGTCGAAGGTTTTAATAACTGTTGCATCAATAAAAGAACCTCTTGGACGAAACTGAATCGAAAATATTTTCAACATGCCTTTAAGTTGATCAAGGAGAGGGGGAATGATATTCGGATTAGTGTATCCATCTTGTATTGTTAATATGGAGCATGGTTTATTTACCAATGCTTGAACTGTTTTTCCAAGCACCACAACATTCATTCCACCAGTACTATCCTCGATTCGAGTATTGATTTTGTACCTATTATAAATATAAAAAAGTTAAAATATATTTATTATTTAAAAGTATTTTATTTAATTTTTTTGTAGTAAAAGTAAAGGAAATTACCAGTTGACTGGTATTATTGTTAAATATGCGTGCGTGTCACACCACCATGAGGTTCCTGATTGTTTGACACGTTTGTAGCATCGTGGACAAGCATTGTAAAACCAACCTTGTTGTGCATTAAGTTCGGTGATCGTTGCTTTTGTTGTAAATTTTTTGTCCTGTTGTTTGAATATACAATATTTAATAAATTATAGTTTATAAATAAAATGTAATAAATAAATATTTACCTGATTTTGGTATGGATCTAACGCTCGGAGCTCTGCTATTGTCATTCTATTCATAATCTTTTGTTCTTCTAATGTTATCGATTTTTGGGTTGATGAAGCAATAAAGTCTATTGCTTAAATAGAATGACTGAACCTGTAAACAAATAATATATTAAATAATAGTTTGTTTTGTAATTATTAAATATAAATTATGTTGATATATTTGTAATAAATATTTATAATACCTTTTTTTAATTTTTTTGCATTCAGCGATATCTGGTTCAAGATAAAGTGAAGTTTCAGAAGTGCTTGCTACGTAAAGTCCACCTGTATATTTATAATTAATGAAATTAATAATTAAAAATGTTTATTATTCTTATTCAATATAAATTTGTACTATTTTGTGTTCTATATATACTTACCAAGATATTATTTAACTACCATGGCTGTGAAGGCAATTACCACTGGTTCTGACATTGTTTGAACTGTATTTTCGTCAATTTCTCCCCATAGAGTTATATTTAACGATTCCTCTCTGTAAAATATAAGGAATTTAAATTAATAATATATTAATAAAATAATTTAAATTTATTGAGAATATATTTATAATAATATATAATTTGTAATTACCTGATATTCTGAATTGTTAAGTTTCATCTTTTAACCAGTCTGTTGCCTACATTGAATTCTTCAATGCCTTTAACAGATACAAGGCGACCAATGGCATCTAGTATAGCATTATAAATATAAAGTTATTATTTATTAATAGTAATATAATAAATATTTAGAATTTTAGTTAATAAATATATATATTATAGACTATATATTATGTACCTGAAAAAAGGTCATTAATGTCAACTCTTGATGTTAACTGGTCGTACTCAGCAAAATTAAATTTGTATCGAGGTATTTCTTGAATATCTTCTTGAACTTCCTTAAAAATTGTTGATCATGCAAATTGTAGTATTGCTCTGTGTGGAACAATTTTATATCTTTGTTTATTGGCTGAAACAAAGAAGTTACTGATTTCATATATGTTGCCCACTTGTATTGTATTTGTGATGAAATCAGCATCTTTTGCACGAACAAATCCATGTATTGCTTCATCCTGTAAAAAAGATATAATAAATTTTTATTATCTATAAATTGATTAATAATATAAATTGTTAATTATTATTATATAAAATTTACATAAAATATAAATGTAATTACCTGTTCATCTACTAATAAGCAGTCAACGCTTATTACACGACCAGTATTATAATCTGTATTTCTCCGTAAGCGACAAACTCGTCCACGGATTGTCTCGTATGGTTCTCCTGGTTTCAATATTCGTAGTGGACTAAACATGTTCTATAGATAAGAAAAATATGTAAATAAATTTATAAAAAAAAATAATATGCTAAATTTGGAAACTAAAATTGATGACAATTTTTTGATAATATAATATTTAAAGACAGTTTATATTTATTAAATATGAAAATTTTGTAATAGATTAATAAATTTGATTAATTTTATGTAATATTTCTTTGTCGACAATATTTTTAATATGATTTGAATATTTAATAATTGAATTATGTATTAAAATATGTAAATCTTTTGGTGATGTTACTCTAGATAATGCAACATATAATTGTCCATGACTAAAAATTTCATTTTCTAAATAAAGTCCAACTTTATTTAATGATTGATCTTGACTTTTGTTTATTGTTATGGCATAACATACTTTAAAGGGAATTGTCGTCTTTTTAATACAAAAGAATATTTAGATTCATTTACAATTATTTCTATTCTTGGTATATAAAATTTTTCACTTATGTCGTTAGAATTAATAATACGACCTTCAACAATTCTAGTTGTTAGTTGTGTTATGATAAGTCTTGTTCATTACATAATCCTGTTGGTTGGTTAAGATTTCGTATTAACATAACAGGAATTCGAATTTTTAATTCCAATTCATGTGGAGGTAATCCATTAAAATTAAGTGTGTGTAAAAATTCCGAAAGATATAAAAGATTTAGTTCATCAAGATTTCTAGATTATGATAAAATAGTATTACAACTATAATAAATTTTTGTTTCTGTGAGTATTAAGCTTAATAAGTATTTATTTATTGCATTAGTTATTGTATTTTTAGGTGTAATGATTGCTCTTTGTTTTAAATAATCAATATTGTTAAAATTATCTGGAAAATTTTCATATATTGTGGTAGAAATACATTCAATAGAATTTATATCATATGGGATTATATGTTTTTCTGGTATTTTAATCCATGTAGCATCTTCATTTTAAGTATCTTTTATTACATCTACTGTTCCATCACTAATATTTAAAATTCATTCAAAGAAGTTATTAATTTCTATTTGTTCATCAATAGAGCAATTAAGTTTTTTTAATCGCATATTTTCTGTTAAAGTAAATATTTGAAAATATGACCAAAGGTAAGAATTGTTTATCGTTACATCAATTATATTTTCTTTTGTTCCGTTTGGAATAACTGGTAATATTTGTCTAAAATCACCACCTAAAATAACTGTCATTCCTCCAAAATAATGATTAAAATCATTTCTTAATATTATTAAAATAGCTGATAATATTATTTACGTAATTTTGATTTTTATGACGTTTCGACTGCCTTGAATAGTTAATATTTTTATGTGCATTTTCTTTCATTGTTAAAAAATTTTTTGCTACACAAAAAGAAAAACAACAACATGAAATATTGTTAGAAAATATAAATTATACGTATAAATATAACTACAAAAAATTTGAATGACTAATTTATTTAGTAAAAAAAAAAAGCACTTAAACAATAAAAAAATTGATGAAACAAATATTAAAATAAAATATTATAAATAAAATTTGTTTTCCTACGGATTTTTTTAATTAAAAAAGTATGAAAGACGGGAAAAATTCAAAAATTTAATGAATAACAGAGATGTTAAATAAAGTTAAGAAAAAAAAGTAATTAATATTAAAAAAATCTAAAAATGAATATAAATTAAAAATAATTAACAAAGAGAAGTATTATTCTGAGTTTTTATTTTTATTTTTAATTTTTACTAATTTAAAATTTTATATTTTTAACATATTATTTAACATGCGTAATTTTAGTTTTTATTATTAGCAAATATTTAATAAAATATTATTTTTTTTCCTAATTAAATTTTTGTTCTATGTTTATTATTATTATTTTTGTTAATTAATACAGCTTTTATAGTTACAAATTTTTATAATTTATTACTTTAAACTGATTTTTATGTTTAATATTTTAATATAGTTGTGTTGATATATTTTTTAATTAGATAAAAAAGTTTTTTTTTTGTATTTTTTGTTCGTAAATTATTTATAAATATAGAACTTATATTTTCTTTTGTTTGTATTTGTTTTTTATTACTATTATCATATTTCTTTAATTTTAATGATTGAAAATCTTTGAATATGAATTATATGATTTGTTAAATTTATTTAATAAATTCATATTTGTATATAATAAATTGTTTGAATTTGGATTTATATATTTTTGTCTATTTTTTAAAATTTGTTGTTAATTTCATTTTACAACACATGTTATATTATTAAATACATGTCATATTATTAAGAGCAAAAATTTGACAAATATTAAGGAAATATATAAACAAATTTGATATTTTTTTTCATTTAATTTTAGTTAATTATAATTTATGATATTTAATGAAAATATTAATCTATATTTAAATTTTCTAAGTTTTTTTTTTTCCGTAAAAGAATTATATTGATTACATTAAACAATAACTAAACTAAGTAATTTTTGTTGTTTATAAACTATCAATTTTCTACAATACAGATTCAAAGTAACTAAAAATGTATATGGAAGAAAGTCTCTAATATTACATTATCAGATTACATGATACAGCAGAAAAAAAATTACAATAAAATTTACAATAGTTGCCAACTGTAAAAAAAGTTCTATACAAAAATGCTGATAATAAATATGAACATCTTCTTTTCAAAAAAAAAAAAATATGAACATCTTAAAAACTTAATAAAAAAGAAGATAAACCCCTGGGTAATTAAAAAAAAAAAAAGAGGGAAAAATTATAAAAAGTTACAAAGGATAAAGATAAGAGAAAATAATAATATAACAGTAAAATCGTAACCGGCAACAAAGAAGGAGGAAAGGAAAAAAAAACAACTTTTAATATAATCAATCTCATATAGCAATCTAAATAAACAATTTAATATACACATAACATAACAAAGGTTTTGAAAATTATAAATAAACAATTTGTAGAGGGAAAAAAAAGGTAAAAATTATTAGATTAAGCTCAAATCTCTTATGTGATAAGAATATCTATAAAGAATAACTCAATTATAATTCAACTGCGTCTTTTGTAGCTACCAAATGAAATGTTTGGGAATTTGCAGTGCGTGACAAATTTAATAGTGAGAAAGAAAGAATGATAGACAGAGAGAAGAAAACAAAGAGAGAAGATAAAATAGTTAAAAAGATTGTCAAAAATGAGAGATATTCAGTATACGTAATATAAAGAATCAAAGAGTAAGATTAAGAGTAAAACAAAAAAAAAAAAAAAAATCTGTTAAGACAGAGGACGACAGAGGGGGAAAAATGAGATGAGAATAAATATTAAGTCAAGTGAACAAAATACTAACATATTACTTAATATACTAAAAGGATGTAGACTTTCACTGTTTAGTAAATAGTAACATGTATATTAAAATGACTCCTTTATCTTTCAAACCGTTTGTCTTTATCTTTCAAACCGTTTGTTTTTCCCTGGTTTGCACAGTGTTCTCCCGGTTTTGCCCCTCTGCCATTGTTCGGACATTTTTTCCCCTTTTTTTGTGTCTACCGGTTATGTAGTGTATAGTACTTTTCCCTTTTTGCCCTTGAAACCCTATTTATGGGTTTGTCTTCTACTTACAGCCGTCCCTCTCCTCATTTGTTTTATGCCTCTTTATTGTTTTGTTCTTTTCCTTACTTCTTCTTCGGTCCTCTCTCTCTCTCTCTCTACATTTTTTTAGTTCTCCAAACCCCTTCTTTTTCGCTCCTCTCTCTCTCTTATGTTTGTCTTCCTCTTCCTCTTGCCACCGCCCCTCTCTTCATTTGGTGTTTGTTTGCTCAATGTTCATCTCTTTTGGTTTTTTTTCTTTCGGCTGCTCTCTCTTCCTCTTTAGAGTGCATGTATTTTGGGTTTTGAAATCCTAGGTTTTGGTTTTTGTTGATGTGTTTACCTATTATTTCTCTTTTTTTCCCCTCATTTTTTTTTCATCCGGTGGGTTTGTTTTCTCCGATTTTGGCGATTTATTTGACTGTTTTTTTTTTTGGATTTTCAGATCCTAGCTCTTGGTTTTTGTGGTTGTGTTCACGGATTTTCTGCTCCTTTTTTTTCCCCCCTCCTGGATTTGTTTTGTCAGATTTTTAGGGTTTGATTTTGGGTTTTTTTTTTTGGTGTGTATTATTATTTTTTATTTCTTGGTTTTTGTTCGTGTGTTTATTGATTTTCGGCTGCTCTCTTTCTCTCTTTAGATTTTGTGCATTTTGGATTTTGAAACCCTAGGTTTTGGTTTTGCTTATTGTGTTTACTGATCCTTTCTCCTTTTTTTTTTTTCTTGGTGGGTTTATTGTTTCAGATTTTTAAGGTTTGATTTTAGGGTTTTTTTTTTTCTATGGTTTGTATAATTTTTTCCTTTTTTTGGGTTTTTGTTACCATCTTCACCGATTGTGTCTCTTCGTTTTTTTTTTGGTGAGTTTGTTTTATTGGATTTTTTGGATTTTATTTTAGGGTTTTTTTTTTTAGTGTGTATTGTCTTTTTGTTATTTTGTTGTTGTATGATTTTTATTTTAGAGTTTTAGTTTTAGCTTTTGTTATTTGTTTTGTTGAAAAAAAATTCCCTTTTTTTCTTTTACAATTTTTTAAAATTTTCCGGCTCTTTTAAATTTTTTTTGGGTTTTCTGATTTTTTTTCCCTTCATTCTGTGCATGTGTTTAGTGGAAGAAAAATATTTTTGATTAAAAAAAGGTATATTTTTGTTTTGCTTCCATTTATTTCAGTAACTTTTCTCCCTTTTTTTTTTCCTTCTTTGATGTAATATAAATTAATTTTGATATTTATAATTCCTTAATTTGTTTTTGTAGATTGGAGAGGTAATGCTGCTAAAATGACTAATAGGGAGTGTTACCAAAGATCTTGAAGACTTTTTGTTTCTGATGTTTGTAATTTTTTTTTCCCCTTTTTTCATTTTTGTTTTTTCTTCTCTTCCCGTACAACGCACGGGCATGACACTCGTTTAATGCTATGATATGAGAAAATAATAATATAACAGTAAAATCATAACTGGCAGGAAAGAAACAGGAAGGGAAAAAAAAAACCTATAACATAATCAATCTCATATAGCAATCTAAATAAACAATTTAATATACACAAAACATAAGAAAGGTTCTGAAAATTTTAAATAAATAGCTCGTAGGGAAAAAAAAAGTAAAAATTATTAGATTAAGCTCAGATTTCTTATGTGATAAGAATAGCTATAAAGAATAGCTCAAATATAATTCAACTGCATCTTTTGTAGCTACCAGATGAAATATTTAGGGATTTGCAGTGGGGAACAAATTTAATAGCGAGAAAGAAAAAATGATAGACAGAAAGAAGAAAACAAAGAGAAAAGACAAAAAAGTTAAAAAGTTTGTCAAAAATAAGAGATATTCGGTATACATAATAAAAAAAATCAAAGAGTCAGATTAAGAAAGGGAAAAAAAAAACAAAAAACAAAAATCAGTTAAGACAGAGAACGACAAAGGGGGAAAAATGAAAGGAGAATAAATATTAAGTGAAGTAAACAAAATACTACCATATTTAAATACTATTTTGTTCTCCAAAGAATAAAAACATCCTAAATCCCAAACATTCATAGCAACTATAAAGACTGACAAATAATATAATCTAGTTATTCATGATATTCTATCAATGATATCATATTTAGCATCATATACCAAATTAACTAAAGCATCTGGTATATGCATTATTACATATCTAAACTGAGATCATCATAGCAAGTTACATATTTTTTTAAGAAATTCCTTTAAAAAACATTGACATTGTCGGAGAGGAGGAGGAGGAGGAGAAACAGAAAAAACAGAGAGAAAAAAGAAATCAACAAACAAAAATAGACTAAATAAATACCAGTCATCACAACAATACTCATCAAATAGTATCATACAACTATAAATACTAAACTTTTATAAACGATATATAAAGAAGAATACATTTAATAGAAAATAGGTAGGAAAAAATTTACCATAATAAAAAAAATTATGAACTGTACAATATTATTATAATAGTAATAATAAAAACCATAACTGAAAAAATAAGAAGTCTAAAAATATTAAACAAACAGGAACATGAAAAACAAACAAATATAAAAATAAGCAAAGAAACCAATTATTCTTATAAAAACAGAATGTTAGGAATTAAAAGAGCAACTTATCATTGTACAATAAAACATCAATTAAGTGTAATTAAGATGCATAAATAATAGTACCTGAATAAAAACAGGAAGTTTGCACAAAATGAATATCCCAAAATGATTAGTCCTCAGAGAGTGAGAAAGAGCACAAAAAAACTTTGCAGCTAAGAAATAAAGGAGGTTCAAGCTAGAGCAATTAAGAGAGTGGTAAGAAGAAAGTGATAGTAAGATGTGAGCGTAATGTAATAAATGAGAGAAAAAGTTATATGTAGAAAAAATTGAAAGGGAAAAAATTAATAAAAATTTTAAAAATAGAGTCGGTGAACAACACAGACACACAATCTGAACCAATACACATTCACATTACACAACAAATAACATGATGAAACCAGCTTAGAAGCATTAATGACAAAGTTATATATCTCGGTCAAAGCAATTATTACAGTGTAAATAGTACATTAATAGCCAATAAGAAAATTACAGGTAAAAGAAAAATAATCTGTAAACATTAAAAGTCCAACATAAATCAGCAATCAAAACACCAAAATCTGTAAACACAGAAAGAAACTGCATGAATCATCTAGAAGATTAACTAATGGGAAACCCTAACAATCTATTAAAATCTAACTAAAAGATCAAATATACATATGAAATATAATAAAAAATTATAGAAGCAAACAATAAGTAAACAAATTTCGGCCATAAAATCAGGAAAAATTACCCGGGGGATAAACAGAGGGGGAAAAAAACTACAAACATCAGAACTAAAAAGTCTTCAAGATCTTCAGTGACATTCCGTATTAGCCATTTTAGCAACATTACCTCTCCAATCTACAAAAACAAATTAAGAAATAACAAATATCAAAACCAATTTAGATTACATCAAAGAAGGGGAAAAAAAAGAGCAAAAAAGTCACTAAAATAAATGGAAGCAAAACAAAAGCATACCATTTTGTAATAAAAAATATCTGTCTTCCACTAAACACATATAGAAAATGAAGGGGGAAAAAATTCTGAGAACCCACAAAAAATATAAAAGCCATTGGAAAAATTGTAAAATTGTAAAAGAAAAAAAGAAATTAGTTTTCAACAAAACAAATAACAAAAGCTGAAACTCTAAAACAAAAATCATACAACAACAAAAAAAAAAAAAAAAAAAGACAATAAACACGAAAAAAAAAACCCTAAAATAAAATCCGGAAAATGCAAAAAAAAAAAAAAAAAAAAAAACCGACCAAGGGAAAAAATGAAGTAAGACAATCAGTGAAGATGGTAACAAAAGCAGAAAAAAAAAAAACGAAAATATTATACAAATAAAAAAAAACCCTAAAATCAAACCCTAAAAATCTGAAACAATAAACCCATGAAGGAGGAAAAAAAAAAAAAAAGATCAGTAAACACAATAAGCAAAACCAAGACCTAGAAATTTAAAACCCAAAATGGACGAAATCAATAAACAAATGAATAAAAACCAAGAAATAAAAAATAATAATAGACACCAAAACAAAAAAACAAAAAAACCCCCAAAATAAAAGAAAAAAAAATTGACAAACAAATCCACCAGGGGGAATAAAAAAAAGCAGGTGAAAATCCGTGAACACAACCACAAAAACCAAGAGGTAGAATCTGAAAATCCAACAAAAAAACCGTCAAATACATCGTCAAAATTCGAAGAAAATAAACCCACCAGATGAGAAAGAAAATAAATGTAAAGAGAGAAAGAAACAGAGAGGAGCGAAGAAGAAGACCAAAAAAATGTAAACAGAGAAAGAGAGAGAGAGAGAGAGGAGCGAACAAAAAGACCCAAAAAAAATGTAAAGACAGAAAGAGAAAAACAGAAGAGCGAAGAAGAAGATCCCAAAAAAAAATGTAAAGAGAGACAGAGAGAAAGAGAGGAGCGAAGAAGAAGACCAAAAAGAGCGAGAGAGAGAGAGAGAGAGAGAGAGAGAGAGGCGAAGAAGATGACTGAAAAGACAGAGAAAGATCAAAGAAAAGAGAGAGAGAGAGAGAGGGAAAAAAAGGTACAAAGAGAAAGAGAAAAAGACAAAGAGAGGAGTGAGGGGCAAAACGGGGAAAACACTGTGGAAATCGAGAAAAAAATAAAAGACTTAAAGGATAAAGGTGTCATTTTACTGTTTACTGAACAGTAAAAGTTTACACTCCTTTAGTATATTACGAGTTTAATACCCGTACATTGCACGGGAAAGAAAGAAATAAATAAATAAATAAACATAATATTATATGATAAAAACAGTTGATTAAGATAAATATTATAATTATAATAAGTATAATTCTTTTCAAAATCTCTCTCAACAATGAAGATGTAAAATCAAAATGACAATAGTACTAACAATAATAAAAAAGAAAACAAAAGCAAAAAAAGAAAAAATCTTCTGTAATTATACTCATTTAAAAAAATTAAAACAAAAATAAAGCATAAAACAAAAAAAAAAGAAAAAAAATCTTTAAACTCAAAAGAACCGGAAAAAACTAACCCTAACAAAAATATTATAACAAAATAAAATATATATCTTATTTTCTCCTTTTTTTACTGTTTTAAAAAATAAATAAAATTTTTTTTATCAGGTTATATACATGCAAAAACTTTAAAAAAATGTTTTTTAAAATATAAAACAAAACAAACAAAAAAGAAAAAAAATTGCATGCAGAATCCTTAAGAAAAAAGAGGTCTTTAAAAAATAAAACAAAAAAAACAAAAAAGACACACAAAACAAAATCTGAAATAAAGATAAAAAATTTAAAGTAAAAAATCGTTTTTTAAAAAAAATAGACAAAGTGAGCAAAAATACAATAAAACAATATATCAGAATCTAATATCTAAAATTTAACGTAAAAAATGGCAAAAACAATATTAAGAAAAGAAAACAAACTCTAAATAGGGGTAAAACCGGTAACACACTATAGGAAAAAGAAAATAAACTAAAAAATAGGCGTAAAACGATAATTATACTGTGTGGGCAGCTGGCAATTTCTGCATAATAGGGGTAAAAATGTCAACTCACTGTAGATAAAGGAAAACAAACTAAATCAGAGGGGCAAAAAAGTCTCTGCACTGTAGACAAAACAGTAAAATATGTGAGGACAAAACCGTCCTTCCACTGTAGATAAGCCAAAATCAGCACATAGGATAAGAGCAAAATCGGCAGTTTAGTGTAGAAAAAACAGCTATTGTGCATTACTGTAGAAAAAAAACTGTACAGCAAAAGCAACAAAAATAAAAAATAATAATAAAAATCACTGTTTATTAAACAGTGAAATATTGCATCTTTTAACTGTAGCAAAGCAGCAAAAGTTAAAAAAAAAAACAACTGTAGCAAAGCAACAAAAGTTTTTTTTAAAAAAACCTTTCACAGAACAGTAAAGTAAAACAGCAAAAGTAAAAAAAAAAAAAAAAAAAAACAAACAACCGTAACAAAGCACCAAAAGTTAAAAAAAAAAAACAACAACAACAGCAAAAGTAAAAAAAAAAAACAACAAAAGTAAAAAAAAAAAAAAACAACAACAACAACAAAAGCAACAGCAAAAGTTAAAAAAAAAAAACAATAACAACAACAGCAAAAGTAAAAAAAAAAAACAACAACAACAACAAAAGTTACAGTGAAATATTGCATCTTTTAACTGTAGCAAAGCAGCAAAAGTTAAAAAAAAAAAAAAACAACTGTAACAAAGCAACAAAAGTTTTTTAAAAAAAACTATTCACTGAACAGTAAAGTAAAAATAAAAAAAATAAAAAAAACAACCATAACAAAGCACCAAAAGTTAAAAAAAAAAAAAAAAAAAAACCAACAACAACAACAGCAAAAATAAAAAAAACAACAAAACTAATAAAAAAAAACAACAGCAAAAGTTAAAAAAAAAAAAAAAAAAAACAACAACAACAACATCAAAAGTAAAAAAAAAAACCCCCCCCCCCAACAACAACAGCAAAAGTAAAAAAAAAAAAAAACAACAACAACAGCAGCAGCAAAAGAAAAAAAAACCACAACAACAACAGTAAAAAAAAACAAAACAAAAATAAAAATAAAAAATCACTGTTTATTAAATAGTGAAATATAATAAAAAAATTATTGTTTTATTAAACTGTACAACAAAAGCAACAAAAATAAAAAATAATAATAATAATCACTGTTATTAAACAGTGAAATATTGTATATTTTAACTGTAGCAAAGTAACAAAAGTTTTTTTTAAAAAAACTATTCACTGAACAGTAAAGTAAAGCAGCAAAAGTAAAAAAAAAAAAAAAAAAAGAACAACCGTAACAAATCACCAAAAGTAAAAAAAAAAAAACAACAACAACAGCAAAAGTAAAAAAAAAAAAAAAAAAACAACAACAACAACAACAAAAGTAACAGTAAAAGTTAAAAAAAAAACACCAACAACAGCAAAAGTTACTGTGAAATATTACATCTTTTAACTGTAATAAAACATCAAAAGTTAAAAAAAAAAAAAAAACAACTGTAGCAAAGCAACAAAAGTTTTAAAAAAAAAAAACTACTCACTGAACAGTAAAGTAAAACAGCAAAAGTAAAAAAAAAAAAACAACCTTAACAAAGCACCAAAAGTAAAAAAAAAAAAAAACAACAACAGCAAAAGTAAAAAAAAACAACAAAAGTAAAAAAAAATAACAACAACAGCAACAAAAATAACAACAAAAGTTAAAAAAAAAAAACAACAACAACAACAACCGCAAAAGTAAAAAAAAAAAAAAAAAGTCAACGTCAGTCAACTACAACGCTTTAGCATGTATAATAAAGTAATTTCTTTCGGTACACCAAAAATATGGTTAACAGTAAATACGTATTATGTACAACCCAAATATTCTGTCTTTGAGATCTTCAAATACATTTTGCATTCTTTGTTACTTGGAGTTATCGCTAAATTTCTCAGCATATTCTTTGTGTCCTGTAATAAATATAATCTTATAAATTTATGTTTATAAAATTTTAAATTTAAAAACAATGACTTAATATTAATAATTATAAACCTTGCATCTTTGGATTGTTGTACAAGTTCATATGCTGAAGTAATTAAGAATATGTTCTGCATTTTCTGCAAATAGTGTAGCAACTTGTTCTCCAGATGGATCTTCAAGAACAATATCAAGTTTGCATCTACAGTTGCATATAAATAGTTATTAATGTTGTAGTATCATTATATAAGATATTGTAATTATAGAACTTTATAATTAATGTTATAAATACCTTGGTGTTGCTGTGGCTTGTTGACTGCAACGAGGACACACAAATGATTGATTCAATCCTGTTGATGTTTTCTGGTAACATTGTGAGCAGGCTACATAGCATACCTTGTCTAATATTTTGTACAGAAATTATCGCTCTTAACCAAAATGTTGTTTGCTAATAATAAAATGTTTTCATAATGAAAGTTATTATTTAAATTAAAAGTATTGTAATAAAACACTTTAAAATAAAAACAAAGATGAAGATTATATTATCTGGTAAATGTTGTATATCATCTAATTTGATGATCAGATATGGCGAAGGTAATATTAGTCTTGATGAAGATAATATATGTGTAGTTTGAACTGCTATATTGTTAAGATAATTTTCATTACCTGCTGCCCTGTAATTTTATAATACAAAAAGTTAATGGTTTTAAATTGATCATTATAATAATGATAATTATTTACAAATTAAATTGCTATGTTTAAAAAAATATGAATCGTTTGGTGAATGAGTTTGAGTTAAAAATTTTAAGTTTGAGTTGAAAATTTTTGTTGATTTTTCAGAAAAGACAAAAACTTTTTCAGAAAAAAACAAAAATTTTTTCAGAAAAAGACAAAAATTAAGATAAAAAAGTACATTTTAGTTTGAAATGAGATGGATCTCCAAACGAAGACTAACCAATTTTGTAGCTCAACTGTTCCTAGTTTATGTAAATTGATATATAAAGCGCTGATTGTTTTGTTGTTAAAGATAAACCTTTATAAAAAATATATAATAATAATAAATGGAAGATAAATAAAGTAGAAATTAAAAGAAATATGTATCGAAATGCCATACCATTATATCGAGTAGCTTTAATTCTCTCACATATAATTATAGGCCTTGTTTTAATTATATCTGATATAGCAGTTTCTTCGTTTATGATATAGGTTTTCTCTTGCGAAAATTTAAACAAAAATTGATATTATATCATCTATCATATGAATAAGTATAAGATGTAGAAATAAATACATAGATAACTTATTCTTGATCAACTAAATATGGTTCTCGAATATTTGCAATACCATACTTTGTATGAATTTCTTTGATAGGCTCAATTTGATAGCCTATTCCAATGACATTTGTAATTTAATAAGACTGTATTATATTTCTGAAATATATAAAATAAATTAATAAAGCAATAATTAAATTAAGAAAATCATAATATTATGACTTGCCGAAAGAATAATTTAATGTGTCAATAAATCTCTCAATGTCAGAAATATGAACAAACATGAAAATAGATGAACTTTCAATAATATCTTCATCTTCAGTTTCCTTAATAACAGTGTTGGCATTATTAATCCATTCAAAATCATTATCAACAATTTGGTATTGTTGTTGAATTTGACGAACATAAGCGTTAGAGGTATAATAAAATTTTGATACTTTTAAAATATCTGCAAAGAGGTCAATATTATCTCGTAAGATGCTTTTCATATATTCTTGTTTCCTATCATATATTAAACAAAATTTTGTATTAAAAAGGTTGTTTATGATAATGCTTCTATAATATATATTTACATATTAAAATAAAAATAGATTACATACCTCTGAATCGATAAAAAATAATTTCTGACATCTATTCGAACTGTTTTTACTTGTTTTTGGATGTTGTTTTTCTAACACCATCACTTTCAAGGTGTGTTTACTTACGCATAATTGGAGCGGACATGAATCTGAGTGAATAAGATTCGGAGTGAACATGATTCGGAGTGAGAATTCGAAATCTGAATAAGTTGTTTACTTGATTCTAGGATTCGGAATCGGAGTCACTACGAATCACATTCATGTATTTACTTGAACCTAGAATCAGAATGAATTGTTGTAAATTTACTTGTATACCCCTTTATTTATTATGTTTTTAAAAATTAAAAAAAATTATTATTATTTTTTATTTATTATCATTCTGTTAATCAAAAGTAAAAAAATCATTATAATATTAAGACAATAAAATTAAATTGTATAAATTTTTGTTTCAAAAAATTTAAAAGAATAAAAAATGAATTAAAATAAGTAAAATATAAAAAATATAAAAATAGAAACATAATAATATATTATGATAAAAAAAGTTCTTTATTTATTCTAATAAATTTAATAGTAATTAGGGTCGTTATATAATATTAAGTTAATAAAAATATATTATATTTAGTTAATAAAAATAAATAATATAGATTATTATTTTTTAATATAATATTTTGTAAGTAAATTAAGGATAAAATGATAATTTAATATTAATAGTAGGAATGAGAGTCACAATCTGAATGGGGGACGTGGGATTGTCTATCCCATTTTTTAATCTTAAATTAATATGGGATCCATCATTCTCACTCTTATTCTAAAAAAATTAATAGATTAACTCTTATTCTCTACTCCTATTTTCTACTCTTGATAAATAAACATGTCACTGTCTAACTTCTAACGTTTGGGGTAATTTCTTTTATTGATTTTAACCTTCAAGCCATTCTTGAAAAAATAAACAAAATAATTATTTAATATTAAAGTCAGTATAAGTGCTTATTTACTGCAAATATTAAATAAAGATTTATAGTAAATTAAAAAAAAAATATTCGCACTAAATCGTAAAACTTTTAACTATTACCTAGTTAATTTGATATTTGTGTTTTTTTTTTTTTTTTACAATCTTAAGTTAAATTCACGAATTTAAACTTGCTTTAACTTTCAAATTTTAGAAGACAAAAAAAGCTTTGTATTTGAAAAAAAAAATGGAGAGAATCATTTATTGAAAAAAGGAGGAAAAAATTTTTTTTTGGTAAGTGTAAAAAAAAATAATTATAAGAAGAAGAAGGTAGAAGCGGTTCAGATTATTTTTCTTTTCTTCGATTTGCTCTTCTTTTTTTTTTAATATAGGTCAACTTTTTAAAGGAATTATTGAAGGAGTGACTGGAGAAGAAAGAAAAAGAGCCTGAAAAAAAAAATAAGAAGATTGAAGCAGAATTGAAACGTGTCAAGGACAAAAAAAAAATTTTTAAAAAAAAGTAAAAGAGAGAATCTGGGAAAAATAAAAATAAAAGAGAGAGAGAGAGAGAGAGAAGAATGATATGGGTGCGAGAGAGAAAAATGGACACGTAACCATCCCGGTTATATTGCCAGGCGTTTGTGGTCTCTGAAAAAAAAGAAAAAAAAAAGGAAAGAAAAGAAAGAAAGAAGAGAGAGAAGATGTGACATGGGTGCCAGAGAGGGAAATGGACACGTAATCATCAGTTACTAAGCAAAGCATTATCAAGCCTTTTTACTCTACTAGTTTAAACACGTGCGTTGCACATGTTGAGTTATTATAAAAATTTTCATAACGTTTAATATGATAAAATATTTTCTAGAAATTATAAAGAAAAATATATAGATTTATAAACAAAATTGAAGAGTTAATTTTATGATACAACCATAATATATACAATAGTAACAAAATTAAACATTTTAGTAAAGGAGATAACAACATACAACTCATTTGTTTTTTTTTTTTTACAAAACATATAGAGTTGTATTTTGTTGTCTCAAAAGAGGATTTAATCCCATTGTTGGCTCATAATAAGAAGAGTTCATTGTTGATAGATATCTTAGATAATAATTAACCAAAAAATAAAGCAGTCTTTTCATTTCTCAATAAGATTGCTTTAGTTAGTTGCAAACTTTAATTCTCCTTCGGCAAATCGTCTTTGATGCATATTCCTTTGAGTGGTAGTTGATTTGGTTTGTCATCTGAGTGAGTTGGCAAAAATAGAGCTCTTTTTGCTTTAGTTTGAAATCGTTCTTCTGCTTGAGTACTTGTTTGAGGAAGACTCAAGTTAAGGCTGTTGATTGAAGTACTCTCTTCAGTGTGAAGGGTTGAATTCAAGACTGAAATAATGTTATATTTATAGTTTTCAGTGTTCCGCTCAACCCTTTTTGCCGTTTTTAGATAAAGTATCACTTCATTTTTAGATGATACTTGAATAATGTCATCAAGTTGCATAGCTTTGTCCTGGAAAAAAAAAAAAAAAAGGTTAGAGATAGTGAAATATAGAAGACAATAGAAGGGGGAAAAAAAAAGATGAGAAAAAACTTTTATGTATCATACCATGGTTGTTTTTTCCATCAATGTTTTTGCACTACACTGAAGAAGTTTTTCAACTGGTTGTCCAACAACTGTTGCTTTGATTGAGCCTGAAGAATCTTGTAATTCAACATCTACTCTAGCTCTATAACAATAGTGGAGTAGAATAATTCATAAATACATGATAAAATGCAAAAATAACAATAGTGTATTTTTATTGGTTAATAAATCATTCAGCTAGTTGGAGAGCATTCTATAACTTAATCTAGTACATTAGACAATTTGATAAGGAGATATTAATATATATTTATCTATATTTGGTACCATGAGTTAAATTTGAAAGGAAAAAAAAAAAAGAAAAGAAAAAACCTAAAATAAAAGAATTTTTACCTTGGTGTTGCTCTTGCTTGAGTACTTTTGCAGTAAATGCATTCATAGATTTCATCGTAATTTGAGTTTGAAATCTTGTTGCATTTGTCACATGACATGTACCAAAATGGTTGATCTAGAATTTTGACATTGACTTTCGCCTTCACCCAGAAAAAGGTTTGCTGTAGATGAGAAAATAGTTATGTATTAGTCTATTTCGAGGATTTGCTGCAAGTGTGTTTGAAACAAATAATAAAGTTTAATAGAGTAAGTAATGAGAGTTAATTACCATGAATACCATGTCTTGAATTTTATTTAGTGTTGCTAATTGATCTGGAGGAGGAGCAGAGAGTTTTGGTATTTAGTGTTACCATGGAATTTGGGCAGGGCCAAATGGGCCGGCCCGCGGCCCGTAATTTTGGCCCGGTCGTTGGCCCGACCCGGCCCGAATTCTCTAGGCCCGGTAAAAGTCCGGCCCGCCAGTAAGAGGCGGGCCGGGCTCTCCTTTTAGACCCGGCCCGAAAATTTAAGCCCGTTGGGCCGGCCCGGCCCGCCCGTTATTTAAAAATTAAAATTATATATATATATTATTTTTATTAAAATTTTAATTATTTTTAAAATTTTTATTAAAAAATTATATATATTATAATTTTATATTATATATATATAAAGAAAAGAAAAAACAAAAAAAATTAAATTAAATAAAAATTTAAAAAATTAGGCTCGGGCCGGCCCGGCCCGCTCCTGGCCTGCTCTAAGCCCGCGGGCCGGGCCGGGCTTATATTTCAAAAATTCGGGCCGGGCCGGGCCGGGCGGCCCGAATTCCCAGCACTAATTCCTTCTCAACAAAGTTGTCCCACATAGTTAGCATGGCTGTTTCAAATCTGAAATTTTAAAGTTTATAAGATATATACGTGTAGATGAATAATGTATATATATGATGTGGTAATGATCTAAAACAAACCTCTGGTTTATGAGAAATATTTCTTGTATAGTTGATTCACCATCTGCAAAAGTGTTTTGAATTTGTCTTTTTTGACGCATGTCTATGACCACAGCATATATGCCTAAGACAAGTAATTTAAATGATTTCATATGATATATACATGACAATTGTAAATAAGCTTAGACTTCATGAATTATAATGAAAGAAAAAGGTTGTCTAAGTTGGAGAAAAATACTGATTTCTGAATTTTTGTGATCCATGTGGTCTTGAAGTTTGTCGAAAGCTACAAACTTATATGTTGAAAAGAGAATCCCAGTATGAGTTTCCTCAACTTCTTCTACTCTTGTTCTTCCATTGATAGTCCACTGAATATCCCCAGCAATTGCTCTATACTCAGATTTGGTAAACTTTACTTGTGCATTTGATACTAAATATGTTTTGGATAATTGAAACTTGTCTTGAAAAGCTTGAATATCTTGTGCATAGATTGTTGCTTGTACTTTGTTACCCTGCTTCATGACCAAGTGGTAGGTTCTAATTAAAAAAAGTGGATTGAATATTTTTTTAATCTTGTATTTTTTGTATGAAGATATAGATAAGCTGAGTAACATAATGAATTATAAAGGTGTTCTAGAGAGTAATATTAGAGATATATAACTAAAACAGAATGAATTTGAAGAAAATTTACCTTTGGATCAATAAGTAGCATGTTTTGATACTTGGTAGGGCTATGCTTTGCAATTCTTGGAATAGATTTTTCAGCTACTATAACTTTGACAGTCCAATTTGTTTGGCCAGGGGTAATCTCTGATATCAGTTTAAATTTTTCAGCCATGGTGTGATCTCTGTAGGCATAACATAATACTAATTAGAATAACAAGAACACAAATATTTTCAATGAAAGTATTATTGTTACAGTTTAGTTTTTCAAAGTTTTAGAGAAAAATTAAGTGAATAACATAATATAAGTACTTAGAAATACAAAATCATAAATATATATGATTCACTTCCTATTTATTTTTATTTATTTACTTATTTATTTATCGTCTGTGATTTTCTATAGAGAAAGTATGGGGTAAAAGTCTAAGAAAAATACTTTATGCCACTGTTAAACTTACAGTGTTTTATTCCATAGTAAAAAAGAGGCGTTTGCAATGAGTTTAATAGGTAATAAAGAGATTACGAATTTTTAAGCAAAAAAAAAAATAGAGAGAGAGAGTGAGATTAGGAATTTTACAAAGCTTTACATATCATTGTTTATTTAAACTGGAGCCCATGCATATATATTATAAATGTAGTCAACAGTTTTTACAAAGCTTTACATATAATTGTTTGTCATTGTTTATTTAAACGTAGCTATTATAGATATTCTATCTATTTATTTGAGATTGTATCAAAATTTTTCTAACGAAATTATTTTTAGCAAAAATTCAACTTATTATTCAACAAGGAAGAGCAACAATTTCTATCAAGAAAAAAGGAAAGATGAATAGTGAATTTTTTGTCAGTGAGAAAGAACAAAAATCACCATCAACCAAAAAAATATAATAAAATATATAATTGTTCTTACCAACCATTAAATTTCCAAAAGCAAGATTACAAAACTTAGTTTAAAGTATAGCATTAAGCCGTAATTGTTAATATTCTTAGAAAATAAAGTTAGACAATACCTCACTAAGAAATTGTTGGGAAGAGGAAGAAGCCAAGCAGTAGGCTTTTAGGTGGAAGAAGGAATGAAGGCAGGAATGAAGGAGGCAGAAGATATACATCTGTATAAAAAAGATAGAGAAGAGTTGATGTATTGAAGATAAGAATGACAAAGTAATTGAGTACAAACAGTAGATATAAACTCTTGAAAAGAGAGCAAGAGTGAAAAGTTATATGACACAAATTTCATTGGGAATCGTTTTCAGACTTTTAGAGTTGTTTTTAATTAGTTTTTACTATGACTTGACTTTTCAATATGGTAACAAGGTGCAAAGTTTTATTTCCATAGCGAAAAAAAGGCGTTGGCAATGAGTCTGATAAGTAAATAAATAGATTAATAATTTTTAAGCAGGAAAGAAAAAAGAGAGAGAAATATTAGGAATTTTACAAAGCTTTACAAATGATTGTTTATTCAAACTGGAGTCCATGCATATCTATTATAAATCTAGTCAACATTTTTTTTCCGTTTTTACAATTCCCATTCTTCTGTGTACATATTATTTTTAGCTAAGCATAAACGTAGCTATTATAGATATTATATCTATCTATTTGAGATTGTATGAAAATTCTTGTAACGAAATTCTTTTAACCAAAAATTCAAATTATTATTCAACAAGTAAGAGCAACAATTACAAATAAAAAATAAAAAACAAAACTTTTAAAAGAGTTATAATTTATTTAAAAACCAGACATTTAGGATAGAAGCATAAATTTAAAAGCAGCAATAAAAAATAATACCTTTTTATTACATCAACAACTATTATTTTATATTCTTGTACTCAAACAACAATTTTAGAACAGTTTACCAAAGTTAAAACTTCATTGTAAACAACATTTTTAGTACATTGAGCATGAAGCTGATTATTAGAAGTTGGTTTCAGAAGAATCTTGATAGATTTGCTTGTTTTTGCTCTAGACAATGCAACATATAACTGTCCATGTGAGAACACAGGTTCTTGAAGATATAATCCAACAAAATCTAAAGTTTGTCCTTGTGATTTATTAATTGTCATTGCAAAACATGGACGAATTGGGAATTGTGTTCTTTTGAATGGAAATGGACTTTTATCATTTTCAAGTGGTACAAAGGGTATCCTAGGCAAGAAAACTCTTTTCCCACGATGTTCGCCTACGGCAATTTCAGCATCAATAACATTACGTTCAAACCTTCGACAAATCAACCTAGTTCCATTACATAACCCCTCAGAAGGATTAATATTTCGTAACAACATAACGGGACAATTTTCTTTTAATATTAGTTCATGAGGTGGTATACCATTTGGTGTCAAAATATTCAAGAAATCTTCTTGCATACCTTGTTCAGTTTTATCAAGGACTTCATCAAAACTAAAATACCTGAAAGTGACACCTGGAAAACGTTCAATTAATATATTATTTATCTTATCAACGTAGTCATTTTTCGGGGTTAATATGACACGATTAATTATGGAGTCTAATTTATTTGCAAAATCATGCAAATTTGGAAATACAATATCAATCAAATTATTCAATGACAAAATATCATCTTCAAAAGGTACTATCAGATGGGGTAAAAGCTTAATCATACCACAAGAGTGGGGTTGTTCCATTCTATTTCCGATTTGAAGCAAATAATCTGAGAATGATGGATCTGTGATGGCTCTCATATTTTGAACTAATGTGATTTTGACAAATGACGGCCATAAATAAGAATTTACTAAGCTTTGCTCCAATGATTTCTTCCTTTGTTCCTCTTGGTAGAACAGGTAAAACCTGACGAAAATCTCCACCCAAAACAACTACTTTTCCACCAAATAATAAATCAGATTCATTAACATCTTGCAACATTTTGTCTAAAGCTTCCACGGCTTGTCGACTTACCATTGGCGCTTCATCCCATATGATTAATTTTGTGACCTGAAAAAGATTAGCCAAAGCTGATTGCTTGCTAATAGAGCAAATGGTGTTTTCATTCATTTCAAGAGGGATTTTAAATCTTGAATGTGCAGTTCGCCCGCCTGGTAATATAGCAGCAGCGACCCCTGATGAAGCTGTTGCAAGAGCAATTGATTTATTTGATCTAATAGCAGCAAGTAATGCACGATATAAGTAAGTTTTTCCTGTTCCACCAGGACCATCAATAAAAAACATTCCTGCTTTTTCAGCAAAAACTTTTTCTAAAATCATATCATATGCAGTCTTTTGTTCTTTGTTCAGATTATTTACAGATGATATATCTAAGTCAGAAACAAGTATTCCTAATTCTTCATCCATTATTTTAGCTAACTTTTCATCATTTCTTAGATTGACATCATAATCGACAGTTCCATAGTCATTGACATTTTTGCCTATTGGTTCCAAAACAGAATTTATGAATTGTAATGTTTTAAGCTCTGCCTCTTGTAAAACCATACCATTCCTTGTATAGTCTTCACATAAAAACTCTCTAAATTGGTTCCATAAGCTCTTTGGTTCATCAGGACAACAAAATGCAAGTATTGTGGCAAATAAGCGACGTAATGAACATGGCATCTGGTACAAAGAAGCTTCTTGTAAGCATAATTGAGAGTTATTATCGCCATTTAATAATCCATGCAACAATGCAGCTTCACGAAAAGATGAAGTTGAGATACCATTGACAACCTTTAAGTTTTCAAATGATGTAGCTCCCTTGATATGGTTTAGTAGCAATCTTAAATAATACCTCTCACCTTCTGAAGGATTCGTTGTTAGGATTCGACCAATCACATTACCTTTCTTTCTAAGAGTCCAAAGTTTGTGTTTTTTATCCCACACAAAATGTTCTGGAAATTCTTTGTATAGTAATGTTCTAGCCTTTTCGTTCCTCGCATTCATTTCAAAATATTCAATTAACATTGTTTTACATGTATCATCCCTCGTAATTACTTTTGTAAGATCACCTGATTTTTTTACGTAATAAACTGATTATTTTCAAGATGCAATTGTAATGAAATAACTGAAGGATAAATTTCACACAAAATAAAACCATATATTCTCCACATTGCTTCGGGAGGAGAGATCCACCTAGCAGATTGGAACTTTTGAATCTCATCAAAATCAGATATTTGATCATTAGGATTCACAACAAAACTAATTCGATCATGTCCTTTGTAAACATATTTATACAGGTATTTAACAGCCTTAATAGTTGAACAAATTTCTACATTAATATGGCAATCAAATTTTGCTAATAAATAAGGATTATATGGCACAACCCATCTATTATCTAAATATTGGCCTCTGACCTTGACCTTTTTATTATCATCACGGCGTCTATATTTAGGGTAAGAATCTTCACCAAAAGATGTTTCTGAAGCATAAGCTTTCGGATAATGACTTTTACACTTTCCATTTTTTTCCATGCAAACATTTTTAGGATTTAAAATACCACAAGGACCGTGCATCATGTGTTTTAGAACAACAGAGTAAAGATATGGATACATATTCTCATTGGGAATTTCAGCGCAAACAATCTTATCAAAATATTTTGGAGAAATGATTTTTGAGCTTGATTTCAAAATTATTAGGAAGTGAGCATGTGGAAGTCCTCTTTTTTGAAATTCTATCACATATATATATGCAGCAACAGGACCAAATATCTGTTTTTTAAATAAATCAATTTTCAGCTCCTCTAATTTCACTCTAAATATTCGAGCAACTAAGTCTGGTCTATTTTGAACCTCATCATTGTTTCCTAGTTCTTGTTTTATTTCAAGCCAATTTGAGTTGCATGTTATTGTTAAAAATACATCTGGTTTCCCAAATCTTTGAACTAATGCCATAGCATCCATATATCTTTTTTGCATATCCCTAGGACCACCAGTAAAAGATGACGGTAAAATAATTTTTCGACCTATTTTGTGACCTCTATTTTCACCAATTTCAATGCTATCAATTATCCCTTGGTAAAGTTCAGCACGAATGTCTGCTTGTTTATTACGAAAGTAATCTAATCTAGAAGTCTCAAGTTTGACATACATATCAACTACATATTGTTGTAAGAGTCGACCAGAATGTAACAAAATAGATTTATGTGAAGATCTTATTTGTAATTTATAGCAATAATATTCACGGCAAGAGACCTGTTGTCTTTTCCTCTTCTTTTGTAAAACTGAAAACAGGGAAAAATATATATATATTCAAAATTAAAGACATATAAAGCTAGTATAAATAACCAATTACATAAACTTCAAGTTATTTACCTTGTGTCTCGTTCTCTATTAGCTGTGTGACAGAGACAACTTGATGCGCGTCAATTAAATCTTCATTTTCTAAAGAAGATTGACTTTTGTGTTTGTTTACTCTTTCAATACCCTCATGCCAACCACTATCACCATGTGGAAATAGTAGTGGGTATTGAAGAGGATCATAGCACCCAAAATAATATTGGACTCGATGTGCATCTCCAGAATGACAGTATACAGTTATATCACGAGCCCTATCATTTGTAGAAGGATCGTCATCTACCCAAATTGCAGCAATTTGGGATGATGAAGGTGCATTATAAACTCTTTGATCAAGTCCAGAGTTACATTTTATTTGAATATTATGGTTGGTTAAGTTAGCAACATTACTTAAACTTCGAAAAAACTTGGAATAAGGATTAATTTTGAGTATATCAATGATCTTTTGCAGGATTGATGGAGCTAATTTGTTTGAAACTTTTAAACGATTCTCTAATTCATGTTCAGTATCATAAAAATACAATTGCAAGTAAGAAGGACAACTATCTAATGGAAGCAATTCATTTATGTAATGATAAACTTGTCCTTGAATCCTAAAGGTGTATACACCTTTGTTTCTTTTGCATAAATCCTTGTCATATTTGACACCAAAAGATGTAAAAGCAAAATTCGAATTGTAAGTTCGAATGTATGTTTTGAATTCTAATGATTCAGCTGATTTTGACGTAAATAGCTCATACATTTCCTCAGGTGGCTCATTTATTTTTAATCTAATTTCCCCATTTCCACAACAAAAGTTGTTAGTTTCATTTGAAAATTTCTTTGCTCCACAATAAGTACATATTGTTGGCAATGGTAAAATATAAGCATTTATTGGTATATTTTCCAAGTCGAATGTTGTACTGCGTCGGTCACATTTTGTCAAGTTTGTCTCTAAAATGATTGTCCCTGTAAGTTTTAGATTACCACTTAAGAATTCTAATTAATTATTTTGATCATTAAACCCTACTAAAACTTTACAATAGTAATTAAAGAACAATAAAAAATAATAAGTTAAACGGAAAAATTGTTCTGCTAGTATTGATAACTGCTTACCTGTTTTATTAGTGACCTCATATTCATTCTCATCATGTGTTTCAGAAGTATTCGATCCACTTCCTATGACATTTTGTTGATCTGCAACTTGCAGTAAATCACACTTTTATTTAGAATAAGGGAAAAATGTATAATTAGTATACATTTTATTGAAAATGAAAGACTAAATTCTCGTTTGTCAATTTTGTAGCATAGAAAAAGGTTATGTTATTGTTTTTTATGGGGGAAAAAATAAAAGCATATATATGTACCTTCTTCATTTCCAAGAACTTCATGTATAAGTACATCTTCAGGCGTAATTTGTAAACATCTTGCATTGGTTTTCCTTCGAATTCGATTACTTTCATTCACTCTTTTCTTTGCATACAACTCCCTTCGACGTTGGTTTCGAAATTCCCTATTTTCCTCATTCAAATCTCTACGACGTTTATTTGTTGAATCTTTATTGCCTTGATTTACTCTATTTGGCCCCGGAACATCAGTTGCTATGAAGTTCTCATCCATCGTATCTTGAATTACACTAAACAAAAATTAAAACATTGCAATAAGAAAAAAATGATTGGAAAAAAAAAACTAAAAATATTTTGAAAACATGATAATGAAGTAAAAGGTAAATAAAAAAAATACTCAATAAGAATATTTTACACACATTTTAATTTATATATAGAGTCACATACATATACAAGCATGTGCAAACAAAGTTTAAAAAAGCCAAAATAGTTTATTTTTATAAACATTTTTAGCTGTAGAACAATATGCTAAGGGCAATATTTATACCTACTTGTTCAAAGTTTTATAGTAAAAATAAGTATAGATAAAATGCTAATACATTTCTAAACCTGTGTTCTTACATGACAAGTTGTAGTAGGTGATATCCTAAGCAATATTGAATATGTCTATTTCCTCAATAATGAGATCCTAAAACAATATTAGGACAGATAATCATTCCAAAAGCAGACAAAAGTAGGAAATTTCTAAACAAGAAAACTTGATCCAAACACAAATTTAACATAAATATCCCCGAAAATAGTGGCAAAATCACATAAAAGTAAAAATGAAATTCCAAAATGAAAGAATTCTATTAACTTTGTTTTGAAACATAAAGGCATCATTAGCTCACAATCAAAAAGAATTCTTTTTCTTATTGTTTAAACGAAACTTTCTTAAGCAAAAGAGGAAACCCAATATATATATTTATATGTATATATATCCGTCTGTATATGGAATATAAATAAAAAATTTTCTCTCTCTGTTTTTTGGTGATTGAAGAGGAAAGAAAAGGATCAACCAAACCTAAAAGAAAGAATGCAATAATTATATCTCTTCGTATATGTGTTATACATTTTCAAAATTATTATTACCTGAAGTAAGCGCTTTATTATAAAACGTAGCTTGGAGAGAAACTGAAACAACCTATTTCTATCTTTATACATACCAATAGAGATACAATAATATTTATTATTAACAGACATAAAACAATTACATATAATATATATATATATGCACAGTACAAAACAGACACGACACACAAAAGCGTTTTTCAGAGTTTCCCTATTTCTCTCACACGGGTACATCTTTTTTAAATACAAATAATAATTAAGATTCGTTTTGGTATCCTAAACACTCAAGCTCTTTTTAGAGGGTTTTCTCATCTCTTAACCAAGACTGGAAAGAAGGTCTAGAAAGAGAGACATAAGTAAAGAGTGAAAAACAAGAGAGAGAAACAAGAGAGGAGACAGAGAAAGATCCATATGGGGAGAGGAAGGGTAGAGCTGAAGAGAATAAAGAACAAAATCAACAGGCAAGTGACATTTGCCAAGAGAAGAAATTGGCTTCGTAAGAAGGCTTATGAGCTCTCAGTTCTATGTGAAACTAAAGTTGCTCTTATCATCTTTTCCAATCATGGGATGGGAAGCTATATGAGTTCTGTAGCGATTCTAGGTACATATATACATAAATATATATACACAAATATCTCTCTCTCTCTCTCTCTCACTCTAAACATACATAAAAATGAGAATAATGTTTTTACAAACTAATATTGGTCCAAGATTTGGGTTTTTTGCAACTGCATTTTTGTCTTTAAAAAGAAGCAAATTTATCCAATTTTCTACTTCAAAAACCAGAAAGAAAAAAAAAACTAATCGTTTTCTGTATAAAAGAGTAACCTTGTGCAAAAGCTTGTTCGTTGGAGAGAAAGAAATCCGTGGAGCTCCGATTAGGATTGCCAACGACCTTGGACCTATTCGGCTGAAACCTTTCCATTTTGACTCATGAAAAATATCACAGGAAAATGATAGTCAAGAAAGAAGCCTCAAAGGTGAAAGCTTTGAGGTCGGGAAATCGAGAGAAATCGAAACTTCAAAATATAGAGATAGAGAGAAAGCAAAAGGGAGCAGTAGAAAACTTAAAAGAGAAACAAGAAAGAGAGATAAATACAGAGGAGTAGCACATAAATTAGAGAGGGCAAAAAACCCCCAAACTCCCAAATTGAAAAAGCCCAAATTTAAAGAAGAAAACCCTAAATTTCCAACAAAAAACCAAAAAACAAATCAGAAAATAAGACCCAAAAAAAAAAAAAGCTTGGTCGAGGAGAACCCACGACCGACCAGGAGTCACCGGCAACGGCAAGAGGTAAAGAGAGAGAGAGAGAGGAGTCTCACCAGAATCAAGAATGTTCTCGTTGGGAGGAGGTTCGGCTTCCCCAAAATCAGCAAATAATGAGGGAGGCGTCAAAAAGTCCCCAGTAAGTAAATCTCAATGACAAATATATGAGCGATGATGATGGAGTATAGAGGTTGAAGAGAAACGAACAAAGGAAAAGGAAGGGGAAAAGCACCGACCTTGAGAAAGAAAGCGAAGAGAATGGTGATCGGAAAAGCGGAGGGCTGAGAAAGGGAGAAGCATGATTGAAGAAAACAAAAACAACACACAAAAACGCACCGTTTTTTACTACAAAAAATGAACAGTAAAATTTTTTCTACTCTTTTAATATAGTTAGATTAGATTAGATTAGATTAGATATTTGGATGACACGTCGAAATTTAGAAATTAAAAAATATTTGTAAAAAAGTTTTTATCTCAATCTTTTTTTTATTATTTTCTTATTTAAAAAAAAAGACTATCTTATTTTTAATTTATTTTGTATAATACTCTTTTGAAAAAAAATAATAATTTTTTTAAAATCTTCTCATAGTGTATAATTTTTAGCATGATTTTTTCTCACTGCAAACAATCTTTTGTTTTCAAGAAAATTTTTTTTATACATCCAAACATAATCTTATTATCAAAATGAAAATACTTTCTATTCAAAATAAGAAAATTTTTCTTCTCGAAAATGAACACTCCATCCAAACGGAGCCTTAGTCTCTAATTAGAAAAAAAACTAAACTAAACCAAAACAAACCAAACGGAACCCAAGTAAATTTAACTTGTATTTTGTTTGCCGGTTGGAGATGAAATTTTTAAGTTCGAGTTAATTGACTTTACAAAAACTAATTATAATAAAAAAGTATAATTTAATTGAAGTTGAACTTGAGTGTCAAACAAAGCATTAGTTTCTAAAAGTAACTAAATGCACTCATAAATTGACACATGTCACTTAAAACAAGCAACTTAGAAGCAGCTAAACAAGAGGATCCATCCTTTTTTATATATGTTATAGATTTCACGACCGTTTGAAACTAGAGATTTTACAACAATTTTCAAAAACGGTAATGGAATTTTGACTTTCCATGACCGTTTTTGAACATATAGTTCTGTATTATATTTTTGTCATATCTTACACGACGATTTTTTAAAAACGGTCGTGAAATCTTCGTCGTATAATCCACATTTTGTAGTAGTGTAACATGCTAGTCTATAATGTTTACAAATATTATTTGGTGATAAAATCAAAATTCTAATTAATAAAACATTCATAAACTAGAAATTAAAAAAAAAAAAGAATTGCATTGACCACTAATGTTTACTTCTTTTTAAACAAATTTATGAATTTTTTCTGAAATTATGTTCAAAAAACAATCTACGAACTCCTTGAGCTTGATATCTTTGGCAAAATTTTTCTTATAGAAATTTCTATAGAATTTATTTTTGCACCTAGCAGAATATTTTTTCAACATAAAAGTTCCAAAATGATGAATAATTTAAGAATCACTAACTTATGGATAATGCTAGGACATTAATGATATCAAATACCATATAATAATAAATAAGTGAATCCCATATTATGAGACCTACTAATGAACTTTTTTTTAACTATAGCGTCAATAGTGCTGCTAAGCTTTTTTTCAAAATTTATTTCAAAAATAAACCTTCGTTTCATTTGCAAATCACTTGAATGCATTATTAACTAAATCGATTTTTCACTTTGAAAATTAATGTTTTTTAGTATTACATATTGCCGAATTTTTTATAGCCAACAATCAAAGATAGAAAGATCAATACCATTCTTACGTTTTCCTCTGTTGACTGATTAACCAACTAATAGGAATGAGTGTTTGATTAATTTTTGGGACCATTATCAACAAAGATACCAATATCAATACTACAATTGTCATAATAATTAACAATTATGAGAGTAGCATATTTATTTGATATATTACCCTACTTGTACTTCCGTATATAGTGATATTTCTAACACCATATGCACTTTATTTTGCTATCATTATTAAGATTAAAACTCATAAAAATCAACTTTATTATTTAAATTATTAAAAATGATAATTTTGTAATATAACTAAATAAATAAGTAGAGACATCAATCAATCATAATCAAAATGTTAAAATTTAACGTTTGTTATATTTGATGGCAAATCTGTCATACTCTATAGCAATTACATAGTTAGCATAAAATAGCATTACATTGAAAAGTAGTTTTTTATCAAAATGCTAAATTTTAACTATAACAATAAATTTAGTATTCCATCAAAGATATTAGAAGGTACCGTTACAGTCCATTTTGTTAGAGTTTGTTTGGCATACCCATTTAACTTAAACTAAACTGTACTTTTTCATCTCAGTTTTTGTCTTTTTCTGAAAAGTCAATAAAAATTATGGGGGTGTTTGGTGTATAAGTTGAGTTTGAGTTGAGTTGAGATTTTTAAGTTTGAATAGTAATTTTTATTGATTTTTTCAGAAAAGACAAAAAACATGATGAGAAAAGTACAGTTTAGTTTGAGATGAGTGTTAATATCAAACAAGCCCTATAACTAATTTTTAAAAAGTCAACCAACTCAAACTTAAAAATTTCAACTCAAACCGTTTCACTAAATGGACTAATAAGAAAACGACAGTGTATAATTTAAACATTGGACTTAAAAATTGTTAACATCATAAAATCAAAGTTTGAAACCTTCTGTCACAAATTTGTTTCTTACGACATTATTCTTGCCATCGTCACTGATGACTTTATTCATCTAGTGAGTTTTTTTTTTTTTTTTTTTTGGGGTAAAGAAATTTTGTTATCTCTATGATTAGCTCATTTAAAAAGAAAAAATTAATCACAAAAATTCCAACATATTCTAACACAACACCCACAATAACATTTTAGGAAGACATATGGAGAGTGAAAAATCAGCTGAAGAAGAGGTGATGAAAAAGGTTAGGCAGACTTTAAAAGAAAAAAAAATGCCTTGACTAATTGATGGATGAACAGATCGAACTCCTACGTCCTTTTATTCACGTCCCTCTAATAATATCATGTCGCGTCAATTACAAATATATATTTAATTACGAGATCATATCAGTTAATTAAAATTTTTTATTAGTTACATATGTATCATATTATTGTTGACGGGACGTGAGTTGAGACACAAATAAAGGAGCATATGGATTAAATCCATGGATTAACAGAGAGGAATTTTTGTGAATATTCGCTTCAGAAAGCTAACAAAAAAATAACATGACGTCAAATATATAGCCAACATACTATTTTTTCCTGTTCAAAAAATACTATGTACTATTTTTCTAGTATTTAAACACACTATTTGAAAAGTAAATAGTATGTTTTAAACATTTTAAGAATAAATAGCTATAAATATTATATTAATTATAAAAGTAATTATAAATAGATTATTTACCTAATAAATTTTTTATTTATTACTTTTTATTTCAAATAACTTAAAATCTTATTATCTATTTTTTTAATTTCGTAAAATTGATACGTACTACAATTCCATGAGCTAAAAACAAACAATCAAAAGGCCCTCAGAGCAAAAAAAAAAAAAAAAAAAAAAAGAAAAGAAAAAGCCCATTTAAGTCCATCCAAAATCCAAAAAGCAGAGGCCCACTCAACAAAAATGGAAAGGGAGAGAACACCTGAATAACACATATTTATAGATGATTACACTTATATGAGAAAAAAATTTAGTGCAAATTAACATGACACAAAATAAAACAAAAAATTTGTGTCAATTCATTGGACTGTTCTCCGTAAGGAACAAAGCCTTATGAAATTGGAATCACACACGTTCCACGATTTAGCACAACTTTTCCTCCAAAGAATATTTTTTGAATAAATAGAAAAGTAAATAGTGTGTTTTAAAAATATTAAAAATAAATTATGATAAATAATAAATTTATTATATAAATAATAAGTAAATAGATTATTTACCTATTAAATTTATTATTTATTACTATTTATTTTAAATAATTTAAAATCTTACTATTTATTTATTTTAGTTTCATAAAATTACTCCAATTCTACTAGATAAAAACAAAACATCCAATGCCCAAAAAGCAAAAAGCAAAAAAAAAAAAAAAAAAAAAAAAAAAAACCCCATTTAAGCTCATCCAAAATCCAAAAAGCATAGGCCTGCGCAACAAAATTCTCAACCAAAAACGGAAAGGAAAAACATCTGAATAAGACAAATTTAAAGATCATTATAACAAAATTCTCAACCAAAAACGGAAAGGAAAAACATCTGAATAAGACAAATTTAAAGATCATTATATTTGTATGACACGAAAATTTAAATTTAGACCAATTAGATACAAAATAAACTAAAATTTGTATTGTGTCGATTAAAAGAGGGAAATTTGTGTCACATAGGTCAATATATAAAAAATATTTGGCTTTTTAGGTAATTTTTCAAACAAAAATTGTTGTAAGTAATATTTTGGATAAATTGTTCATTTAGTTCCTAAACTTTTAATCTTATACAACTTTAGTCTTTGAACCTTTTTTGTAATCGAAATGCCCCTAAATTATTAAAATGTTACTATAATAGTCTTTTACATTAATTTTTGGACATAATCTATCAATAATTTGGTCAAAAAGTGGTGCTAACCACGGATTCCAACTCAAAATTAATGAAAATGACTATTATAACAGTGTTTTTAATAGTTTATGGTCAATCTGGCTACGAAAAAAATAACAGGGTATACCTACTAAACTGTTAAAATATTGTTACAATAGTTATTTCTGTTAATTTTTAGACGGAATATGTTTGTAATTTGATCAAAAAGTGATGTAAACTAACATATTCCGTTCAAAAATTAACGTAAATGACTATTGTAGTGATATTTTAATAGTTTAGGGGCATTCTAACTATGTAAAAAACTTCATCAAACAAAGTTGCACAAAATTATAAATTCAAGTACCAACTTAATAATTTACCCTAATATTTTTGCAAAATTAAACTCCAAATAGAACAATATTAAAAATATTTGACGTAAAGCAATAAATGATGAATTTACTAGGTCAATAATTAATTTACTAAAAATAAATAAATTATTTATCTAGCAAATTATTTTTATAAAGTTAAATAATAAAATAATTGGCTTAAATAATCCCTGAACTCTTTAAGAGATGATACTTTGGTTCCTTTTTTTTTTTTTTTACCGAGATGACCCTAAACTCTCTATAGGTAATAGTTTGGTTCTTTCCGTATGATTTCGTTAAAAAACTCACGGAGTGGTCATGTGAGAAGCACGTTTTGTGCTTTTTGAAGGAAAATACCCATAAAATAACAAAAATATCCTTATTCATATAATAACTTAAAAAAATAAATAAATAAATAAAAGAGAAGAGAAAGAGCTGAACTCAAAGCTCCCCCACCTCCCCTTCTCTCTCTCTCTCTCCCCTCCCCTCCCTCCCTCTAACACCGCCCCACCACCCCACCCCCCACAGATCCGATGTCGGAGTCAGAGGTTCTCTCTCTCTCTCTCTCTCTCTCCCTCCCTCCTTCTCTCTCTCTCTCTCCCCCTCCCTTCGCAAACAACCGGTGATCTAGGTTCGTTCCCCCTGCCGCCGCTGGGATTTGGGTTTCGAGCCCCCCCAACCACCCGCGTGAACTAAGTTTGGCCCTCCCGCTACCACCGGGATCTATTTTGAGCCCCTCTAACCCCCCACATGATCTGGATCCCCCCTGCTACCGCGATTAGGATTTGGTCCCCCCACGCAATCTGGGTTTTGGCCCACCCCAGCTAAAATCTTGATCTGGGTTCCCCCACCCCCCTCCCTTGGCGTTGAACCCATGCCCAGATCGCCCCACCCTTTCCTCGTCACCCAGATGAATTTGAAAGAGAGAGAGAGAAAGATGAATTTTAATTTGTTTTTAATTTTTTTTATGATTGGGAGAGAAAGAGAGATGAATTTTAATTTTTAAAATTTTTTAAATTAATTATTATTAAATTACTAAAACATCTTCTTAAAATATATTACATGTAATGCACATGACTCATTCTGTTAGAAATTTAATGGAATTGGACAGAAAAGACCAAACTGTCACCCTTTTAGAGAGTTTAGCGTCAGCACGACCACAAAAAAAAAAAAAAAAGGTCTAAAGTATCATCTCTTAAAAAGCTCATTGACTATTTGGGTCAATTACTCTAAATAATATATATAACAAGATCTCAAATTATTTGAAATAAATAACAATTAATAATAAATTTACTAGATCAATAATCAATATATTAAAAGTAAATAAACTATCTATCTAATAAATTATTTGTCTAGTAAATTTACCATTTATATTTATTAACTACAAAATAGTTTTAGATCTTACTATTTATATAATTCTTCTTATCATAACATATATAAAGATCTAAAATGCTCTCCATTTCTTTTGTCATGTGTCAGCCCATTATTTTTTAACTTTTCTTTTATACTTTTATCATTTTTCTTTATTTTATCTTTATCTTTTTCTTCTCTCATTTATTTTTTTTAGGCTTTTATCTTTTATTAATTTCTTTTATTTTTTTTAATCTTTCCTTACATATCTTAAAATATATGAAAGATGTATATGTATCAACCCATTGTTTTTCTTTTCACTTCTCTTCCATGCCTTTATCCTATTTTCTTCGTTTATCTCTCTCTCTCTCTCTCTCTCTCTTTTTTAATTTCTTTTATATTTTTTGTTTCTCCTTACATATATATACACGTATACATAATCTTCTATGTATCTGTTTAATAATACATTTATGTCTATCATCAATAATAAAAGTGAGAATATATTCTTTTAGAGTTTTTTCTTTAAAGTTTCGTAAGGACGTTTCGATATGATTCTTTAATCTGGTTAAAAATACTTTTATCTTTCTTTTTCTTCTTATGTCGTTATGTGCTTTTTTTTTTTTAAAATTATTTCCTTCTTACTTTATTGAGGTGTTTTTTTTTCTTTATGATTTTTTAATTTGATTAAAAAGGATTCGAATAAATTTTTTTGGAGTTTCGGTACAAAGTTTCAGTTTTTTTTAAGTTTCATATAAAGTTTCTGTTTTTTTATTTCTTTATTGTTTTGTCGTTATGTACTTTTTTTTTAATTTTAATTTTCACATTAAATTATTATTATTATTATTATTTTTTATCAATTTGTTTAAAAAGGATTTTTTCTAAAATTTTTTGAAATTTCGTTAAGAAGTTTCAGTTTTTTAAGTTTCGTATGGAGTTTCGGTTTTTTCTTTCTTTTTCTTATTTTGTTGTTCTGTACTTTTTTTTCTTTTCTTTTCTCTTTTTGTATTTTAATTTAAATTCATATATCTTTTAAACAATATATTATTCACATGCGTTGAGCGCGTGTTAAATTAGTTATGTAAAAAAAGGGTGACAATTCGTGTCACGTGTCGGGTTTGTGTCGTATTAGAGCCGTGTCGATTTTTTTCTTCCCCAACCTGAACACGACCTGTGACACGAAAACGACTTCAAACCGCGACATGAATACGATACAAACACGTAATGGGTTGACACGACACGAACCGAACCGAACTTGACCCGCAACACGAAATTGACCCGTGACACGAACTGAACCCGTGACACGAACTGAACCGTGACACAAACTGAATCTGTGACACAAGTTGAACCTGCAACACGAATTTGATCCGAATTGGACCCAAATTGAACCCACAATTAATTTGAATTTGACACAAAAACCAATTCAATTTAAGCAAATTATATACCAAATTCATAAAAAACCTAGAAGAATAATAATTTACCTTCAATAAAAACATACCATTTACAAAACAATAAGTTTTAAGGATTGTTTTCAAATAGAAAATCATAAAATTAAACTTCCAACTCAAGTGCAAAGTTTACAATCATAGTTAGGCAAAATCCTATTACAAACATCTTAATAAAGTCCACAAATCCAAATACAAACATAAAAAAATATAAATTCAAACAACATAACACCAACAAAATACCGAGTTCTAGTAGATAAATATAACTAAATAAATAGCTGCACCAACATTAACAAAAAACAAACACAACAAGTACAACTCAGGCACATCCAGAGTTAGAATCTTGATCAACTATTTTCTCCTCATCAATGTTGAGATCCATAACATTTTGAATGACATCATCCATATCTTGGTCAACTGTTTTGATTCCAAGTACACGAGAAAAATTGAAAAAGAATTTATGATTATGAGATTAATTTAACAATGCTAAGTAATAATAGAGAACCTGAGAAAATTTACCTTCACTCCCAAACAACCAATCTCTTGAGCATATAATTGCCTTAACAATGTCAGGCTTAAGAGAGCTGCGAAATTAGTCAAGTACACGACCACCAACACTAAATACAGCTTCTGAAGCAACCGTTGATACAGGAATGCTCAAAATGTCACGAGCAATTGCAGCAAGTATGACGTAGCGACATTGATTTGTCTTCCAAAAGGAAATGATGTCTAGATTATCACTCTTTCTCATTCTGGGCTCATCCAAAAAAACTTCCAACTCCGATTTGCTATTTGCACTAGAAAAAGAATCAGAGGAGACATCATCAAATTCTTACACAACAAACAACAAGCGTTAGTTTATAAAAATCATTAGTTAGTAAAAATAAATAAATAAACAAAGGAAATGGAATATTACCTTGAAAAGATCAAATTTATCCACATCCATTATTTACGTTGCTTTACCTTTGTCCTTTTTCTTACTAGAGGGTGGAGTGATATTTGTACCTTCAATAAAAAAAAAAAAAAACACGAAATTTGACCCGAAATTAATCCGAAATTGACTCGAAATTTAATCCGAAATTGACCCGAAAATTCACCCGAAATTGACACGGAAAAAAGCGGGTCGTGTTCGAGTTCTACGGGTCCAACCCAAACACGACCCGTCCAACCCAAACACGACCCGTTTTTACCCGTGTCAATTTCGGGTCACCCGAATTTGACCCGTCCCCTATTTTTCCCAACCCGAGCCCCTGAAATTCGTGTGGTTTTCAAATCGTGTCGTGACCCGTATTACCAGCCCTACTATTTACTTCCTTTACTTCATTTTCTGGTGACTTGTTTAGCCAAAGTATGCTGAAATGCTGTTGAGATTTCAAAATAACACATATGCGGCTGATTTTTTTTAATATATTTGACTGGCATATACTCTCTGTAGACATTTTTGAGATCGAAGAATTTTAAGGCTTTAACATGTTATTATTTATTTTTTATAGACACAACGAGTACATACAAACAACTTCAATTTAATTATATTTTAATTGATCATTATGTGCTTTAAGAGTTGTTTTCTTTCTAAAATTAATTATGGTTGCATATGGTCATGCGATGCACACATGGCTATTTCCATTCAAAAGGATTGGGATGGAAAAATAAAAGAGGAAAAATTTGGTTAGGTGGTCAGATTTTACCACCCATTTAATTGATGAGAAAAATATATATTTTTTAGTTGAAAGGCCGAACTTGCATGTTTTGCTTAATTAATCTGCCCAACGAGGGCAATTTGTCGAGCAGTGGCTTTGGGAAGCCACTGCGACCCATGAAGTCGCACCGCCGTGACTGAGAATGGTACTTCTGACTAGGGGCTATCTTGCAATCCGTGCTTTGTGATTCTCCAGCTGATGATGGCAGCTTCGATCTCCAAAACGACGAGGAATAGACTAGACATGACGACAAGGGCTTCAAGATTCTCGCCTCTTTCATGCACATAACGTCGACAACAACGGGAACATGAGCTGCAGATCTGGCGGGGACTCAAAGGCAGGCAGGGAATGGGTGGGGGAGGGGGACCAAATTAACTATACTATATGTGATTAATCGGTGATCATTAACCATTTAACAAAATTAATTGATCATTTAAGGAAAAATGATCGTTTAACTAATTTTTAAATATTTCGATTATTTGTTAAAAAAAACCTTCTTGAAAAAAGTCATCTAAAAATTTTAAAAAAAAATGAAACAATTTTGGAGGTCGAGAGCAATGGACAACACACAGGTTGCAAGTCTGGAAGACACGTTATTGTAGTTCCAAAGATTTCCAGTTTGGAACACACAGGTTGCGAGGATGGATAGTGTCATATTTCTAAGCTATCTAGTTATTTCAAATCCAAAAAGAGGGAGGACACAAGATCAAACACATAACCTTACTAAAGTCTTCATCAGTCATCACATGAAAATATTATATTGACACCGACTCTGATCAAGCCCTATCAACCAAAACGTTCCAAAATGTGCATTTTGGCTTTTTTTTTTTTCCCTTAGTGCAAAAATTTCAACTATTTCATTTTAACTCCAATTTTCTTTTGTTTTTTTTTTTTTGGATCTTTCCTTAAAATTTTATATATTTTTTAGTATGTCCCATTTGAAATGCTTTATCTCTTGAAATGCTTCTATTAAAATAAATTTTTTTTTTCCGGAGATGTTCTCACTTAAGTATTTTTCGTACAAGTTTGTAAGATATTATTTTATTAAATGTGATATTCATACAATTACTTTTTATCTTTATTATATCATTTTTTCAAATGTGTCCCCTTTTAAACATCTTTTTCCTTTTCAAATATAACCTTAAGTGATTTTTTGTTTAAGTTGTATTTGTTAAAAATTTTTTTATCGTAATAAAGTATAGCATGTGTTTTTTAACAAGGGGAAATTCTACAATGGGATAAAATGATGGTGTAAAAAATTTTGACCATCGATTTCATTTAGACGGTTAAGATGTTTTGTGAACACAAAAGATATTGTGCATCCAATTGCATATGATTACAAACAAATTAAAAATAAAAAGAAAAACCTCAGCCTTTCTTCTAGTTCACCGGCAACGGCGAAGGAAGCAGAGCAGGTCGCCGGAGCAAGTCATCGGAGTTGGCAGATCATCGCGATTGCCTTCTTCGGCAACCTTCATCGTCGCAACATTGTAGATCTCAAACGGCGAATCACGATCTCAGGGGTGTGGGTCTTCGTGAGTGTTCTTCATGGCGTCGGCTTGGTTCCACGTTAGTCGGAGGCTGTGCAGGGGAGTAGAGACCCATCTCCGGTGAGTGATTCACTGTAAAATCTCAAAAATTTATGATTTAATTCTCCAATCTTAAATGGGAATATAAATTATAAATTTATCTTTGAAAATGTTTTTATGTAATGGTGACAGGAGGATCATAAGAAATTAAGTGGTTGTTTGGTTCATGCGTTTGAACTCAAATATTTGAGTTCAACCTCAACGAACACCGTTTGGTTCATAAGCCTAGCTGAAGCTCATCTTCGAATGCTTACACAGTAAACCAAACTTGGTTTACTGTGCAACAAGTGGATCGCGTGGCATCCTCGCCCATCTGCTCCCCAGCGTCCCCTGTCTCCCTCCTTCGTCGCCCATCTGCAGCTTTCCAGTTCAGAGATTCGTCTGGCACTCCTCTTTCCCATGTCACCCTCGGTCTTTCATCTCAGTCGAAGCCAGCCCTGTGTTTTCTGGCATTTGGAATCGAATATATTCGATTCCCTGTGACAGTAGGCGGTACCAATCCCCCGAGTTTAAAGTGGAAATGTATGATTTGTTCTTCAACCCTAACACCGTCTCCATCTCTTCCCCTGGCTTGATTCCAGAGTCTTGGCCGTTGTCGACGCCTAATTTCTGTCGAATTTTATAATTGCCCAACTCCCAATTTGCTTTTCTAGGTTTTCTTCCACCTGGGCTAGTCGATTCCAGCCGGGGAAATTGGTGCCCTGCCGGGTCTATTCATTGGACTCCTGGCATAGGTACCACCGGTTGGCAATGCGGTAGCGATTCGGGTCCGTGAAGCAAGCTCGAACAAAAGGTCTCGTTACCCATTATTTCCGGGTTCGGAAATCAGCGCACCGAGCTAGTGCTTCCTCCCCTGATCCGCCTTCATTGACCGTGTACTCCTCCTGTGGCTCGAACTCAGTGACCCAAGTATAGTATCTCCTCTTTTTATATATATTCTTCCTTGTCAACTGATTGCAGTGTATGTGAGGCCGGGTTTTGCATAATATTGGCAAAATGATTTAGTGCTTTGGGTGGTATTAGTGAAGTTTGGACGCTGGTTGCTGCAATTTGCAAGTTCAATTTTTGTGCACTATGTTAAATTTCATGATTCTAGATGGTTTAACTGCTTCGTATGATGTATTATGCATTATCAGGCTCATCCTTTTTGTTGTTTGACGTAAAACATAACTTTGGTCGGTGTTAGTGTAATTTTTGAATTGTTATGCAATTTTAGGGTGACTTTGTGCTTGTTGATATGCGGTTTGTTCATACTCCACCCTGCATTAATGTGCTTGATGTTGAATTTGGTCACTTTGTGCTTGATTTTGGCTTGTTTTTGGCACTTTTTCGACCCAAAACGGTCTTTTCTGGTTTTTTTGGGGTTTAGATCAATCTCACACCTTGTTTAGGTCATTTAAGGGCTGCGTAGATGCTCCACCCTGCATTGAACTGATAGATATTCATTTTGGTCACTTTGTGCTTGATTTGGGCTTGTTTTTGGCACTTTTTCGACCCAAAACGGTCTTGTCTGGTTTTTTTGGGGTTTAGATCAATATCACACCTTGTTTAGGTCATTTAAGGGTTGCCTATATGCTCCACCCTGCATTGAACTGATAGATGTTCATTTTGGTCACTTTGTGCTTGATTTTGGCTTGTTTTTGGCACTTTTTCGACCGAAAACGGTCTTGTCTGGTTTTTTTGGGGTTTAGATCAATCTCACACCTTGTTTAGGTCATTTAAGGGTTGCGTAGATGCTCCACCCTGCATTGAACTGATAGATGTTCATTTTGGTCACTTTGTGCTTGTTTTTGGCACTTTTTCGACCCAAAACGGTATTGTCTGGTTTTTTTGGGGTTTAGATCAATCTCACACCTTGTTTAGGTCATTTAAGGGCTGCCTATATGCTCCACCCTGCATTGAACTGATAGATGTTCATTTTGGTCACTTTGTGCTTGATTTTGGCTTGTTTTTGACACTTTTTCGATCCAAAACGGTCTTGTCTGGTTTTTTTGGGGTTTAGATCAATATCACACCTTGTTTAGGTCATTTAAGGGCTGCCTATATGCTCCACCCTGCATTGAACTGATAGATGTTCATTTTGGTCACTTTGTGCTTGATTTTGGCTTGTTTTTGGCACTTTTTCGACCCAAAACGGTCTTGTCTGGTTTTTTTGGGGTTTAGATCAATCTCACACCTTGTTTAGGTCATTTAAGGGCTGCCTATATGCTCCACCCTGTATTGAACTGATAGATGTTCATTTTGGTCACTTTGTGCTTGATTTTGGCTTGTTTTTGGCACTTTTTCGACCCAAAACGGTCTTGTATGGTTTTTTTGGGGTTTAGATCAATCTCACACCTTGTTTAGGTCATTTAAGGGCTGCGTAGATGCTCCACCCTGCATTGAACTGATAGATGTTCATTTTGGTCACTTTGTGCTTGATTTTGGCTTGTTTTTGGCATTTTTTCGACCCAAAACGGTCTTGTCTGGTTTTTTTGGGGTTTAGATCAATCTCACACCTTGTTTAGGTCATTTAAGGGCTGCCTATTTGCTCCACCCTGCATTGAACAGATAGATGTTCATTTTGGTCACTTTGTGCTTGATTTTGGCTTGTTTTTGGCACTTTTTCGACCCAAAACGGTCTTGTCTGGTTTTTTTGGGATTTAGATCAATCTCACACCTTGTTTAGGTCATTTAAGGGCTGCCTATATGCTCCACCCTGCATTGAACTGATAGATGTTCATTTTGGTCACTTTGTGCTTGATTTTGGCTTGTTTTTGGCACATTTTCGACCCAAAACGGTCTTGTCTGGTTTTTTTGGGGTTTAGATCAATCTCACACCTTGTTTTGGTCATTTAAGGGCTGCCTAGATGATCCACCCTGTATTGAACTGATAGATGTTGAATTTGGTCACTTTGTGCTTGAGGAAGCCTAGATTTTGCAGTTTCCCCCTCCATTTGGCTATGATGATAAATGCCCATCAGCATAGATTGTAATTTCATCTGACTGGTGCGTCCTTAACCCGATATCATATAGGTAGTTGCCGGTGTTCCATGCCATGGTAGCTGCCATGGTATCGGGTCATTGACATGCTTCAGATGAGAATTGTCAATCACTACACACTGAGCCAACTTTACATTCCAATCGTTGACTTCTTTATTATAAATTCACTATTTTGATTTCCGATGTATTAAGGAAATGCCTCAGAAATCCTCCGGTGAGTCGTACGTATGGGATCACGCCAAGGAGAAAAATTTATACTGAGCCAACCCCTCTTCCGCCTCGTTTGTATTTAGTTATGTTTTATTGTTTTTTATTTATATTTTTTTACCGCGTTCTTAAGGAAATGCCTCGGAAATCGACGGGTGAGGCGTACCACTGGGATCATGCGAAGGAAACAGTATTCCTTGAAAAGCTTGATTATTACATGGCATGCAATTCCGGTAGACATCCTCCATTTGCAACGCTCGATAGCTGGGCCAAGGAGTTTAACTCTGCGTATGGAGGGGTTCCTGCATACGGCTTAACATTACAGCAAAAGAAGGATAGAAAGAAAAAAATATATAGGGGCTGGAAGGCGTTGCAATGTTGGACCGGACTAGGATACGATCCGGTGACTGATCGAGTCATCTGCTCAGACGATGCGTGGCAGAATTTTATTCAAGTAATCTAACATCGCACTACTAACTGTTATTGGGCTAATACTTTTCCTTTAGCTGTTATTATTGGTCATTTAAGTTGACAAACCTGGTTTGGTTGCAGGTCCATAAAGAGTGCAACCATCTCCGGTACGAGGGGCTACGAAACAAGGAGCTCTATTATAACATTTTCGAGAAGAAACATGCGGCTGGTGCCTCGGGATACGGATCAGTTTCGATGCCAGATGATAGCCCTTTTCCCGTCGACCTGGACGCCTCACAAGACAACTCCGGCATCGGACCGATGACTGGAGATGACCCGACAGCAGGTGTCGGGAGCCTGAGGTGCAACAACAGAAGGGTCGGGGCCCCTGCGGGCCCGTCTCGATCTAGAGGCAGCTCTGGCAAGAGGAAGCAGCGCGACGAGACGGATGAGATGACTTTCATGGCTATGCAGGAGATAGTCAGTCACTACCGTGGCCGATCAGAATCTGGTCGATCTAGTTCCCAATCTGATCGCACGGATCACATGCTGATCTGTATGACCACAATGACAGATATGGGTATTCCACCCAATCAGCGGGCTATGATGTGGCAATACTTCTCAGCTAATCCAACACTCCAGCGTACCTTTCACCAGCTACCTGAGATCGATAGGCGAGAAATAATTGCGATCGTTCTTCGTTCGCAGCCACCCCCGACCGATTGAGTTTCATTTTCGGAGTTTTTTTATCTTATTTTTAACGATTTGTTTGACATTATTCTTATGATTGGACTGTGTTTATTATTTCATATCTGGAAATATTGTAACAAAACCTTTCGCATGTTGATGTTTTTTTAATAATTACATATCAAGTAACGTTAAATATGATTAGCAAGGATCACAAATTTTTCTGACTATATCCACAACAAAAATTTGAATACCAGGCAAAACTCAAACTGTAGAGCATATATCAAGCTGTCGGAAACATGAATGAGCATAGCTCCGCATCCGAGCAGGAAGACCAGGGCGTTTACTCAGAAGATGAGAATAACGACGATGACATATATGACGTGATAGCAGTTGTAGCGGTGACTCTCAGTAGGCGTCGCAGGCGTCGGGACCCGCAACCAATGCATAATTCAAGCTTGACGGGCAGCATGCGGGTTGAAGAGATTTTAAATGGTCATAACGGAATTTGTCAAGACCTGATAAGAATGAAATCTGAGACATTCAGATCACTCAGTGATCTATTATGACGACGGGAATTATTGAAGCCAACGCGTAACATGGACGTGAATGAACAATTGTTCATTTTTTTAACCATTTGCGTACAAGGCGCTACGAACCGACACACTTCTTACTTGTTCCAGCAATCTGTAGAGACAACCTGCCGTTGGTTCTATATAGTTCTGCAGGTTATATGTTCGCTGAAGGACGAATTCATCAGATCGCCAGACAACACGGCGGTTCAACCTTTGATTGAAGAGCACTCGTACAAATATCGACCATGGTTTGATGTACGTTTTTAATGTTATCACATAATATTACACCCTTTCAGAACTCAAGTAACTGTTGGAATTCTTTATGATGGTACAAAGTATTTAAATTCACTCGTAATGATTCAGGGATGTATTGGGGCTATAGATGGCACACATGTCCCATGTGTGCCACCGCGGGATAATGCGGACGCATGGATAAATCGGAAATGGCAGCACTCACAGAATGTATTAGCGGCATGCTCGTTCGACATGAGATTCACATATATGTTGGCCGGATACGAGGGATCCTGTCATGATTCCAGAATGTTGGACGAGGCAATAGCATTCTACGGTTTCCCAATACCGCCACAAGGTAAGAATAATTAGCTACTTATAGTAGTACTTTAATATAATAAAGTTTTAAATATATACACACACGTGTAACTCAAATGTTTATTGGAATTTTTGTAGGAAAATTTTACTTGGCAGATTCGGGCTATGCAAATAAGGACGGTTTCTTGAGCCCATTCCGACGAGAGACGTACCATTTACCGGAATACCGAACACGTCGGGGCGGGCTACGCAACCGCAGGGAAGTATTTAATTACACACATGCATCTCTGCGGAACTGTATTGAGAGAACATTTGGTGTCTGGAAGGCACGATTTAAAATTCTTAAAGGCATCAACAGCTACCCGATAGAAAAGCAGAAAATGATCCCGGTGGCGTGTGCGGTTTTGCCTAATTTTATCAGGATGGTGCAGGTTGGGGATCCTTGTCTAGAAGAGTACGCGTCCGATTGTGTGCCTGTATATGGGAACGATGATGTGAATGACGATTACGTGCTTGATGACGGGATCGATGGGTATGGCCCCAGTATAGGCACGCAGCAACATGGCTCGAGGAGGGGTGCAATGAATCAGTTGCGAGACATGATGGCTGATAATATGTGGGTCAGATATCAATTAGCGCCGTGGTATAAAACCACTTGAAAGCCCGCAAGCTTGTATTTTGGACTACATTAGGACTGTCTGTATTAATTTGTAGTTTTTAAATATGTAAACACAATTTGGTGTTATTAATTGAGCGTATTTTAATTATTAAATTTTCCGTCGCTGGCACCTATAGTAGAATGTTAAATTGAGTTGGGCTCGAGTTGAGTTGAAATTTTCAAGTTAGATTAGTTGTAACTTTTGAAAATGTTTATGCGTTTGTTAGTTTGAGTTGAAATATTTTAGTTGTAATAGTAAATTTTTTTGAATTTTTAGAAAACCCAAAAAACTTTTTGGAAAAAAGACAAACTTTTTGGGAAAATGACAAAAAAAAGTACATTATGAGTTGAAATGAGATGATGAAGTCAACAAGCCAGGTTGTTGACTTTTCATAGAAAGGAAAAAATTGAGGTGGAAAAGTGAAGTTTAGTTGGAGTTCAGAAAAGTTACAAGACAAAAAAAATTGGAAAAAATTGTTTCTCTATTTCTTCACATCCAAACAGGGCCCTTGTTTTTTTTAAACTTCTCAACTCAAACTTTTTTACCAAACACCCAACTCAAACTAAACTTTTTTTTCAAATATTTTACTAAACACTATTCTTCTCATCTCAACTCAACTTAACTCAAACTCAACTCAAATATTTTAACTCCAACTGACGAACCAAATGGACCTTAAAATGGGTGACTTCCTATTTATTCTAGAAATTGTTATGATTTTTCATATGTGCTATGTGATCACAAAGTTTTTATAATAAAAATGAGATAAGTAAGATAAAACAAATGGTCATGCCAAGTTTTTATATATGTATCTTTTTTAAAAATATAATAATGTATTTATATATATATACATATATATATGTGTGGCATTTCATGCCATACACGGCAAGCCACGGCCAGGCCCGTTGGGCCCAGCTGTGGGCTGAAAGCCCAGGCCGGGGGCAGCCCAGCGGGCTCGCCGTGTGGCATCAGCGGAAAGAAATAAGAGAGAGAGAGATAGAGAGAGAGAAAAGGGAAAAAAAAAAAAAAAAAAGATTACTTGATGGAGAATCTTTTGATGTGGGGATTATCAAGAAAAGTAAACACTCCAAATAACTACAAACAAAATTTTAACCACTTCCTTACACGGAGAAGTGAATCATCGCCTAAATTGTAATGATGGAGCCTATAAAACATAAAAAAAAACTCTTCATTTCCTACCATTAGCTTCAGCTAATAGTAATAAGCCTAAAACTAATTATTTTTCAATTTTTAAACTATATTTTAAGTGCCTCTAAAAGGGGTGTGGTAGTATGAACACCACTTTTGTTTCTTCACTCTCTTTTTGAAAGAAAGCCTCTTCTCTTCCTAAACACCTTGAGTCTGAATTTCAACAGCAAAAACACCTAGAAATCTCTTCCATAACCTCTCTTCTCAACTTTTATATCATTAAGCTTCAAAAGATGATCGTCACCTCATTGGTTTTCAAGATAAAACACTAATGCACCACTAGCTTTCAAGATTAAAGTTTTAGTTTTTAAAACTTGTGATGAATTGTGTTTATTTTTCCAACTACTAGTTCCTCGTAACAAGAGTTCAAGAAAGCCTCCAAGCCCTCAAAAGAGCCATAAACTCATTAACAGCATTAAGGTATACGTTTTTCCTACAAACTAGCCAGTTTTATTTATTTTAGTTATTATTTTTTTAAAAAGTTATGTAGGTTTTTATGAAAAATGACCTTAAAGAAAATAAAAATCTTGGTCTTATGGAAAAAATAAAAAATAAAAATCAAAACATAGTCTTGTTGCTATTATTATGACATGTGTGTTTTTTGGGATTAAAATAGTTTAACATATCACAAAATAAAAAGTTTTGATGAGAATATGTTTTCGTGAGTTTCATGACTATGTGATATGAAATATATGTTATGGCATGAAAATATTTGGGTATAACATGTTTATTTGCTGTAAATACTCCATGTTGGCAACTTGGAATATGAAGTGTTGCTGCTCGAAATGACTCCGGCAACAACACCCAATGTGGTCGGGTAGTCCGATGGAAACTCGCCAGTCACTCCGCCGTCGACCACCTGCAAAATGGAAGCACCTCGGAATGATGGGGACACCGGTGTGGTGTCTGCCGTGGGCACTTCGATGCTTAAGTCAGCAAGGAAACTGATGAGCAAGAGTAGAGGCAGAGCTTTGGCAAGGTAAGAATGACCGTACCTGAGTTTGAGGTTTATTCTTCTATTTATAGGTGCTTTCCACGGGTCCGGGTGCTCGGGGCAACCCGACCGGGTCGGCTACCTAGGGTACCCGGTGGGCAGGTAGGCTTGCAGGTGCTATTGATCCACTGAGTCGACGCCACATGTCCCTAGGGCCCAGCACAGTGGATAGTTGGGTTTCTCAGGCGTCATCAGAGAGGGGACTATAGTGGGTAGTTGTGATTTGATGTCTGACAGGAGTAGGTGAGCGGCACCAACAGCCAATAAGGCAGGGACGTGACTGGTGTCATATCCCCCGTCTCTGGCGGGGCCTGAATGGAGATCAGGGCCGAGACATATCGAGGCCGATCAGAGTGCTCGGCGAGACGGCGGCCCGAGCAGCCGACTAGGCGCGCTCCTTGGTACGCTCGGCGAGCGACGTCCCTAGAACGCTACTGTTCGAGTAGGCCCTCCTGCCCTCGGTTGAGGGTGCCGTCCGACCAGTCAGGGTCACCGACGGGGCGATCGCCGGCGTTAGGTGGCCGGCAAGTCTGTCCGAGGTGGTCGGGTCATCAACATGAAGAAAGGATTTTAAGGCTCAAATATTGATAGAATGAAGTTGATATTCATAAACTATGTGATAATAGCCTTTTTGGCATAATAAAAAAAAGATATATATATATATATATATATATATATGAACATGATATTTTTATTGAGAATTTCACTAAACTCAAGAAGGACAGAATGTTTCCCTCAGCATAATATTTCAAATAACGTAACCTCTGGTCAAAAATTATTAACTGGAAAAAATGACGTTTTTGCCCTCGGACGGTAAAATTGTGATTTCTCAAGGCTAGGAGTGTCGTTTGAGTCCGAGACTTTGAATTCAAGAATAAAGGACTAAAATATTCTATATGTTAACTTTTCATGATTAATAGACATAAAATGACGCAAAATACCCTTTAGGGGCTAAAATGTAAATATATAAAGTTTAAGGGTAAAAAGTGAAATTTATGAAAATTATTATTTTATAGTGTAGAAGTATATATATATATATATATATATATATATATATATATATATATATATATAAGGTTCCCTTGAGTGAAAAGCGTTCAAGTGTGCATAATGGGAACAAGTAAATCCATTTAGGGGCTAAAACGCTAAAATAATTAAAAAGGGGTCAAATTGTAAAATTGGCAAACCTGACATGAAGGCAGTGTTTTTCCTAGTTTAAGGGCAGTTTGCTAAGCCAATTAAGTTGGGTAATTAATATGGTTAAGTATTGGTTTAAGATTGGGCCATTAAAAGACAAATAAGGGTTTTAAATATAAAGAATTTTCATAAATGTGGTTCAAAATGTAAATAAGATATAATGGGTCTTATTGGGCCTAATGGTAGAATGGAAGACAAAATGGAATTGACATAAATCAATAAAATAAGTAATGATTTAATTAGTTAATTATTTTAATAATTATTAACCATTTAATAATAATAAATTATTTCAAAGAAATTCAAGATAAATTAATTTAATATTATCTCTCAACTAATTAATAATTAATTAATTATGAATATACTTTCTTATGATAACAAATGTTGGTTAATTAACTATTATTTAATGATAATATTAATTATTAACCAAGTTAATTAATAATTGATTTAGAAAATAAAGATTTTAATATGAGCTAGTTAAGGTTTAAAAATTCTATCAATCCTCTAGTAAGGGATATAAGGATAAAGTAACCAATTTATGAAAAATTCATTTCCTTAACGATAAAAGTAAAAAAAAATACGTAATTACTAATTAATCTTGAAAAGAATTAATTATTAACTAGAAGCAGGAAGTTCTATAAGACACTTTTTAACAACAAAAAATAATTTTAAGAATCCGCTCTAACCGTTAGGTGTCGATTTAAAATAGGACACCGAAACGACAAAGAGGTTGAGCTGGACAAGAATCACGAGAATCTTCAACTTCAAGATTTTCTGTAAGTACAAGTCTCACTTATAGTATGGATTTTATGTTATCATGTTTGATGTGTATTTTGTGTTTACGTGACTGTTATGGTATGTTGCCATGATTTTATGTTTAGTTACACACTTTACAAGATGTGTCACACTTCATGTTCATTATATGAATGAAGAACTTATGATTGAGTAATAAGTGAAAGATTAAGATGTGTCGTACCAACCTTCATCAGAGTGAGGTTTTCATTAACGATTTTAAGTACAACCTTGGGTATTGACAGTTGGGTCGCTCCCCCGTCTTCCCTAAATAAGGTTGCACGCACCCGGTACGTACATAAGGGTCCATAAGTATGTTAAGAATCATGAGTTAAGAATAAAAGGATAAACATAAAGGGTCATATATGCTCCAACTATCGGTGATATGGGCAAGCACCATATGACATGAAAATGTCCTTGGACTAGTAATACGAATGTGAAAGTGTAGTTGGAGAATGGATTACTACACAAAAGATTCCGCAAAATGCTAACAGTCATTTGAAAGTTATTTTGAAATTTAGTTTTTAAATTCTAGTTTGAATTTTGCTAAGCGTATGGACTAAACTAAGTATTTTGAGTTGCAACTTTATTATTATTATTGAGGAACTGCTTGAAATGTTTCCTTAAAAAGTCATATTCCGCAATTGTGTTTTATTAAGTTTTCTTTTAGTAAGTTAAAAAAAAAAATTTATCAAAATTTTGAGGACTTAATAACTGGTTATGAATGTATCGAGTTTTAAGTCTAAGTAGTGACGGTCATTTATGGCCATTTAAGTATGGGCCGTCACATTCACGGCTGTGGCTGTCGAGAACATCATTAGCGAGGTTGTTACGCCTGCTTTGGGCTGGGTCACCATCGACAAGAACACAACGGCGAGATCTCCTGGTGGGTGGTGGGTGTCTCGCACTAGGTAGTAGAGAAGCGACAAGGGTGGCGAGCTTCTGATCTGGGCGGTGGCGGCGGTGGGTGTGAGCGATGGCCGTTCTTCCACCTGTGGCTTCGAGTTGATTACCGGCAGGAACGAACCTCAAGTCGACGGCGTCGTAGTTAGGAAGCAATGGGCAATGTGGGGTGGCCGCCGACGATCGAGAACGTCTGTGTCGTCCCCACTATGGCCTCATTGGATTAACTCTGAGAGCCATCATGGTGGCTCAGTGGAGGTGGCTGCCGGTGGGGTTTTCTCTTTTTTTCTTTTTAATTTTTAAAATATTTTGTAAAATGATAATCTAGTGTGATGGATATTATGATTGATGATGCATCATTTTAATCTGATCAACCGTTTAAAGATGATCAAATGGTCAAAATATTTTAAACCATTAATAGGGTAAATGTAGAATTCCCCTTTTTAACCAGTATATAATAACAGCTAAAAGAAGATTTTTTTTGGGGGAAGGGGGAGAATAACGTGGCACGTGGAACTTTTACTCTGCTTGGGTTTCTCTTTGATTTCAGAATTTTCATGCAACAAATGCAGTTATTCGCCGCTGTCATCGGCAATCGCACGCCGCCGTCCACACCGTCATCATCACCATTATCAAAGCTGAAGTCCAGAATTCCGATGCAGAAAAACATTCCTCTCCTCGAAACGACTCATCCAACGTTAAGCCATATTGGGCAGCCATTTACGATCATGCAGAACATCGAATGTGAAGGAAAATTCCCAGCCATTGAAACTGTTGTAGAACAACAAAAGAAATCATATGCCTTGTTTTTTCACAAAAACAATTTTCGCAGGTCGACTTATCAAACCATGAGCCACCTGTTAGGAAGGGAGATTACGTTACTGTCAAGATTTTGGAGAATATTTATCAAGAACAAGTTGCCTTGTGTAGGCAATCACTAATTGCTCGATTGTATTTGACTAAGGGCCAACAGCCATGGAAGTTTGCAGATTTGAATTCAAAACTCAGCCAGATTTGGAAGATTAATGGAGACTGGAAGCTTATTTCTCTTGGGTATGGGGTTTTTTTTTTCTTCAGATTAATTCCCAATGTTAGATGAGAAGAATCGAATTTAGGCTTTAGGGTCTTTTTCTCTTAATTCTGATATCTTAAGATTGCAGCAGTGGAGTCCGGATTTCAACCCATACAAACAGAAGATGACCAACGCTCAGGTATAGGTTCGTTTTTATGATTTGGCATGAGACTACTGGGATCTACAAATTCTATTTGAAATAGCCTATAGTGTTGGAACTCCAATTAGGCTGGATAATAATACTGCTCATGGCATATATGGCCACTATGCAAGAGTTCTAATTGATGTCGATTTGGCTGAAACTCTACAAGACTCGGTGCTAGTAGAGAGGTCAGGTTCTTCAGTTTTTGCTACAATTGTCTACGAGAATCTTCCATACTTTTGCTCTCAGTGCAAATCAATTGGGCATTTAGTTGCTAACTATCGATACAATAATCATAAGCAAACTGAGGAATCTTATGACATGAGGAAGAACACTGCTCAGAAGGTGATTCAAGTCTACAAGCAAAAAGAGGAAAGCCACTAATCAGATGATGAATATGAAATATGCAGATTTTGGTAACCAGAATATGGGCAATACTGTTGCAGCAAAAGAAGGAATTAATGATACAACAGCGAGACAAAAAGATTACAATGTGGAACCACATCTTTCTACACCGGTGACACAAGAGAAATCCAGCTTGGACACAAATGGTTGCTCTTCTTTTCATGATGATCAAGAGAAATCAGCGCAAGGGGAAAAATTTAATGAAAAACCGAAAGATAAGACACAGAGGGACAGAGATCAAATATCTAAAAAAAAGGGAAAAGCATCCTAGTTGGCAATGAGGAGGTGAATCGAAAAATGACAGTTTCAATTTCAGCTGATGAGGAGGTGAATCGGAATTTGACAGTTTCAATTTCAACTGATCTACCGTACTCAGAGAATGATATTTTGAAGCAACAAGCTATTAATGAAATAGAGGAAACCTGTAAAAGTTCCTGAGCCGACAAAGTGGAAGAGGAAGAAGGAGCTTTAATCCCAGTTAAACCCAAGAATAAACAAAATGTCAAGAAGCAACAACAAAAGCCATATCTCACAAGGGGCAGGGGTGGCAACTTTCTTCGTAAATGAAAGTCCTCTACTGGAGTATCAGGGGCATAGCTAATGATAATTCTAAAGATGCCCTGAGAAACTTCTGTCGATTGCATAATCCTGATTTTCTTTGTATTGCTGAGCCGTGGGTAGACGTTGCTTTAATTTCTACTAATTATTGGCGCTCCATGGGCTTGATTCATGTCGTTTCAAATTAGAGGATGAACAAAGCTCCTAATTTATGGCTGTTTGCCAAAGATTCTTTTGATGATGTTTATATTGTTCATGCAGATTCACAATAGATTACTGTCGAGATTTCTTTGCTTCATTTGAGACATCGCATTACTTTGGTATATGCTAGTGTTCACTATCAGATTCGCCGGAAACTTTGGGAGAGCATTTTGTCTATGTATAATAATTGGAGCGGGCCATTTATGGTGATTGGTGACTTCAATTCGGTGCTGGGAGCTCATGAAAAAATGGGTAAACATCCTCCTCTTCATATAGCTTGCACAGAATTTCAAGAATTATTGATGCTTGCAGCCTACTTAATGTTGACACTAAAGGAGCTTATTTTAGTTGGACTAATGGCCGTGGTTCTAATAGTCATGTGGAACAAAAGCTGGATCGTACACTTTGTAATGCTGCTTGGTTAGATAAATGGGACACTGTTGCAACTTTCATGCTTCCTAAAGTTGGATCGGATCATATCCCAATTGTCTTCCACTACTCCATGGATGCTTTTTCTGGACCTAAGCCTTTTCGATTCTTAAAGGTTTGGTGCATGAATGAATCTTTTTACAACACTGTTGAAGAAGCATGGAGAACTTTTGGCTATATTCCTTTCACACATAAGCTGAGAATGTTAGAGAATGTTTTAAGGAAATGGATTACAGAAGTCTTCGGTAACATTTTCCATGCAGTTGAGAGTGCACATAAACATTTTGAAGAGGTTCAGAGCAAAATCTCTATTGAGGGTTATAGCAATTCTCTTTTTCACCAATAGACTCGAATATTCTGAATACGAGCCTTCGGAATCAGGAAAATTTCTCTAAGAAAAAATCTAGAGTGCGTTGGGCAAAAGAAGGAGACAGAAACGAGGCCTACTATCATTTTTTACTTCGTATACGAAAAGCCAAGCAGCCGTTGAGTACGTTGAAAATAGATGATGAAGTGCTTACGGATATGCCTGTCATAAAGAATCATGTGATCCAATACTACAGACATCTCTTTATCGAGCCTGCAAATAGTCGAACTGATTTTTCTGTTGTTGATTCGGTAACAGTAACAAAGTTTCATCCTTAGATAACAAGAACCTCACTAATGCTCCCACTGATGAAGAAATCAAAAAGGTTGTCTTCTCTATGGACGCTTCTAGTGCTCCAAGTCCAGATGATTACACGGGAGCCTTTTATCAGCATTGCTGGGAGATCATTAAAAAAGATGTGATAGATGTTGTTCGAGGATTTTTTCAAATAGGTCATGTTCCTAAACATCTTAATTCTAATTTCATTGTTCTTATCCCTAAAGAAAAAACAACAAACTCAGTTGATGCTTTTTCGTCCCATTGTGCTTGGTAATTTTTTGTTTAAAATTATTGCCAAGATTATTGCAGATAGGTTGGGAAATATTACGGCGCGTGTTGTTTTTGATGATCAATTCGGCTTCATCCCAAACTGGCAAATCTAGGATTGCATTGTTTTACCTTCTGAAGGAGTAAACGCACTAGACAAGAAATCTTTCGGAGGAAACATGGCCACGAAAATTGACATTCGCAAGGCTTTCGACACCATGAACTGGACCTTCATTATTCATGTTCTAAGAGCGTTTGGATTTTGTGATCAGTTATTAAACTGGATTCAGGAAATCTTCCATTTGGCTAATTTATCGATCTTGTTCAATAGAATCCCATAAGGCTTATTCAAGTGTAGTCATGGAGTTAGACAAGAAGATCCACTTTCGCCTCTTTTATTTTGCATCGCGGAGGACTTTTTAAGCATATATATCCAGAAGAACGTGAACGAGGGTATAATCACTCGTATATCGGCTGCCAGAGGTACAACAATTCCTTCTCATCTCCTTTTTGTAGATGATATTATTCTTTTTTGCAAGGCCACTAAAAAGAATGTTAGGTGCATTAAGGAGATTTTTAGTGCTTCAAATCAAATGTCTTCTTTGGTAAATTTGTTTCTTCTCAAAGAATTGATGAGTTAGTTAATAATCTCGATATGCGTAAAGGTTCTTTGCCATTCCGTCATTTAGGGATTCCTTTGTTTAAAGGTACCCCTAAAAAGAGATTTTTGAGACCTCTTGCGAATCGAGTTCTAGCGAAATTTTCAAAATGGAAAGGAGACTCTCTTTCTATGGCCGGTCACCTTACTCTGATTAACTCAGTTATATTTGGTGCATTAAATTATAGCTTCATGGTTTATAAATGACCAATTAGTCTTTTAAAGGAGATTGAAGCTGCTACGAGAAATTTTCTTTGGACGGGATGCATTTCTAAAACCAAACTTATTTCGGTTGCATGGGCAAAATCTTGTGTTCCTACAAAAGAAGGTGGTTTAGGTATTTGATCTCTTCAGGCTGTTAACTTGGGTTTCACTTTAAATCTTGCTTGGCAGGTTATGACACAGATCACGTTGGTGAGCAATTTCTTCCGGAAGAGATACATCCACGACTGTAGTAGACCAAGAATGGGTCCTTTTACCTCCTCTATTTGGTCAGTTATTAGAAATGCTTACACAGACTTACTTGATGAGGCTCTCTGGATTATTGGTTCTAATTCGAAGGCCAATTTCTGGACTGACAACTGGATTGGATATCCTTTGATTTCAAAAATTAACATTCTTGAGGGGCTGAGATTACATGCGAAAGTTACTGATCCAACGAACTCACGATAATAGAACTTACCGGATAATTTTTGAAATCTTTTCCCAGGTATCTCACATGACATCGATCATGTTTCTGTGGCAGAAGGATTTGATGATGAGCTCATTTGGATGCCTTGTTCGACTGGAAAGCCTCAGACTAAGGATTTCTAAGATTACGTCAAACCAAAAAATGCGGCTTCTAATTGGGGTGCAAAATTTGGAGAAAAGGTATTTAACAGAGAAAATTGATTTTGGTTTGGAAGCTTCTTCATAAGAAATTGGCTACTGAAGACATCCTTAAGGTTTGGGGATTTATCTTAGCTTTGAGATGTCGACTCTGCTGTAATGAAGAAGAATCAATGGAGCACATTTTTCTCAATTATTCTTTCTCAAGACATATATGGAAACACATTGAGGATCTTTTTGGCCTTAAAATTGACCTCTCTCCGACATTGAGAAGCTTTTGCATACGGCTTCTAAACTGAAAACTAGCAAGCAGATTTTCACGATATGGATAGCATCAATCATTTCTACTTTTTGGATGATCTGGAAGACTCACAATGATGCTGTCTTTAAAGAAAAAGCTCCATCAATTCATCAAGCTTTAATTTGCATTCACAATAGTATGCGAGAAGCAAATGCTCTTGAAAACGGTTGCATGAAGAATTCTATTTCGGATTTATTAGTCCTTCACCGTTGTGGTATCAAAGGTAGACCTGCTAAAGCTCCCTCGATTGTAAAAATGAATTGGAAACCACCGGATCTAGGATGGATAAAGATAAACACCAATGGGTCTGTAGATGGATCTCCTGGAATGGCGGGTTATGTTGGCATTTTTTAGACTTATCATGGTTTTTGCAAAGGATGCGTCACTCACCCAGTTGGTATTGCTTTGGCTTTTGAATCTAAGTTTACGGGTGTCATATCCGCAATAGAATATGTGAAGCTTTACAGTTGGGATAAACTTTGGTTTGAAAGTGATCCTATTTACATTATTGATTTGTTGCATAAGAAATCTATCATTGTCTCTTGGAAGTAAAAGAGCAAATTAATTAATGCTCTAAGTTTTCTGGCAACTATCACTTACAAAGCTAACACATATTTTTCAGGAAGGAAATGCAGTTGCTGACAAGCTTGCTTTACATGGTACTCACTTGAGAAATACACAATGATGGTTCTGTCTTCCAGACTTTTGTCCAATGAGTTTAAGATTAATCTTATTGAATTGTCAAACCACAGCTTTCGACTTTCTAGGTAAATGTGCACTCCTTTTTCCCTTCTAGTCTATTTCTCACTGGGCTTTGGCTAGAAGGTTTTTAACGAGGCATATTTGAAGATGCAATCAAAAGTTAGAGTATTTGACTCTTACTTTTGGGATCATCTCCCATCAGTTTTGGTTCAAATTATAAGATTGAGATGTTTCTTTGACTTATATTGTTCTTGGTCTGCCTGCGTGGAGCTTATTTTTTTGGCACATGCGTGTGTAATATTTTGTTTTAATTTCTCCTGTAAACTTTTTTTAATTTTTAATTTTATAATATTTCAATGGAATGGAAAAGTGATAAGGGTGCTAGAGGGGTGCCGACTTGATCAGAATGTTTTGATGTACCTACTGATTCTTGTTACTATCATTCATTAAAAAAAAAAAAGAAAAAAAAAAGAAGCAAACCAACGGTACGGTACACTTGAACCTTCTTTTATCATCATTTTGTAATTTAAAACTTATGCGTCACTCTACAACTTGTAAATTGCAATATAATATTTCACAACTGTTTTCATCAATTAATTCAACACAAAAACTCACCACAAATATATTTACAAAAACGGTTGGGGAATCAAGGATTCCATGATAGTTTTCTAAACCGGCGTATTATGTGGACATTAGATGATAACTTTCAAAACCATCGATAAATGTTCACATTGATGACAGTTTCGAAAAGCCTTGGTGGATCCCATAAAAAAAAAAGAGCATGTCATACTCAAACTTTGACAATGGTTTTTTGAAAAACTGTCATTGAATGTCAAAAATTAACCCCAAAAAAAAAAAAAAAAACTGAAATTTTCGTCCACCTATTTTCTAATCTTTCACTCTCTCTTTCATGAACTTGCTCTCTTTCACAAAAATTCAAATTCTTCTCTCTCTCTCTCTCTCTCTCTTTCACTTCCTTAGTCAATCTGTGACCGTCGGCCCACCTCCATGACCTTTCTTCACCTTGTTTGCCACACTGTGGAAGAATTTATTTATTTATTAAAGTTGTTTTTGGCTGTCTTAATTCAAAAACTGCTTCTAAAAGTTGTTTAGACGATCTAATAGAAAAGTTTTAACTCTTAAAAAATATCTTCAGTAAAAGCCACAAAATGTAATCAATTCTAAAAAAAAAAAAAAAAAAAAAAAAAATTTCCTGATTATATCTTAAAACTTCAATAAAACATTATTTATAACTTAGTACTTTTATTGCTTATTTGATCAAAATTTTTGCTAAAATTTTCATACGTTTTGTTTCTTTTTTATTTTTTTATTTTTAACTGGCTTAAAAGAATAAAATCTCAACTAAACGGCCCTAAAAACTCTTGTACAAAAGTGGTTTAAACTTGCCCTTTTGTCCAGTCTTATTTATTAGATGTCCACTAATTTCAAAACTAGGACCAAAATTGGGTGAGAGGTTAGGAGAGGTTAGGTGACCACCACTCAAAAAAGAAAGATTGCATTAAAACCATAGAAACATTGACATTCATCAACCACTCCTTAGAAAGCTTAGGCTATAAATATTTATATATATACATAAAAAAAAAAAAAAAAAAAAAGCTTAGGCCATATACACTGAGATTGAGTCTCAACCACTAAATTTGCTTGCTAGCTGTTAGCTTATGATAGGCATGAATGCGGACTACACTTGAATTTTCAACTTATTTTATCGTTTGACCTTAGTAGCTTTAATTTGCATGTTAGCTCTTATTGTATTTGATATCTATCAGTCAGTCAAGAAAAGTTGTTAATACTTATGCTTGTACCCGTCGGTAATAGTTGGCTTTTCAATTAAATGCAAACACTGTAGGAGAAGATCAATACAAATTATGATGAAGCGTAATTATACTTTTTTTTGGCTCTCTCTTTTTTTAAATGTTAATTTAATTTAGATTCTCGACTTGAATTGAATTTTTCATGTTGAAATCCATACTTCAAACGGAGAAGGTATGTCTTCATTACAACAAGTTTTTTTGGAGTTAAAAGTCTGTAACATAATCTAAATGCCATAATTACGTTCCTACAAAATTACAGTAATTTCAAAATGTTTAAAGTAAATAGATTATTGTAAAAATATTTGAGATAAATAACATATTTATGATAAATTATTTATTTATGAAAATTTTAAGACAATTTTATCGTAACTATATTTATATTTTTAAGCTAATTTTATTGTAATTATGATTGTAAATATATTATTTATCAAAAATAAGATATTTATTGTAAATGTTTTATTTCTAATCATATTTTTAAGATTTTTTTTTTTTGTCCCGAATGTGCTTCTTAACTACAATATTATTTATTATATATATGTTATTTACCATCCCCATAAAATTTGCTGCTATTTATTTTATAACCAGATGTTTTTGGCCCATTTCCCGACTTCTCCCCTGAGTCTTCGGCATAAATCATCACGAACAGCTTTCTAGAAAGGCACATCAAACATGTCTCAATAAATATAGCATCTGAGCTCCATACTACTCGAAAACGATGCCGTTCAGGCATGACTCTATTAATAGTTTTACCACAATATGACACTTAATATATTAATATAAACCTATACTTTTATCAAAAATAAATAAAAACATTTTAATTTGGAATATGAAACTCCCTATCTATACCTTTTTCCGCTCATCCGTTAAGCTAGCTCTATCGGGATTGATTTTAAAATTCTATCTAAATTCCAACGTTAAAGGATATCAATTATGGTCAATATCACAACTAATAAATAATGATTTTGACACCGACGATGGCCCCATGGAATTTTTTCGGAATTTAATGGCTATAATCACGGACAGTTCACAAGAAGTTCTTCTATCATTTGCAGTGCAATTATGTCTTCTTCTCCTCTTAGCTCCGTTGACCCCACTTCTGCATGTGCCGGAGTCAACTCCGGCGATGACAAACTACATTGCCCTTGCGTATTGCCATTGTTGACTTTTCCGAGCTCGGCGGTCAAAACCCAATTGGCATCATCGGGGCGTTGACCGCCGCGCTTCTGCCAAACTCCGATATTGCAGCTTTCGGTGTCGAGCCTCAAACAGGTCACCGACCGGAACGACGTCGTTTTGCTGCATTTTCTCAGCTTCGCGTGGAGAATGTCCGAGAAAGTTCCCGTCTGCCCCGCCGCCGGCGAGTTGGGGTCAGAATTCCGGTCGCCGGAGGTTTGTGTTTTCGCGGGAAAATTGGTTTTGGCATTCCGGCCGCTCATCAAAATGGCGGCTTCATCGTAGGCTCTCGCCGCCGCTTCCGCCGTCTCAAACGTTCCAAGCCACACCCTTCTCTTTCTGTCACACATAGATGATTTTAATTACAAATTTGCAACATTATACCACACAAAAAAAAAAAAAAAAAAAAAAGACTTGTATGCAAAATAATGTTGTTTGCTACATATATATATATATATTATGTATATGTCGTAGCAAATATATCTTTACGATTTTGATGTATACAATAGAGGGTGGCGAATTTCGGAAACCCAAGAGCCCCAATGGCGTTGCCTGACCCCTCTGAACTTCTTTGATTGCACTGGTTTTCTCATCTCTTGTGTATCTTTAGAGAGAGAGAGAGAGAGATGAAATAATCAAGTAAGAGCAAACACACACACAATATATATATATATATAGAGAGAGAGAGAGAGAGATTATATTAAGAAAGCAGAGGTTAATGGATATATCATATATATATATATATATATACACACACACATAGGAGACTAATTGTACGTACACACATACACAAACACTGTTGGCGACACGACTAAAAAGGTCTAGCCAATAAAGGTAATAAAATTATAGGCTTATAGACGGATTAGTTTTTAGCCTGGCGTTCGACAAACGTAATTTTTTTCGATCGTATAATTATTAGTTGATTTTCATTTTATGCTTTATTTTTTTAAAAAAAACTTCTACTATGAATTATAATTGTCAACAAATTTTACATTAATCTTATTAATGTTATATGTTATTAATCAAAATATTACACATTTATTTGAATTGTCAATTGAAGTTAAAAATTTTAAATTAAAATTAATTATTTTTTAAAAAATTAATTTTAATTTTAATTTTAATTATTTTTTTAAAAAAAATAAAAATAAAAATATAGCTGAAAAAGTATAACTGGATTGGAGTGGAGCATGTAAATCAAAACCAAGCATTGTCGTATTTGTACGGCAGCCACTAAAGGCCTTAAATTACCTGTACGTAGCAATAGGGATGAAATTGAAGTGTTTTTTATTTTTCTTTTTAACTATATTAAATAATATATGTAGTTATAACGTCATTATTATTATTATTATTATTTTGCTGAAAGTATTTGAATAGTGATTGACACCGATTAAATAAGCTTCCGAACTTTAAATGCTTGGTGCTGTTGAGGATATAGTGGCCCAAAGATATTCATATCCATCTTGCATTAAATATTAGCTTTTACCAACTTAACTATGTATGATTCCATTTGATCAATATTCATTTCAAAGTTTCTACTTTGCCCCGCCAGTGATTCATGAACTGAGTACGGACTCTCCCTGATTAATCTCACTTTAGTAAGGCAAATTTTACATATTGGAATTAGGAATTAGTTGCAGTTGAGAGTTTTTATATATCTATATCTTAACTCTTAATTATAATAAAAGAATAGATGAGGAGGTTACTGTTCATTTTCGGCCGTAAAAAACGAACCGTTTTGGTACCCCTTGCTCTTTTTCTGATTTTCCTTCATTTTCTTTTACTTTTTGATTGCTTCAACATCAGCAATGATACTTGTGCCATTATAGAGCACCAATTCCAACACTGCAAAATTCTACGTTTACATAGAACAACTCTTTCATTAAAGTGGGATACATGTTCACTACTACAAAGTTGGCTTAGATGACGGAAATTACACGATGATTTTATAAAAACCATCGTCTAAAATCTAATTACACGACTGTTTTAATAAATTGTTGTGTAAACCTGAGATTACACTACAGTTTTGATAAACCGTTGTGTAAACTCGAAGATTACACGACGGTTTCGGCTCGAAACCGTCGTATAATCGTGAGATACAACGATGGTTTTTGTAAAAAACCATCATCGTATCTTGAGGAGGATTACACGTCGGTTTCAAGTGTAAACCATCGTGTAATATTCCAAAAATTAATTTAAAATTTTGAAATTTTGTATTTTAAAATTCCAACGTAAACTCTTAACTTAAATCCAGTTTCCTCATCATTTTTCTTCATTTTCATCTTTCTTCCTCTCGACCACTCAAAGATTTCTCCTACCCACTATCTCCTTTGCCTGCCACCGAAAGCGCCGTCGCCCTCCCCGCCGCCGATGCCTTCCATCTCTCTCATTCTCCTGGTGACGCCACCGCTGCCTCCCCTCTTCTTTACTTGACTGTCGCCTGCAACGCATCCCTTCACCCTCATTCTCCCGTCGCCCTCAACGCCGCCCTCCCCTCTCTCTCCTTTTTCTGCCACCGCCACCTCCACTGCCACCTTGTCTTCCCATCAAGGTCGTGACTATGTTGCATCAAAGAAAGGCAATGTGACTTCTTTATTGTTCAATTTCTTGTTTTCTAACAAAAATACGAACACACAATTCTTTAATAACTTGCTTGGAGTATAATTTGTATATTTATTGTTGTTCAATTTTTTAACATTTTAAGATCTTTGTAGACAATATTATACGCATTTTTTTTCCACCCACCACATGCTCAATGAAATGTTAAAATTGAATTTTGTTTGGTTAATCATATAGAATTAGTTTCTAGTGTAGTGTGCTCGATTTTTTTAACGTTCTTGGTGAATGTGAATTTGATTTGATTAAATTAGACCGATTATTTATTTGTTTTGTGTATGGTTAATCATATGGAATTAGTTTCTAGTGTAGTATGCTCATCTTTTTTATTATTGCTCTTTGTAGATAAATCTTTTGTGTAATTTTTTTAGTAGTTTAAGATCTTTATAAACTATATTCTGTGCATTTTTTTTTCACCCACCACATGCTCGATGAAATGTCAAAATGAAATTTCGTTTGGTTAATTATATGAAATTAGTTTCTAGTGTAGTATGCTCGGATTTTTTAACGTTATTGGTGATGTGAATTTGATTTGATTAAATTGACCCGCCATACTTGTCTTTTTTTTTTTTTTCTTCTCTTATCGCCTTTTTGCGTGACACACCAAAAGGACGACTTTATCTTGTGCCACATAATAGAGAGAGACATTGGGTTTTGGGAGTTATTAACCCATGGGAGGACTTAGTCCTTTATTTTGATCCTCTTCGAGAGAAGAAACATGACGATTTTACTAATCTAATGAATATGTAAGTCAATTTTCATAACTTAAATTTTGATTTAATCTTAATGGTATGCGTCTTAATTATTTTGAATTTTACAAACTTGCTAGGGCCCTAACGGATTGGAAGCTTAAAGCCGGAGAAGGGATTAAAAAGAGACGAGATTATAAAACAAAAATTTCGAATCGTCCTTGTCCTCACCAAGAGGGAAGTGTTGAATGTGGTTATTTTGTTTTAGGTTTTATGAGGGACATAGTGTTGAATGAATTTGACGTACTTGAAAGAAAAGAATTTTATACTTGTGATGATATGGATTTGATTTGTAATGGACTAAATTTGTAATGCAATTCATTAAATATGATATGTAAACTTGTAATGTAATGGATGGTTTTTTTACTTTGATACAATATAACTAATATTTTGTCAATCTTATCCTGGGTCGTATATTGGATAACCCATGGGTTAGGCCACCCGTGGAAAATCACCAAAAAATGCTAAATTATTTTTTAATTAAAGTGGACTTTACACGACGGTTTTGAACGAAAACCATCATGTAAAGTTCTCACTTTAGCAAAGTTTGCTCCATTTTTTCTCTATTTGACGACAGTGTGAACCGTCATGAAATATTGAGATACCATGATGGTGGATTATACGACGGTTATCTAACCGTCGTGTTAACTTTAGACGACGGTTAATAACCATCGTTAAATCCATAATTTTTACTAGTGATTTATTTTCAATGATAAAACCACTTCCTCTTTCCCTCTCATAAATGCACGCGCTAGACATCTTCCATTTTTATATCAAATTATCAATTGATACTAATGACAGTAATTTTTGTTCTTTTCTCTTAGCATTTATAAAAGGACAAATGTCCTTTATCGTCTCTATCCCAATATTCACCACGTTGCATTTTTTTCTTTCTTTTTTACCGTTTCGTTGGCTTCTTTTTCTCATCTTCAATTCCGGGCTTTCCCTCTTTAATCTTAGACTACTATCTTGCAATTATATTCTTACGCATACAAGCCCATAAATGCACAATTTAAGATTTACTGATGAATATATAGTCTTGGTGTTTCACTTTACTTGTTATATTCATACTAGTATTGTGATGTGCCGACGGCACATTTGTAATATAGTTTTTTTAAATGCCTACTGATAAAGAAGAATAATATTTTAAATTATTAGATAAAAAATTATAAACTATAAGATGATTCAAAATGATAACAGAAAACATGTTCTGTTTCAATATTTAAGAATTTTATTGAATACTATCTATACAATGGTAAAATAAATTACAAAAAACCGAAAAATTAAATTTAAACATTGATTTATGTGAATTTGGTTTAAGGTTCAAAAATATTTTAGCTTTTTATAAGCTGTAATTAAACCCAATAAAGATGTATATGTATATTTCTTACATTAAAAAAAATCAATATTGACACATTTTTTTAAAGTAATAAGACATAATTTTTAACTATTATATTTGATACGTCAAAATCATATTATAATAAAAAAAAATATGATAGTTTAACGGAATTTGATGAAAAGCTTACAATTTAAAATTATATTTCTTAGTAATTTACTCACTGTCTCTTTTTTAAAGGAGAAAATATTGAGTTTTTAAAGTATATGTAGATAAACTTTTGTCCTTACGTTTCAAGAGAAACAATTAACAAACAGAAATCAAATTTGTAAATAATTATCATCATAAAAAAAAAAAAAAAGAAAATCACGCGATGCACCCTTAAAAAAAAAAAAAGATGACGTGTAGGTAACGAGAGAAAAATATACAAGGTTTTTTTTTTTTTTTTATAAATAATTTTTGGTCAAAAAGGTCACTGAGATTTTTTTTTTTTTGGGGTACAACTCCTTTTTTTTTTTTTTTTTTTTTCCTTTTTCCTTTTTCTTTTGTGCTAATCAAAATGGTTTGCAATTTCCATTAAAAAAAAAAGGTTTACAATTTCGTTATATTAACTAAGTTTACCACTATGATATTTTTTTAAGGAAAATCAAGATAATTTCAAACTATTGTTTATTTTGCAAACTGCATTCAGGATCCTAGAATTATACGCAAAAAATCAAATATCAATGTATGCTTTTCCTCACCCAAAAAGAGGGGGGGGGGGGGGGGGGGGGGGGGGGGGGGGGGGGGGGGGGAGGGGAATATCAATTAAAAAAACGATAAAAGGCTGAAATGGAATAATTATGAGGTCTTTATTATAAGTGGAGTGGCTTGTTGTGGATTTCTCAAATTTCTTGAAGCTATAAAACCTAAAAGTAAGATGTCAATAAAAGGAATATGGCATGTGGATCACTATAAGCCATTGAAATAAATTAAATGAAAAAAGCATAAATTCTTAACCCTTGGATTTTAGGTTGAAGAACAAAAAATTTTCACGTCATTCTTTTTTCTATAATATCTTATAGATACAATTAATCATGTGAAAGTAAATAGGACAAATTGACACACGAAATAATAAAATATCCATTACTGATAAAACTTCAAACATGTATCAAATGTATCCTTTTTTTAGGACACTATTTCTAACAGATATATGGGATGATAATTATTAATAAGAAACAAAGATATTTTAAAGTAAATAGAATGAGTAAGAGGGATTTTTTTAATTTTTATTTTCTAGAGGAAAGAGGTGTAAAATACAATTAATGATCTATATAAAACTACTGCAATTATTGAAGATTAATTTTCTTTTAACCTGGGTTGGCTCACCTTCAATTTTTCTAATGATTCAATGCTCATTCTAATTTTCTACTAAACAAGCTAACACCTTATCTTCCTCACAAATAATTTCTTATATATTAATAACAAATAAATTTTTTTCCTTTTCGGGATGAAAATAGTTGGAGAAAATAATGAGGGTTACACCTAACCCTTTTCTTGGCAGCAGCTGCCAGACAAATGGATATATAAATATATATATATATATATATATATAGTTATATAGTTTTTTTTTCTTTTTTTTTTCCTTTTGAAAAGAAAAAAAAAAACTATTTATTTTGGCTACTAACGGACAAATGGATTTTGTTGACTTGATTCGCGGTATGGTTGCTTTCTCAATAATTAAGCATGCAAGCAACTTTAAGATGAGTAGTGCGAATATATATATATATATAAATAGAGACACACACACACCTATTTTATAGAAAATGGAGAGAGGAACTTATATTAGAGAAATTAAATAGCAGAAATCAATTAAGTCTTGATATATATAAAGATTCATCGTTTTTGTTTTTTTTTTTTTTTGGCTTTTAGTTTTTGTTATACAGCTAAAAGTTCGTTTGTTTTTACACAATTTACGATCACATATGGTAATTAAGGCGATTCAGTTACCACTAATGATCATATCGTACTAGGTAAAATAACTTTGAATTAATTAGCATGCTTAATTACTTTTGATTACTAAAGCTTGTCATTTTCATTTCTGGCACCATAAATAGCAATAAGGTCACAATTAATCAGCTAATACGTAATGTTCCCATTGTACACTCGTTGTTATTACTAGTATTAATTATCTGATTACTCCTTGATTATACATTATCAAAGATTAATAATATACAGGATTAATAAATTTAAGAAACACATGATTACTATGGAAATGCTTTTCCAAAACAATTAAGTATTTAGGGGATGGCATTCGGATTGGAGTTTAATAAGTATTTTAATTGTTACTGAAAACCCAAATATAACCTAGATCTACCTAACTATGTATATATATATATATATATGTATATCCACGGTTTAAGACCATGAATAAATGAATTAATCAGAGATAGCTAGTGTACGTTGCAATAATTATATAATGAAGAAGCTTCATGCAGGTCAGCTTCGTTTGCACAATTGGATTTCTCAACCATTTGTTAAGTCTCACATTTAAGATATATACATACACACAAGGTACAATCACCGAATAAATGAGTGGGATGGTAAGATATTTACTCTCTCGACTACAGCTTTTAAGTTCAAGTCATTACTATTACAATGATCGGGATATATAGACATTCAACTTCAAAAAGATCCATATATTAATAGAGAGGCTCTCCTCGATCTGAAGTTATCTGGACAGATCATTCCCTATCCCTATACAAGGCAAAGGGTAGATAAAACAGCAACCTATGTTATTATTTTGAATATAGTGGAGGTGAAAAAAATTAGCAACCTACTTTAAACAAAAACGTATATGGACAATTCACTTCGAAAATGATTTATATATTACACAAAAAGCTCTTTCTTTTAAAATTATCTGGGTATACCGTTCTTTATCCCACCGAAGGCAAAGGGCAGATGAAACAGCAACCCAGTTAATTTGAATATAGGGGAAGAAAATTAGCAACCTACCTTGCACAAAGCGCGCCTCTCTCTCTCTCTCTGGGGACTATTTTGCCTAGCTGACTCCCTTTGTTTTAGTGGTTTTTCCTTAAAGTTAAATCACACTCTCCTGACATATTAAAAACTTTTGGAATTTCATCATTTCGCAGTTACGTACATCAACGTGCAATGAACCTCGTCCACTAGTGGTTGCAGGTTGCCACATACATATATATATATATATATATACATATATACATATATATATATGTTTGTTTCTCCCATTTCAAAATATTTAGAGATGACTTTTTTTTTGTTTGAAAATTTGTGACTTTCGTCTATATTAAATATATTGTTATTATAATTAATATTGATAAGTAACAAGAAGTATATGGTGAATATTGTCAATAGTTTGTTATAAATTCAAACGGTATTTAGCTATTTGTCATCTTTTGACGACTTTCTTTGTCAAATTTTTTAATTTTAGTAATATTCCTTCTGAATATGTTTGAATATGTTAAGTTGTTACAATGTAATTTATATGACTTAAGTTTCCATTAAATTTGTGATGAAAAACTCACGTATACTTTAAGTGAAGACAAAAAACCTCATTTTTAATAAAAATTTTCTAAATCTAATACTAACTTTAAAGTAAATCTTCCAAATTTAAATATTCAGTTTAATGTAAAATTAACTAGATGGAGTATATATTACAACAATTTAATAAGTTCAAGAGATTAATTATCAAATTAAGGCCCCATCAGGGGAAACTTTTCCAGACCAAATTTTATCAAATGATTAAAAACTCCCTATTCTACATCTCACTTTCTCTCTTTTCCATTAAAAAAAAAAACTCAAATTTTATAAGTCCATACCTTTCTAATTTAAAATCGAAATAAGATGATTCTTATGTCAAAATGCTCATAATAACAAGACATACAAAATAAAATCCATTTTATATTTTTTTAAAGTACATTTCAAATTTTTGTACTATTTTTCTATATCACAATTCATTTTTAAAGTCTTCTTTGAATACACATTTTTAATCTAATCTCCAAAATTCCGTATCAAAAAATCCCCTAAATGGATCCTAAAAATTTAAAAGATAAGTTACTAAATGATGACGAGAATTTTGATGACATCAGTACTCAATACCCTAAATCGAAAATGTGGCCATCATGATATAAGCCAAAGAAAAGGATTAATAGAGTGAAATCCCCAACAATTAAGAGGACACATGCAGATATGTCAGCATCAAACAGGACAAGGAGGTCGAACGACCATGTGAAGTCGGCAGGAATGGTCACTACCAGACTAATAATAACCATATTATGGTAAGTCGTAGTCTAAATTGGTTAATAAAGGCTAGAGTTGGTACTCCATAATCCCAGACCTATAGGAACTCAGGATCATAATTGATCCCGCTCCCACATAAGGATGTGTGAGCGTTCAACTTTTTAATTAAGCTCAATGTCGACATAGCTGTTTCAAGAGAAAATTCTTTCTACAGTGTTGCTACTGTCATCGTTCATTTGGTATATATAATTTTTACTTTTACTTTTAGTCAATAGGAGAGGAGAAATTAAGCTCAATGTTGATGCAGCGATTTCACTAGGAAATTCTTTCTTCAGTGTTGGTACTGTCATCCCTGACTATGAGGATACTATAAGTTGTCAGAACTTTACTTTTGTTTTTAGTCAGTAAAAAAAAAAAAAAAAATAAAGCTGTAAATTTTCAATAATTGTTTGGGAATTACATCTTTAAAAGAGTTTTGAAGTCAATATGACTTCAAAGTTGTCTAAAAGTAATAAAAATATTAAAATAATGTTTATAATGTCTAATTTAAACTCTAATACAAATTTTAAAGTCTATAAGTAAGAAGAGCTTTTTTCAGAAATTATATATTCTAACTTTGACATTAAGTTCTTCTTAAAACTAAGAAGCTCTTGTGACAACTCATTTAAGCACTTCTATAAACAGTTTATGGCCTTATGAAGCCAAAAACAACTTCTAGGATGGTTTACTAAACAAACCCTACATTGGGGGGTCACGTCCAACATTATGAGTGGTTGCTTTCTTGTCCCTTTTGCTGAACTGATTAATATCAGAGAAGGAGTTTTATTTACTGTTAAGAGTGGCACTAGTATAAAAAGAGGATACCATGACCGTTTTTAACCGTCGTGGTATCTTTTCCACGACAGTTTTCTAACCGTCGTGATATCCAGGGTCGTGGAATCTATTTGGATTCCACGACAGTTTTTTAATTGTCGTGAAATAGACAAAACTGACGCCAAATGATGGGTAAATAGTAACTTTCTACGACGGTTTTTTCAAAAAAAACGGTAGTGGAAAATTATCCTACCACGACGGTTTTCTAAAAAAATCGTCGTAAAATGGTCACCTACCACGATCGTTTTTTGAAAAAACTGTCGTGGTAGGTGACCTACCACGATCGTTTTTTAAAAAAACCATCATGGTAGATCATTCCATGTAAAAAACAATTACCCAATTCATGCGATTTTCCACGGGTGGTAAATACCGTGTGTTATCCATTGTACAACCCAGATTAAAATAATAGCTAATATTCAATTGATTTTGTGTCACAATGTACAACAATTATTACAAAAACATACACTACATTACAAAATCTAATACCCACCCAAACAATTTAAATCAATCTAAAACTCAAAGCGAACCCAAACACATTAAAAATCATACAATCTATTCAAACGGGTATTTTGTCGAACATGTAATATGCAAAAATATCACAAACACATTCAAAACTTTTTTCAAGAAAACAATCACCCAAAATCACAAACACAGTAAAAAATAACCCAAAAACAAGTTTACAATCAACTAAATGATCTTCCATAATATGTGTGATGCAAGAGAGAGCAAGAGAGAGAAAGACTTACCAAGTAAACGGCCGTGGGTGTGGTCGGCTTCGTAGTGGGGTAGTCGGCAGAGGATGGGTTTCGAGGAAGAGATTGGAGGGAAGAGTTGCGGTGGCGCGTAGAGGCGAGAGGGAGAGGGAGAGGCGCGAGAGAGAATTAGTGGTGGAGTCACGGCCGGCGGAGATGAGAGGTGACAGAGAAAGGGAGAGGTCCCAGAGAGAATGGAGGCGAGGTAGGATAGAAAATGGAAGGAGGGGTCACGGCGGAGGAGATGAGTTTCGAAGGAGTTTGGAGAGATGAGAGTGAAAGAGACCCGAGAGTGAAAATGTGGAGGGAATGAGGGTTTTTTTTTTTTTTTTTTTTTTTTTTTTAAGTGGCGGATTCAAGCTACATTTAGAAAAAAAAAATTTTTAAATGCACCACATAACACGACGGCTTTTGACAAAAACTGTCGTGGTATGTCGTAGTTTTTATTATTATTATTATTATTTTAAAAAAAAGTGACGGATTCACACGAAATTTTGAAAAAACAATTTTTTTTTTAAATGCAAGACATACCACGACAATTTTTCGGAAACGGTTGTAGAAAGCCTATGCTTCCACGATGATTTTCAAAAACCGTAGTGGAACGTTGTGGAAACTTAGGCTTCCACGACCATTTTCAAAAACTGTCGTGGAAGCACTTGGCAACCACGACGGTTTTCAGAAACCTTATTCCGCGCCGTGTTTTTGGCGTACTTTCTACGACCGTTTTTTAAAACCGGTCGTGAAAGCTCCGTCGTGAAATCTGCATTTTGTAGTAGTGTGGGTTACTCTCTCGATTAATTGAGAATCTCCTATCCTTACTTAAAAGCACATTCGTGCTTATTGTCCCCACCTTCAATGATTATCACGTGGTAGCTATATCATCGTCACATAACTGCTAGTCAATGTCATCAGACCCCTTTTTTTGTTTTTAAATCTATTTCGCCCTTGCAATGCAACTAGTGATCGTAAACGAGCTACTCTTTTTGTTTACAGCCCGTGCACGGATGAAGGTTCAATATAGTTACTTGTATAGAGGTTAGAATGATATTTGCTTGAAGCTATTGAGAATCAAAATTAAGAACATCTCCAGAGGAGGAAAAAAAAAAAGGAAGAAACAAAGGGAATCCTTAAGTCCAATATATATAGAAGTACACTTTTAATATATGATCAGTAATACATTCTAACCTCGGATAGATCAAACACTCTAATTTTGATTTGAAAAATAGTAATGCAAGCTAATTTAGGAAGATTAAAAGTCTACTAATTTATGAATTTAAACAAGGGTAAATTGCTCATTTAGTTCCTAAACTTTTAACCTTATGTAACTTTGGTTCATGAACTTTGTTTTGTAGCTAGAATATCCCTAAACTATTAAAATATTGCAAAACTAGTCATTTCCGTTAATTTTTTTACGGAATCTGTTAGTAATTTGGTTAAAAAGTGGTGCAAACAATGAATTCCATCTAAAAATTAACGGAAAAGATTTATAACAATGTTTTTAATAGTTAATGGTCATTCAAGCTACGAAAAAAGAATAGTTAGTGCCCTACAAACTACTAAAATGTTGCTGTAATAGTCATTTTCATTAATTTTTAGACAGAATCCGCTAATAATTTGATTAAAAAGTGATGTTAACTAATGGATTCCGTCCAAAAATTAACATAAAAAACTATTATTGCAATATTTTAATAGTTTAGATACATTTCAGTTACGAAAAAAAGTTTAGGGACTAAAATTACACAAAGTTAAAAGTTTAGGGACCACCTTAGTAATTTATCCTTTAAACAATAATGTAGTTGATTTTTACTTTTTTGAGATTTTAAATTTGAAATACGAGTAAAATTAAAGGACAAAAATATAGGGATATTGGTGAAGTATTTAAAAAATAAATAAATATTAGTGTACTTAAAAGTTAAACTTTAGGATAGTAGAAATCTTGAAAAATTACGTATAAAAACTGTGGGAACTTCTTTTGTGGGAAACAACCCTTTTTCCCGATCAATAGGGTAAACATTCTGAACCGTTGATTAAAATTGAAAGGCTTGAAGATGAGAGTCTCATGCTTCACAAAGTGCAACCTAAAACACAAGGTGAATAATATTAGGCTGTTCAGGAAAAACGATGGTTTGGCATTATCATTTTTTGAACAATAGGGCATCTAAGCGTTTCACTGAGGGTGGATTTTATAATAAATACTACGATGGGGACAAGACCTTTACCCAATGAAATATTATGGAGGGAATCGTTATAACGAGTGTGAAAATGGGGGTCTTAAGTAGAGGAATTTTTTGAGTGCTAGAACCAATTTCTTAAGTAGAGGGTTGAAGAAAGGAGCGAGCGAAAAAGGATGAAAATTTGTCATAAATTATATCTAGCAATTCAATTAAAAAAAAAAACCTAAAGAAGTAATTAGCATGGTTTTAAAATATTTGAAATAGTGTAGAAATGCTATCTATTCAATCCAAAAATGCTGTCTACGTCAAATATTTTAAAATCATGTTGTGTACTTGTTCAAGTTTTTTTTTTAAATTATTTTTTACTACAATTTTTGTAAATTATTTTGGGGGAGCGAATTGAAAGAAAAATTATAGAAAAAAAAAAACTAATTGGGGCCAAAGTCTGAAAAATCCAGTTGGGTCGGAGGCGCTACTCGGTGAATTACAATATAATAATAGAAATAGTCTTCCATACGATGGCCGTTTCTTTGAATGTGACAATCAAAAAAGCCATTATTGGTCATTTTTACTTAATTTTCATACAAATTCGTTTTCAAGTTTAGATTCAAATTTGAGTTGTAATTGAATTTGTTTCAAGTTTTAAAATAAATTTTATTTACAATAAAGAAAAAAATATCAACAATACCCTTACGAGGTTGTTAAGTACGAATCGCATGTAAAAAATCATTTAAAATATAATGGTCAACGTTAGAAAAAAGACACCATTTAGTTCAGGAACTAAATTGCAAAACCTGAAGAGGTTAAAAGGTGTCATTACTCAATTTTGTACCTCTCTAGGGATCGTACAAAATATGTGTAGAGATGACTTTCTTTAAGAAAATTTGTGACTTTGGTCTATATCAAATATATATTTTTTATAATTAATATTGATAAGTAAGAAGAAGTATATAGTGAATATTGTCGATAGTTTGTTATAAATCCGAACGGTATTTAGCTATTTGTCATCTTTTGACGACTTTGTTTGTCAAATTTTTTAATTTTAGCAATTTTCCTTCTGAATTTGTTAAGTTGTTACAATGTACTTTGTATGACTTAAGTTTCCATTAAATTTGTCATGAAAAACTCACGTATACTTCAAGTGAAGACAAAAAACCTCATTTTTAATAAAAATTTTCTAAATCTAATACTAACTTTAAAGTAAATCTTCCAAATTTAAATATTCAGTTTAATGTAAAGTTAACTAGATGGAGTGTATATTACAACAATTTAATAAGTTCAAGAGATTAATTATCAAATTAAGGCCCCATCAGGGGAAACTTTTCCAGACCAAATTTTATCAAATGATTAAAAACTCCCTATTCTACATCTCACTTTCTCTCTTTTCCATTAAAAAAAAAAAACTCAAATTTTATAAGTCCATACCTTTCTAATTTAAAATCGAAATAAGATGATTCTTATGTCAAAATGCTCATAATAACGAGACATACAAAATAAAATCCATTTTATATTTTTTTAAAGTACATTTCAAATTTTTGTACTATTTTTCTATATCACAATTCATTTTTAAAGTCTTCTTTAAATACACATTTTTAATCTAATCTCCAAAATTCCGTATCAAAAAATCCCCTAAATGGATCCTAAAAATTTAAAAGATAAGTTACTAAATGATGACGAGAATTTTGATGACATCAGTACTCAATACCCTAAATCGAAAATGTGGCCATCATGATATAAGCCAAAGAAAAGGATTAATAGAGTGAAATCCCCAACAATTAAGAGGACACATGCAGATATGTCAGCATCAAACAGGACAAGGAGGTCGAACGACCATGTGAAGTCGGCAGGAATGGTCACTACCAGACTAATAATAACCATATTATGGTAAGTCGTAGTCTAAATTGGTTAATAAAGGCTAGAGTTGGTACTCCATAATCCCAGACCTATAGGAACTCAGGATCATAATTGATCCCGCTCCCACATAAGGATGTGTGAGCGTTCAACTTTTTAATTAAGTGATAAGTTAGTTTTATACTAATTAATTAGATATTTTTAACTTATTATTTTGTTGGTTTTCAATTTGTTTCTAGGTTCTTTCACTTTGTTTTATTCTCTTTTGTAGGATTTAGGTAAAAAGGTGGGTTCATCGTTTTTCGGCGCGTTTGGAGCTAAAATGGAGCATTTGGCATGCTTTGGTGTGAAGATTTTGTTTTGAAGAGTATTGGGCGCCTACGCATTGATTTTATGGGGCCTAGGCGCTTGAATTAAGTTTAACCCGAGAGCTTAGCACCTAGGTGTTGTTTCAGTAGAGTCTAGGCGCCAAAAGAGATTTCCGTCTACGTAACAGTTTAGGGCCTAGGCACAGAAAAAAGAGGGCCTAGGCGCAAATCCTGGATCCCAGTTTAGGGCCTAGGCGTAGAAAAAGATGGCCTAGGTGCCAATGCGGGACAATGCGGGATTTGTTTTAATTCTCCGAATTTGAAATTCAAATTTCAAATCTTTCGATCCATGGCTATAAATAGAATCTTTTTAGGGTTCCAAAAGGAGATTTTCGGAGAAAAAGAGAGGAGTAAAGGAAAGGAAAGCAATTGGTGAATTGGAGAAGAAAAGTAGCAATTCCGGAGACGGAGCGTGGCAATTCCGATTCATAAACTAGTTCTTCCTTTTCTCATCATGTTTAGAACTTTATTTAGGATTTTGTTTAGTTTCATCATGAACTAAATTTCTTTTTCTAGGGATACGATGTAGCCGGATTATGATTGTTCAAATTCATTATGGTTTAATTCAATTTTGATGTTTATTCATATCTATGTTGAGTGTTTAATCTATTCTTAATACTTGTGAAAGTGTGCGCGCCCTTTCCCATTGATTTGTGATCTAATTTGAGACTGAGAAGTGATAGTTGGATTAGACTTTGATTAAATACCATGAGATTGTCATAGGATAGAGATATCTATGAGGCTTGTGTGATACTATGAATTTCTTGTTCTTAATAAATCATGATAGGTTTAGAGTTTGAGACCGAGAGGTGAAAACTGGCTTGTTGTGATAGTTTGCTAATTCTTGAGAAAGATTAGTGATTACATTAGGGAAGTTTGTCATCAGCATAGGAATAAGCGTTGGGTAATTAAATTTGGTGCTTTGAGCATGATTAATCCGGTGAAATCAGAAACCCTAGATATCCTAATATATTTAATTTCTCTTTGCAAAATTCGTGCGTTGTGTTTATTTTAATTTGTTTTTAATTTATTGTATCTAGTAAATTTATTATTCAAATAGAATTGAGATTAAAGTAATTCGGTAATTAGTAGTATATAGTCCTCGTTGGGAACGATATCTTTTCATCACTTTATTACTTGAACTGGCTCGTGCACTTACGAAAAATTATCCTATCAAGTTTTTGGCGCCGTTGCCGGGGACTATTTAGTCCTACTAATATCGAGTCAAATAATTCTAATTTTACTTTGAATTCCTTTTATTTATTATTATCTTTGTTTCTACTTTTCAGGAGTATTCTCTAGGTGCATGCGAAAATTTGGAAGCGAAAACTTACTTTCTTTTGATCCTGAAATCGAGCGTTCTTGTCGAGGAAACAGAAGGGAAAGAAGAAAAGCTATTAGACATTCGCAAGAAACTATGGGTGATACTGGTGGAATGAGAAACGAGAACAACCCGCCACCTGCGCTGCAGGACTATGCATTACCTACTGCAGTTGGTTTATATTCGGCCATAAGAAGACCGACTATGGCTGCGAATAATTTTGAGATTAAGGCGGTACAAATGCAGATGATCCAAGCAACTCAATTTAATGGGCTGCCTTCTGAGAATCCCAATGCTCATATTGCAAGTTTTCTTGAAATTTGCAATACATTCAAGTATAATGGTGTTACTGATGAAGCCATTCGCCTTGTACTATTCCCATTTACTCTGAAAGATCGAGTAAGAGATTGGTTGACTTTCTTACCTGCAGACTCAATCACTACTTGGGAGGATTTAGTGCATAAATTTCTAGCAAAATTTTTCCCACCAGCAAAAACAGCGAAACTGCATATAGAGATCAACAATTTTGCTCAACAGGATGGCGAAACATTGTATGAAGCTTGGGAAAGATACAAGGAGCTGTTAAGGAAGTGCCCTCACCATGGATTGCCTAAGTGGATGATAGTCCACAATTTTTATAATGGGTTGAATGACACTTCAAGAATTGTTATTGATGCATCTACAGGAGGATCTTTCATGAAGAAATCTGAAGAAGAAGCTTATGAGTTATTGGATGACGTAGCCACCAACAATTTTCAATGGCCAAGTGAGAGGGCTGTATCAAAGAAAGCAGCTGGAGTTTATGAGATTGATGCTTTGACTGCTTTGACTACTCAGATTGCTTCTCTTACTAAACAGCTTCAAAATAACCATTTGGCTGCCAACTCTATTCAGACTCCTCCAATTATGTGTGACTACTGTCAAGGGAACCATTCCACTGAAGAATGTCAAATAGGAGCTTTCACTCAACCTCAGCCAGAACAAGCACAACATATGGGGAATTACAACTGGCAACAAAACAACCCCTTCTCCAACACATTCAATCAGAGATGGCGTAATCATCCAAACTTCTTTGGAGAAATAACCAAAATATGGGCCAGCCTCTGCAGGGAGTGTCACCTCAGGAAAAGAAGTCTGAATTAGAACAAACAATGCTCTAGCTAACCAAGCGCACTGACAAGTTCATGGCCGATACCCAGACCAACTTCCAGAATAAAGCTGCACAGATCCGAAATTTAGAAGTTCAAGTTGGTCAATTGGCTAACATGCTCAATGGTCACCAACAAGGTAACTGGCCTAGCACTACTGAAGTAAATCCAAAAGAACAATGTAAGGCGATAACCTTGAGAAGTGGAAAAGAATTGGAGAATCCTTCAATTGGTGAAAACGCTAATAAAGATGGTCAAGAGCAAATTGAAATTATCCCTGAAGCTAAGTCATTGTCTCCTCAAGAACCAGACCTAAAGGTTCCTTTTCCTCAGCGTCTCAGAAAGAGCAAACTTGATAAGCAATTTGCCAAATTCTTGGATGTCTTCAAGAAGCTTCACATCAACATCCCTTTCGCAGACGCACTTGAATAGATGCCAAGTTATGTGAAGTTCATGAAGGACATCCTATCAAACAAGAGGAAATTGGAGGACTATGAAACTATTGCACTTACGGAAGAGTGTAGCGCTATTATCCAGAGAAAATTACCCCAGAAGTTCAGAGATCCAGGGAGTTTCACTATTCCTTGCTCTATTGGAAACTCTATTTTTGAAAAGGCATTGTGTGATCTTGGTGCTAGTATTAATTTAATGCCTTTATCTATTTTCAGGAAGCTTGGATTAGGTGAAGCTAGACCTACTACGGTCTCATTACAGTTAGCTGATCAATCTGTTAAACATCCGAGGGGAATTATTGAGGATGTCCTTGTCAAGGTGGACAAATTTATCTTCCCTACAGATTTCATTGTATTAGACATGGAGGAGGATAAAGAAATCCCTATTATACTCGGAAGACCTTTCTTGGCTACCGGTCGAGCACTCATCGATGTGCAGAAAGGTGAATTGCGGCTTCGGGTACATGAAGAAGAGGTAACTTTTAGCATGTTCAATGCTATTAAGTACCCAGGCATGAGTGACACTTGTTTCCGCATTGATGCTCTTGATGCCTTGGTTTCTGAACACCTTGGCCAACCAAAAGGACCCTTGGAATTGAGTTTGGTTCATTCACATCCATCTCTCTTGGAAGATGAAGAAGTTGTGGAGTTTGTGAATTGGTTGGATTCTTTCGATCCCAGCAACAGGAGATACTTTGAAGATTTGGGAACGGGTCCATCAAAACCACTTCATCAATTGAGAAGCCACCAGTTCTTGAGTTTAAGGCTTTACCGGATCATTTACGCTATGCTTTTATGGGAGAATCATCAACTTTACCGATTTTGATGGAGGATAATAGCAAGCTGTCGGTGGAGGCCCAAAGAAGACTTAATCCAACCATGAAATTTTTGCATAAAGAAAGAAAGTTTATAATGGATTACTTAACCTATGCTCATTCCACATCAATGAGGAGAATGACGAGGAAGAAGAAGATTGAGCACTCACGACCTTCGGTTGAGGGAGTATTTTTTCTCTTTTCTTTTCTTTCCTTTTTCTCTTCGTTTTTCTTCACATTGGGGCCAATGTTTCGTTTAAGTTTGGGGGTAGCTGTTTTACCTTGGTATTTATATTTTATTTTATTTTGATGTTTTGTATATTTAGTCATTTAGGCTTGTTTATAATTTTCTTTGATGTTTAGGTGGGTCTTATAAAAAAAAAAAAAAAAGTGTCACTTTGAGCATTAATTTTAGTTTGAATCGTAGGAGGCCGATGATATGAAACTGATTGACATTGGACATGGTTCTAAGAAGATGAAAACTGTTGCTTTTGTGTGTGTGCTTGATTCTTGTGTGGTTTTGCTATGCCCTGAATTCTTTGACACTTTTGAGCACCCGAGCTATAATCACTTAGATTATTTGTTATTTAGATGAAGTTTATGTTGGTTGAGTAATTTCTTAATTTCAAAACGAACTCTAGAACCTATTTGATATTCACTTGAGGCGAAATCCCAGACTACACTTTGCCAAGGACATGATTTAGGCCATCTTTGGATCGTTTGAGCCTTTCGAGCTGACCCTTTTACATATGCATATCCCTAGTCACCCATTTGAGCTTAATTTTTACCTTATTCTTTGTTACCCACATCTTTAAGCCTACCTTTTTAATAATTTCTAACCTTTTAACCATTAATCTTAAGCATGTTGATCATTCTAGGAATTATCTTGAGCTATGTTAAAGTTTGGGAGGATGGGTGGAGTTAAGAAAAGCTTACAATTGTTTGTTAGTTTATTAAAAAAAAATCAAAAACAAAAAAACAAAAAAACAAAAAATATATATATATATACGTATATACAAAAAATATATATATATATAAATAAAAAAATAAAAAAAGATGACAATGTAAGTTGAAATCAAGTTTGGGGGTGTTATTGGGAGTGTTAAGAAAGCTCTACAAAAAGATCCTAGAATGGTTACATTTTTAGGGTGATTTGAGCCACATTATTACTCATGTCATACCGTTACCCTAGCCTAACACTACAAGCTTAAAAAGTCCTAATGATCCTTGATAATGTGTTTGTCGACATTAGTGGAGAGTGAGTTGAAAAATAGGCTTATGGAGTTCGAAAATTTTCTTTATCCTGAGATCTTCTCAAAAGTCATTGGCTGACATAAACCAATCCGAAGGCAGATGAGTAAGTGTTAAAAGCTTGCACACACACACTCAAGGAATTCGGGGATGGTAAGATCATCATTTGAATTGAAATTCTACATGATTGTGATGGTTTGGAGTTGCCTTTGAATCATATACTTTATGCAATATTTGAGGCCATTATGATGAAAAACTAAAATTTGATGCTCAATTCTTTGTTTGTGTCTTTCCTTGTGTTTCTTTCTTTTCTTTTGCTCGAGGACTAGCAAAGTCTCAAGTTTGGGGGTATTTGATAAGTTAGTTTTATACTAATTAATTGGGTATTTTTAACTTATTATTTTATTGGTTTTCAATTTGTTTCTAGGTTCTTTCACTTTGTTTTATTCTCTTTTGTAGGATTTAGGTAAAAAGGTGGGTTCATCGTTTTTCGGCACGTTTGGAGCTAAAATGGAGCATTTGGCATGCTTTGGTGTGAAGATTTCGTTTTGAAGAGTATTGGGCGCCTACGCATTGATTTTATGGGGCCTAGGCACTTGAATTAAGTTTTAACCCAAGAGCTTAGCGCCTAGTTTAGGGCCTAGGCACAGAAAAAAGAGGGCCTAGGCGCAAATCGTGGATCCCAGTTTAGGGCCTAGGCGCAGAAAAAGAGGGCCTAGGCGCCAATGCGGGACAATGCGGGATTTGTTTTGATTCTCCGAATTTGAAATTCAAATTTCAAATCTTTCGATCCATGGCTATAAATAGAATCTTTTTAGGGTTCCAAAAGGAGATTTTCGGAGAAAAAGAGAGGAGTAAAGGAAAGGAAAGCAATTGGTGAATTGGAGAAGAAGAGTAGCAATTCCGGAGACGGAGCGCGGCAATTCTGATTCATAAACTAGTTCTTCCTTTTCTCATCATGTTTAGAACTTTATTTAGGATTTTGTTTAGTTTCATCATGAACTAAATTTCTTTTTCTAGGGCTACGATGTAGCCGAATTATGATTGCTCAAATTCATTATGGTTTAATTCTATTTTGATGTTTATTCATATCTATGTTGAGTGTTTAATCTATTCTTAATACTTGTGAAAGTGTGCGCGCCCTTTCCCATTGATTTGTGATCTAATTTGAGACTGAGAAGTGATAGTTGGATTAGACTTTGATTAAATACCATGAGATTGTCATAGGATAGAGATATCTATGAGGCTTGTGTGATACTATGAATTTCTTGTTCTTAATAAATCATGATAGGTTTAGAGTTTGAAACCGAGAGGTGAAAACTGGCTTGTTGTGATAGTTTGCTAATACTTGAGAAAGATTAGTGATTACATTAGGGAAGTTTGTCATCAGCATAGGAATAAGCGTTGGGTAATTAAATTTGGTGCTTTGAGCATGATTAATCCGGTGAAATCAGAAACCCTAGATATCCTAATATATTGAATTTCTCTTTGCAAAATTCGTGCGTTGTGTTTATTTTAATTTTTTTTTAATTTATTGTATCTCGTAAATTTATTATTCAAATAGAATTGGGATTAAAGTAATTTGGTAATTAATTCGGTAATTAGTAGTATATAGTCCTCGTTGGGAACGATATCTTTTCATCACTTTATTACTTGAACCGGCTCGTGCACTTGCGAAAAATTATCTTATCATTAAGCTCAATGTCGCCATAGCTGTTTCAAGAGAAAATTCTTTCTACAGTGTTGCTACTGTCATCGTTCATTTGATATATATAACTTTTACTTTTACTTTTAATCAACAGGAGAAGAGAAATTAAGCTCAATATTGATGCAGCGATTTCACTAGGAAATTCTTTCGGCAGTGTTGGTACTGTCATCCCTGACTATGAGGATACTATAAGTTGTCAGAGCTTTACTTTTGCTTTTAGTCAATAAAAAAAAAATTAAAGCTGTGAATTTTCAATAATTATTTGGGAATTACATTTTTAAAAGAGTTTTGAAGTCAATATGACTTCAAAATTATCTAAAAGTAAAAAAAAATGTTAAAATAAAGTTTACAATGTCTAATTTAAACTCTAATACAAATTTTAAATTATATAAATTGGAACAACTTTCTTTGAAAATAATATTTTCTGACTTTGACAGTACGCTCTTCTGAAAACTAGAAAGCTCTTGTGACAGCTCATTTAAGCACTTCTATGAACAGTTTATGGTCTTATGAAGCCAAAAACAACTTCTAGGAAGGTTTGTTAAACAAACCCTACATTGGGGGCGGCCACGTCCAACATTGTGAGTGGTTGCTTTCTTGTCTCTTTTGCTGAACTGATTGCTATCAAAGACGGAGTTTAATTTACTGTTAAGAGTGGTTTACTGTCTCGATTAGCCGAGAATCTTCTACCCTTACTTAAAAGCATGAATGTGCTTTTTATTCCTACTTTCAGTGATTGTCACGTGGCAGCTATATGATCGTCACGTAACTACTAGTCAATGTCACGTGGCACTTTTTTTTTTTCCTTTTTTTATCTATTCAACCCTTACAATACAACTAGTGATCGTAAACGAGCTACTCTTTTTGTTAACAACCCGTGTAAGGATGAAGGTCCTATATTGTTAGTTGTATAGTGGTTTAATGATATTTGCTTGGAGCTAATGAGAATCAAAATTTAGAACGTCTTCAGAGGGAGAAAAAAAAAGTGATGCAGACTATTAGTAATTTGACATAATCTGTTAGTAATTTGGCCAAAAAATATGCAAACAACGAATTTCATCTAAAAATTAACGGAAAAAACTATTATAGCAACTTTTTTAACAGTTAATGGTCATTTAAGTTACGAAAAAAGAAAAGTGAGTACCCTAAACTATGAAAAAATTACTATAATAGTCATTTTCGTTAATTTTTCGATAGAATCCGTTAATAATTTGGTCAAAAAGTGATGTTAACTAATGGATTCCGTCCAAAAATTAACTAAAAGACTATTATTACAACATTTTAATAGTTTAGAGGCATTTCAGTTACGAAAAAAAGTTTAGGAACTAAAGTTGCATAGAGTTAAAAGTTCAGGGATCATTCTAGCAATTTACCCTTTAAACAATAATGTAGTTGATTTTTACTTTTTTGAGATTTTAAATTTGAAATATGAGTATAATTAAGGACAAAAATATAGGGATATTGGTGAAGTATTTAATAATAAAAAAAAGAAATAATATTAGTCTACTTAAAAGTTAAACTTTAGGATAGTAGAAATCTTGAAAAATTATGTATAAAAACTGTGGGGACTTCTTTTGTGGGAAACAATCCTTTTTCCCGATCAATAGCGTAAACATTTTGAACCGTTTGATTAAAATTGAAAGGCTTGTAGATGAGAGTCTCATGCTTCACAAAGTGCAACCTAAAACATAAGGTGAATAATATTAATGTGAATCGACGTAGAATATTGAGATACTACAACGGTTAAAAAACTATCGTGGTATCTTCCACGACGGTGGATTACACGACGGTTGTCTAGGGGTGAATAATCCCCACACTAGTAAAAATTATGTATTACACGACGGTTGTCTAACCGTCGTGTAAACTTTAGACGGCGGTTAATAACCGTCGTGTAATACATAATTTTTACTAGTGTGGGGATTATCCACCCCTAGACCCGTATTAAATTAGGTAGATATGAACTAATATGGGGCATAAAAAGGGGCGGATATTTGAGTGGGGGAAGTATATCCACTTCTACCCGTGAGTGGGGGAAGTTTATCCATTTCTACCCGTCTCATTATTATCCCTATTTATAACCTCTTTTGGAAACCAAATAATAATGCAATAATGCAATTAAGGGTTGGGGTGTCAAAAATCTTCAATGTGGAGAGTAGAAAGGGAAAAGTACAGAATTAGACCCATTTTTCCTTGACTGACTAAAAATAAATAAATAAATAAATAAGGACCCACTTTTCCTTGAATGTCCACCACATAAACTTGCAGTGTACTTTTAATGTTGTGAGAAATCATTGAGTATAATTAAAGGTTAACTCGTACACAATGGGATGGAAAATCTTTTAATTCAAATTTTCAAAGAGAGTCGAGGGAAATAACCTTTTCAGTGCGAGTTCCATGCAAAGCAATAGGTTTTGTTGAACGTCAAAAGAGGCAGCGTGGGTTCATTTGGATTGTTAAATTTGTTATTAAAAACCCCTAGCAGGTTGTTTTAACTGATTCCTAAAAAACCTATGTCACCAAGGGAGAAATTTGCCAAAAATGACAATCTTAAAAAAAATGGAATTAGTAAAATAACACTCTTTCATTTAAATACTGGAATGATCGATTAGATTATTTTTGATTATTCTGTAGTCATTTTACTAATTAAAATTTTTAGAAATTTGTATAACAAATAAAAAGGGGTGATTGGGTCATTTACTAATTGGCTCGTCACCGGATGCTTTATAAATTTCTGTTCATTAAAAACGTTGGTTTGGCATTATCATTTTTTGAACAATAGGGCATCTAAGCGCTTCACTGAGGGTGGATTTTATAATAAATACTACGATGGGGACAAGACCTTTACCCAATGAAATGCTATGGACGGAATCGTTATAACGAGTGTGAAAATGGGGGTCTTAAGTAGAGGAATTTTTTGAGTGCTAGTACCAATTTCTTAAGTAAAGGGTTGAAGAAAGGAAGGGGTGAAAAAGGATGAAAATTTGTCATAAATTATATTTAGCAATTCAATAAAAAAATAAAAAAACCTAAAGAAGTAATTAGCATGGTTTTAAAATATATGAAATAGTGAATAAATGCTATCTATTCAATCCAAAAATGCTTTCTACTTCAAAAATTTTAAAATCATGTTATGTACTTGTTCAAGTTTTTTTTTTTTTTAACTTATTTTTTACTATAATTTTTGTAAATTATCTAGGGGGAGCGAATTGAAAGAAAAATTGTACAAAAAAATATAATTGGGGCCAAAGTTTGACGGATCCCGTTGGGTCATGGGCACTGCTCGGCGAATTACAATATAATAATAGAAATAGTCTTCTATACGATGGTCATACGGTCACGCGGTACAACCCGTGAACGAGAGCGGCACAACCCGGAGGAGAGAGAGAGATAGGGAGAGAGGAGAGAGAGAGAGCTGAAGAGCTCTCACCAACAACCCCCGCCGCGAACCCACCGTCGAAGAGCTCTCTGTCGAAGAGTCGTCGACATTGGCGGCAACGTCCTCTTTTGCGTCTTTGTCATGAGTTCCGGTGACAATCGCCGTGAGTTCTGGAGAGAGAGAGAGAGAGAGAGAGAGAGAGAGAGAGAGAGAGAGAGAGAGAGAGAGAGAGAGAGAGAGAGAGAGAGAGAGAGAGAGAGAGAGAGAGAGAGAGAGAGAGAGAGAGAGAGAGGTAGAGGGAGCCGTTCTTCTTCTAGTCTAGTCTGTAAAGGTTAAAACAGTCCTATAATTGTTTCACAGAGAATCTAAAGAGAGACTGACAATTTCTTCGATTTAGAGAGAGAGTGAGAGACAGAGAGGAGGGAAAGAGAGTTCAAAGTGTTGGGAAAAAACTTTAATTGATGAAAACTATCACCAAATCCAAGATCTCATATTAAATCATCAAGAAAAATTAATCGGAAGCGTACCTAAATCCATGAAGATAGATTAGAGAATGATGGAGTCATCCACAGTCAAATCTCTTTAGTTTCCTGAGATGCTCTATGAATTCTCTCTCTTAATGGGGAGGGAGGAGGAGAGCAAATATTACGTATTATGATTTGACTTGGGGACAATAACCCTTATAATAACCCTTATAATGACCCTTATATACTAACACAAATTAGATTCCCATGAACCCTAATTCAATTAGTATTGGGTTTCTATACATTAAAGTTAATACCCAATAAATATCTCTAGAGCCCAACTAATAGATCACTTATTTGACCCTATTAAATTAGATAGCCTATAATATAATTATCATTTAATATGTAAGCCCATAATAGGAAATCAATAAAATTCTTAGGGTTTTAGCTACTGCTTTACTAGCATTTAGTTTTGATTTCTCTTCCTGCACAATACAGTCAATTTAAAGTGAGTTACAATACTCAAAAGGACAAATGAACTCTTAATGAGCTCATATCCCATTGTGTGTAAGAAAAGGAAAGGCTGAAGTGAGAAAGAACTGAAAGTGCTAACTTAGCATCTACCTCTAAGGACAAGAAAAAGAAAAACGGAAAAGAAGCTGCAGCTGGGACAACACAGCATAAGGTGTAAAAGAAACATGATGAGGAGTTTACCTGTTATTTTTGCGAAAAAGCTGGACACAAGATGAAAAAATGTCCCACGTACGCCAAGTGGCGTGTAAAGAAATGTATGCTTCTTGCTTTGGTTTGTTCTGAAGTTAATTTAACTTCTGTACCTAGACACACTTGGTGGATAGATTCTGGTGCTACTATTCACATAAGTGTGTCTATGCAGGGTTGCCTGTGGAGCTGACAGCCAAGTGATGATGAAAGATTCATCTATGTGGGCAATGGCAAAATAGTTGCAGTAGAGGCTATAGAAACTTTTAGGTTACTGTTAAAGGCTGATCATTTTTTGAATTTGGAAGAGACTTATATAGTACCATCTTTTAGATGAAATTTGGTTTCAATTTCTATTTTGGACAAATTCAGTTCTTCTTGTTCATTTGGAAATAATAAATTTAGTCTTTTTCAAGATTCAAATATTATTGGTACCGGTTCTTTATCTTTGCATGATAACCTATATTTGTTAGATACAATTACCTCATTTAATGAAACCTTGCATGCAAGTTCATGTGGTACAAAACGAAAATTAACTGACAGGGATTCTACCACACTATGACACAAGCGTTTAGGCCATATTTCTAAACAAAGAATTCAGATACTTGTGTCTGATGGGATTCTTGATCCCCTTAATTTGACAGATTTCCAAGTCTATATTGAGTATATAAAGGGGAAACAGACAAACATTAGGAAATTAGGTGCCAATAGATGTTCTGATGTCTTATAACTGATTCATACTGATATTTGCGGACCATTCTCTATAACTTTTTGAAATGATCAACATCATTTTATTACGTTTATAGACGATTATTGAAGGTATGGGTACCTATATTTGATTTATGAGAAGTCAAAATCCCTAGATGAATTTAAGGCCTTCAAAATTGAAGTTGAAAATCAACTTTGCAATAAAATTAAAGCTGTCAAATCTGACTGTGGTAGTGAATATTATGGTAGATATGATGGATCTGGTGAACAACGTCCAGGACCTTTTGCGAAATTCGTAGAGGAATGCAGTATCGTCCCGCAATGCACAATGTCGGGAAAACCTAGACTGAATGGTGTTGCTGAGAGACGAAACAGAATGCTTAAGGACATGGTAAGAAGTATGATTAATCATTCTTTTTTACCAAAATCCCTCTGGGGAGAAGCTCTAAAGACTGCAGCGTATATCTTCAACAGGGTTTCTTCAGACAGTTCTAACTTAGTGCCTTTAGTTTGGAAGTGATATGAGACATCTCCATGATATACTCCCTTATGTTCCCTTTCTCTTTATACTTCATTGAAACAAGGTTAGCCAAAAGGGTACTTATTTCAGCCTTTTCGTTTTTTGCAAAATGCTGTTTTATTTTCTCAAGGAACTTTATAGCATTCTTCTCTTCGGACATAGATCCCCTAAAGGTTTCCGAAATGGAATGTTTCATGATCATAAGACTCATGCGATAAAAACGGTCCCACCTCTCCATGTTCACTTTGTCATCAGTGGAACTTTTGTCACTGAGAGATACAGGCCATTGTTCCCAAAGTGCAAGGTAAAGAACCATGCAACCGAAAACAATCATAACGTTCTCTTTCCAATTCTTGAAGTTTGTGCCATTAAGCATGGGAATGGAATTAATGTTGGCAAATATTGTTGAAGCAGAAGCAGTAACTTAATTGAGAATAAAATTAAATAACAAGCCCACAATCAATAATCATGTCACAAAACAAGAATACTGAATTAATAAATCCATACATGACATGATCAAACAACTCACATAATGGTGAGCCCTAACACAAGATACCTAGCACAATATTGACATTTAGTCTTTGGACAGAAATATCAACTGTAAGTGATACTCTTTATGCAGTAATCAAATATTGACAATTAATCCTGTCAAGCAATGAGCCTTTCTTTGAACCGACTCATTGCTCACATGGAAAACCTAATAATCGTCACATATCTGTTACCACAGGTATGCCTATTATTTGACCAAACAATAACCTTTCTTTGAGCCGGTCATTATTCGCATAAATAATAGACATACACGTCTTAATATTCCAAAATAAACAAATTTACGTTATAAAGGTTACTTTGGCAACATATAATTTCAATCAATTTATTTTAAAATATCAAACAAAAAAAAAATTAGTCAAACTAGACGGTCAACGGTCAACGATCAACGTGTTTGTGTTGACCGGGTCGGGGCTGAACCTGGTCAGGTCAACCAAATCCGGATCCTTATCCAACCCTGCCAGACCAAAGAAAAGTGGGCTTAACGTCCAACTTGATTTTGATTTTTTTTTTTTTTAAACATTATGGGCTCAAGCCAAAAAAAAAAAAAACCAAAAAACCCTAATTTGTTTTTCTTCTTTTTCTGCGGCAAACCACCTTCCCTTTTTTTTTTTTTTTTAAGTCAAATCAATCAATACAGGGATTATTGATTCAAACAATATCACAAATAACAAGCAGAAATCCTTTTCTTTCCCAAAGCCAAAACCAGAAAATATGAATCCAAAATTTCAAGTAATACTTAATCCGTATATATATATATATATATATATATATATATATACCCAAAAGTTGAATCCAGAAATAAAAACAATCTCAAAAAATTTTCAACCTCAACAATTAATGCCGAAAATTACTGAATTTAAATACACCCAAGTCAAACATAACACATATATCTCAATGATTCAACATAAGCGGTTCTGATACCACTTATTAGGAAAAAGCTTTAATTGATGAAAACTATCACCAAATCCAAGATCTCATATTAAATCATCAAGAAAAATTAATCGGAAACGTATCTGAATCCATGAAGATATATTAGAGAAGGATGGAGTCTTTCATAGTCAAATCTCTTTAGTTTCCTAAGATGCTCTATGAATTCCTCTCTCTTAATGGGGAAAGAGAGGGATAGTAAATATTACGTAATATAATTTGACTTGGTGACCACAACTCTTATAATAACTCTTCTAAACTAACTCAAATTAGATTCCCATCAACCATAATTTAATTAGTATTGGGTTTCTACATATTAAAACTCATACCCAATAGATATCTCTAGAGCCCAACTAATAGATTACTTATTTGACCCTATTAAATTAGATATCTTATAATATAATTGTCATTTAAAATGTAAGCCCATAATAGAAAATTAATAAAGTTCTCAAAACACAAAGAGTTTTGAAATACAAATGTGATTGTTTCCATCAGTGTTGTTCTATCTGTGTATGTTTTTATGTTGGGGGTTTGAATACCCCAACTGAGTTTCTCGTTTTTACGAGTCTTCTTCTTCTTTTTTGTTTCAAATTGTTTGTGTCTGTTTTCGTATTATGAAACATATATAGCTTCTGGGTATTCTCTGATTCTTAGATAAATTGCTGATTTTGGAACCATTGGTGAGTTAGTTTGTGCAAGCTCATGGTCACAGGAGAGAGAGAGAGAGAGAGAGAGAGGTTTGAAGATCAAGCTATAACAAGATTGCTTTTCACAGTGTAAAAGGACAAGTATTCAGGTATCTCAGTCGTAAAGGTTGGTGCTTGCTTGAAAATATACTTAAAATATAGGGAGCCGTTCGTGTCCGGCACAAATATTAATAAACAAGACACGAGAGAGGCCGCCTATAATAATGCATAAGTAAATAACTCTTTTACATTAAATAACTGCAATAATTAACAGGTTTAGAAATATTTATAATACCTAATAAATTTATTATTAATTCTCTTATTTATTTGAAGTATTATTAAATCATACAATTTTCCTTTTTTATTTTTTATTATTTATTTTGTTTTATTAGTATAGAAAAGTTAATTTCGGTACTATCCTGTAAACCTTTTCTAACGAAAATACATATGTGCGGGTACCTTAGGTTATGTGTGTATATGTATTTAGCTGTATATTAATGATACTGTTATGGAAAGAAAACGATCTCTCTTAAGGATACCATATGGAAATGCCTGTGCTGGATCTTTCGTAATGCTGTCAAAATAAATGCTATTTTTGGAGTCGTTTCCAAAAACTAATTTTATCAGAAAACGTAAATATTTTCAAAACAATACCAAACGTAGCTAAAGAGTTCCAAAAAAAAAAAAATAAATAAATAAAATCTGGGTCTATCAATGTAAACTTTCTTCAAATCAAAAGGGGAAATTACAGTAAATAGCATTTTTACGAAAAATAATTAAAGTATAGTAAGTTGTTGATACATGTTTTTGTACAAGGCCTTATTCTAAGGCCCAAGTCCAATGTTCACATCTCCTGATGCAAGTGGGCTTATTTCATAAAACCAAGCCATGCACATGGAACTTCTGTGGGCCGTAATTTGGTGAGTCATAAGTAATCATATAGGCCCATTTATTATTGATCAAAGTAAGTTTTTAATTATACTTGAGAGGTTTCAAATTGGCTTACCAAGAAAAATGGATGATGGAGAAGTAGCCAAGTAAACCAAATCGCTTCTCTTAGGTAGGCCCACGTGTACCTATCATGAATAAATATTGCCCAAAAAATTATGTTCTCTTCATAGCCAAATGACCCAAAAGGATGGGCTCTAGAAGTTTCTATAGGTGAGTCAGCCACTCTAGAGTCCAAGACAATACAATTTATGTTTCTTTGATCAGTCTCTTGGAGCACTCCCTGGTCTGACTCAAGAGACAAGATGTTTTTCCATATTTGCTCTGGCTACTTATTTTAGACCAGTCCCTGGCAAGCCACCCACTCCAAAGATAGAAAGATAAGTAATGAGCATGTGAAAAGCAACCTCAAGAAATTTCAAAGCTTATGAAGAAAAACTACAAGTTTGATCACTTAGTCCACGCCACTTCCAACTTTTAGTGTTCTATAAAATCTAAATACACAACCGTCATTCTTTGGATATTAGAAATAGGATGGACTGCATTAGAAATTCTCCAGAACCTAAAAGCTTGTCTGTGTCATGAAACCGCCAAAATGACTAAAGCCTCCCTTATAAATAGCACTTTTCAGAGCAAAACAACGACACAAGATTCAATAACACAACCTCACCCAGCTCCTATACGAGTATTCTCATATCTTTCTCTATTAGAAAATCACCCAAGAAACTCATCTTTTAGTATTATCAACCCAGAAACTTCATCATCCACATCAAGCTCTTCATTTCTGAAAAATTTCCATAAATCATCAAAGATCGTTTCTGGAGGTAACTTGTGTTCGTCTCCAGAGCAATCTTGTTCCACACCTAGAAAAACTCCAGAGACATAATCCATCTCCGACTTACCTTACTCGAATCTCCATCAACTATTTGATTACTCTCCTAGGGCTGTACAAAACCCGCCTCGCACCCGCATACCGCACCGCACCGCACCACACCACACCACCCCATTTTGCTTGCCTTTGGCGGGTCCACGTCAGCAACCCATCATTTGGTGGGTTGAACCCACCCACCAACATGCTGTAACGGGTGGGTGGCAGATTAAGGATTTTCGTGGAGGGTTGAACCCGACCCGCCTGCCAACTTCTTCTTCTCCTTTTCTTTTTTTTTTTTTTCTTTATTTTTTTTTTTTCTGGGTTATCTTGGATGTTTGAACTCCTCATTTCCTTCAAACACAAATGAATAATCTCTTCACATATGAAGGATGTAGCAGGCGACTGCTTCCATTCACAAGTCGCAACTTTACAATAAAGAGTTAAGAGACTTGGGGTGTTTGGTTGGGGGGGTAATGGAATGGAATGGCATTCTTAGGAATGGGCCCAATTCCAATGTTTGGTTGAAAAACATAGGTTGGAAAAGCCTTTCTCATTGAAAGCCCAATCACCTAATTTGGGTGAATCATCATTCCATCCAATATAACTAGGTGTTACTATATTGTCAAGAGAGGTAATTTGTCCAAACAAAATTAAGCTTACTCTATTCCATAATGTATTATATATATATATATATATATATATCCATATTCATAGAGTGAATAATTCTTACTTCAACATCTATTCTTTCATTTAGCATCTAATGCTTGGTTCAACATCTATTAGTACATCGATGCTTGCTTGAGCATCAATTTTGTTCTCGCTACCCTTTCCCTTTCTCTGACTTCCTCCACCACGTGTTGTCAGTCTCCATGCAGATGTCTTACTCTTTGCCAAGTGTTGTATTCTTCCACTCTCTAAATACTTACCCTGTCTTTTACCAGGTATTGTCTCCCAATTGCAGATCTGTCTCTCAAATACTACACCTCCCCTTGATTTTAATCTCTGACCTGCTCTACTATTCTCTCTTCAGATAATAGTGATAATAAAACAATTATAAATTTTGGCACTGATTGAGTATTTATTTGAACTTCATCGATATTGTATAATTATAAACGTTAAATTTCGTTAAATTTTAAATAATGCTTATTAATATTTTTTGATAATCGAGAGTCTAAGAAAGAGACAACTAACTTTAGTATATCCATCTAATTAAGCATTATCAAAAGGGCTCTTCAAATGTTTACAAGAATATTTGTCCTACGGACTGGCCATTGACAATGAGCTTTTAATATAATATTTTGGTATCACTGTAAAAGATTATCAATAAAGCAAGTTTATCAAATAATATATTAGACTTTTAAGAATACGACACGTTAATATATACCCTAAAAAATATCCCTACAAAGAATAAATTTTATCTTATGTTAATTTTACTGCCTAACTTCCATCTTAATTTTATCATGAATTGTTATCTAGATCTCCTAAAAATTTTCTCCATTGTTTTTTGAATTTAGAAAAAATAACAAAGACTTTGCTATAAATAAAATCATTGTAACTTTAGAAGAATAAAGTTACTGTTCGAGTATTCTAAATCAACGGAAAATTTTAATTACATTATCACCATTCATATCTACTTTATTCTTCTAATAAAATTTCCTACTATTTACAAATTTTAAAAGAGAAACAATTTATATTTTAAGGAATATTACCAATAATTAACGTAAAAACTAATATTATTAAGGTATGTAAAATTAAAAAAAAAAAACAATACAAAAAAAAGTGGAAAGAATTTATAGTTTAAAGCATATTACTAATTACTAATTTATATAAACACTAAAATCATTTAAATCTGTAAAATTAAAAAGAAAAAGTTAATAAATAAAATACGGAGAGCACGCCCATTGGACGTGCACAAGAAACTAGTATTTAAGAAAAATTCAAACCAAACAACGTAATCCTTACTTTTTCTTTCCATTCCATTACAATTCGATTCTATTACCCAGAACCAACGTGGCCTTAGGGTTTAATTCTTTTGTTGGGCTGAAAATCAATTTTAGACGAGATTTGGGCTTTGAAAAAGTGTTGTGTATCAGATAAGGCCCAACAACAATTCAGTTATTTAAGTGTTTTTTTGCACTTGTTTTTTTGCTTCTTTTATCAGCAAAGCCCGTTGGGCAAAACACAACCCAACCCACTCGCAATGCCCGTATGCCACCCCGCACCCACCCGGCCTTCCTCGAGCGGTTTGTGGTTCCTACTCCTCTAAACCCGACATTCAAAAAACCTGAACCACCCCGACCCGAAACTGCCAACCCACCCATTGTTCACACCTATGTCTCCTTCCACCATTCTTCGATCTCACCAGTTTTTTTTTTTTTTTTTTTTTTTTCTTTTCCTTGTGTTTTGCAAATTCTCCTGGTGATTTGACAACTAAGGAAGTTTTGAGAGCCATCCTTTTTCGATTTCCTTCGAGTCTAATCAGACCCAAATCATGATGGAGGTCTTGTCCTAGTCATTACTCCGACCTTTCAACATCTACAGCCTAGTCAGATTCATCACCAATTAGCTAAAGATCGCCACATAAGCACCTCGACACATCACTTACCGGATCTTCCGAGCCCCTCAACACAAGTTTTTAAAATATTTAGAATAAACATATTTATGAAGCAAAGGAAAAATTTACTAGGTAGATGAGATATTTATAATATGTAAGTCAATCATTTATCTTGTAAATATCACGTAAATAAATCATTTACTTGATAAATCTATTTATTTCAAATATTTTAAAAACCAACTAGTTATTTCAATTATTATCTAAAAACTACTATTACATTTATCTCCCAAAAGAAAAGGACACAATTTGGATATATTTCATTCCCGCCATTTCAAGGCCTAAAAATCTAAAACAGATTATCATAAATCATGGGATAACAAACGAACGGCCTTGATCTCATCTCCTACATCTTGACTGGCCCACATGGGACCAGCCGATCAACTACCATTCAACCGTTAAAACTAACTACCATTCTTTCCCCCCCGCCCCCCTAAACACCTCTCTCTGCCTCTCTGTCTCTTCCCAACAACGCCTTTCAAATCCAATCACACGTCGAAACCCTCCACTCGCCGGCAGCTACAATGCCGAGAGGAAAAGTGAGATTGCCGAACCGGCTGGGAAGCTTGGTCGCCGGCTCGGAAGACAAAGAAGAAGGGCTTTTAGGGTCCGATCCGGCATTGGAGTTAGGGGAAGAGCTGGAGACGTTTCAGCCCAATGGGTTTGGCTCCGATCGAGAGAGCGAAAACGACGTCGTTGAGGGATCTTTGGAATCGGGTTTTCGGGTTAGGCAGAAACCTGAGAGGAATCCGGTGGATTCGGTCTCGGTGATGGAAGCCATTGCTGCCGATGAGAAAAGGTCTGATCTTGAGTTTGAGGTGAGATTTTGTTCGTTTATTAATAAATTAATTTGACTAATGCAAAAGAAAAAAAAAAAAAAAGGAAAAAAAGGAAATGTAAGGCCAAGTCTTTGAGTTTTGTTGGAATTTTGTGAGTTGGGGTTTTTTTTTTCCTTAAATTACTTTTGTTTGCTTTTGCTGTTTTGGGTAAGATTAGAGGGAACGTGGGACATTTTGGAAGCGTTTTGATTTGTGTTTGGTTAGTGGGAAAATTGGAGAAGAAAGGATAAAAGAAACTGACCCAGATTTTTCTAAGCTTTTGTAAAGCTGGTTTCATTTATAGCCTGTAGTCATGAGAACATTTCCCTGTTTTATTGGGTTCCTGTCTCAGCTTTCACGGCCGGAGATTAATTTGGAGAAGTTACAAAGAGTTGCTAGTACAGGGCTTCCTAATGGAGGGAGTTTGCGTGCCATCATTTGGAAGGTATGGTTTAATAGTTCGGAAAGAAGGTATGGTTTAATAGTTCGAAAAGAGTTTCTAGTATCTCTATTTGTTCCGTATGAAGAAAGGAATGATCCCGAATTGAACTTTCTTCTGGTTGTTGAATTTCGCTTTGATTGATCTATGTGTGATGTCCTGAATCCTCATTACTAATCGAACCAAAATGATCTCTAGATCAATTTGAACATCCTTTCAATTGACTAAATTCTATTACTTGAATGAAACTAGTTCTTGTGGAATTACATTAAATATTTGACGATACATTCTATTTGTATGCAACGGGAATTATTCTGCATATCTATAAATTACTAGAACGGAGCTTCGGAGATACGAACTATCTTCTTTCTACTCTACAGAATTTTACCGTAAGTGGTTGACTAATAAGCTGCTTAAAGGTATTTTACAGCGTTATATTAGGCTAATGCTGATATGACCAAGGATTTGGACTGTTAAGTGCACATGAAGAAAAATTTGTAATTTTTTCACCAGAAAGATGATTCTCGATAGCTCGTGTTTCATGTGTGAGAAAACAAGGATTTAAGTCCATTCAATCTCTTTGATGCGGAATTTGGAGATTGAAGTAGTGATTGTTCTTATATGGTGATATGAGCAGCTACTCTTGGGCTATTTACCTCCTTCTCGGGAGTTATGGGAAAAAGAACTTGCGGAAAATCGAATGAAATATGCTAAGCTTAAAGAGGAGCTTCTCGTGAGTCCTGTAAGATGCTTCTCACCAAACTTCACAACTAAGAGTACTTTAGTTGTAGTAAGTTATTCAGTAACATATAAATACAATACAAACTACATACTTAATTTGCTAGTTATAACATTTCACTTATCAAAATCTTGAATCTAGACAGTCAGAAGTCACAAGGAGAATAGACAGAGATTCTAGTCCTATTGACCAGCCTGTTGAGGTTGATGTTGATGGACCGCTACAGCGACATGAAATTTCGCAGGAAGATCATCCATTAAGCGTTGGGAAATTTAGTGCTTGGCATCAGTACTTTCAGGTAATCGCTTCTTCGTTTTTCATGGTTTCATCTTGGCTGCCTTTGTTTTCCTAGTGAGATAATGGGCATTTTTATTTCCAGCATTCAGAGATTACCGAACAGATAGATCGTGATCTGCAACGCACACACCCTGACATGAAATTCTTCTCAGGAGAATCACCTTCCATTAAGAAGAAAAGGGTATCTTCTCCCTGCATCAGAAATTTCATTTTCCTTTTATTTATTTATTTATTTTTTTCAAGCTGAGTGTGAAACAAATTATCTGAACAGCTTTGACTAGATATGGTGTTTGGATTGTCCACTTTTCAGGAAGCAATGAGAAATATCCTTCTCCTGTTTGCCAAGCTAAATCCGGCAATACGTTATGTCCAAGGCATGAATGAGGTCTTGGCACCAATATTCTATGTGTTTAGTACTGAACCGAATGAGCAAAACGCTGTAAGAACTCCCTTATAAGAAAATTAGATGTACAAAGGTTACAACTACAAACAAGAATCCCGATCTCCGTCTTCTTTTTACGCATCGGCTAAAGTTACTCGCCATCAAAACACTGCAGGAAAATGCAGAAGCAGATAGTTTCTCTTGTTTTGTTCGACTGTTGACCGACTCGGTGGATCACTTCTGTCAGCAACTGGACAATAGTACGGTTGGCATACTTTCCACTCTTTCTCGCTTAATGGAGTTATTGAGAGCAACTGACGAGGAGCTTTGGAGACATCTTGAGTTCACTACAAAGGTATATCAAAAGAAAATGCAGTAAATAAAAGTTTCTTTTAGACAATTCTTTCCTAACCGTTGATAAGCTGCACTTAGTACAACTACGTTGATCAACGGTTGAAAATAGACAATCACGATCCATAGCCAGTATGTTGCCGAGGCCGCGCTGATCAATACGTTGAATAGCACTGCTTTAATAGATATCATTTTCAACCTGTGATCTTAATGTGTTCCTTCTATGCAGGTGAAACCGCAGTTCTACGCATTCAGGTGGATCACATTGCTACTAACTCAAGAATTCGATTTCCAATCCATCATGAGAATATGGGATTGTCTCTTGAGTAACCCTTTTGGTGTTCAGGTCTCTCTCTCCTCGAACCGAAAGAGACTCAGATCTTGCTTATTTCTTCTTCCCATTAACAGTATCCGGTAATCCATTTCTTGCAGGATATGCTTCTAAGAGTCTGTTGCGCAATGCTGCTATGCGTAAAGAGCAGGTTATTGAGTGGTGATTTTGTGGCCAACTTAAAGTTGTTGCAACATTATCCTGACATTAACATTGAACACCTTCTCCAGGTTGCTCAAGATCTCAGTCCCAATACTTCTTCGTATCGTATGAGCCCGTAAATTAATCCCGACACACTCCTCCAACCAGTTTTTTTTCCTTCTCTCTTTTGTTAATTTAACAATGTTTGTAATGATGAACCAGACTTGAACTATTTCTTGAGGGAATATAATCCAAAAGCTTTCATCGTCTATTTTAAGTGTAGGTAGTGGCAATGGTTTTCAACATTTTACTCTTTTTTTTTTTTTTTTTTTTTTTGAAATGCACATTTTACTATGTTATTACTATTACTTTGATTGGCTGGATAGAATAAAATACATTCTAATTTAGACAAGGAAACTTTTGGGTTTGGGGGGGGTGGGGTTTCTTTTTTTTTTTTTAATCAAATACCCAAAACACTCCTTGTATTCATCCTAAATGCCACTTTTGTCCGTATTATCATTCAAATGTTTGCAGTACACATGTTTGTAAAAATCAATCACAAAATAATCCATGAAGCAATTAAGTTTAAGTGTTTTTTTTTTTTTTTTTGAAAATGTCAAGATTATCCTTACCAATCTATCTTAAATGTTATTTTAAATATGACTTAACTAAAAAAAATTAAATAAAAATCCTTTAAAAATCAAATAATTTTTAATTCGAACAAGTGTTTCAAGTTTCAAGATTGTTTTATTTAATTGTTTAGTTTAATAATGTTTTAAATTGTATTATTATAGATTGGAAAGCGTAAACTTAGTATTTTCAAAAATTTAATTGCTTCATGGGTTTTTTTGTGACTGATTTTATAAATGCAATGGGTGTTTTAGGCATTTGCTTAATAAAATGGACAAAGTGGTATTTAGATTGAACACAATAGGTGTTTTGGATATTATCTTTAGATTGTCATGCTGGCTATTTAGGCTAAACACAGTGGATGTCAATTGGGTTCAATCAAAATAGACAATCACAATCCATTGCCAGTATAAACACAGTGGATGACAAAGTGGTATTTAGGCTAAACACAATGGATGTCAATTGGGTCAGGCTGCTCAACAAGCTAGATGGCACGGCATGGAAAATTCTAGGTCGAGCACGACTCGACATGAGATTACATTGGGCTGAGTTAAGCACGGCACGAGATGGTGGGCCATGTCGGACTCATAGTTTTAAGCACGTGAACCTAGCACGACATGGCACGATGTTAAGCACGAGTACGATACGGGCACAAGTCAAGCATGACACGGAGCATTGAGCATGATGAGCTAACACGACGAATATATATTTTTTCTTTTCGTACTAATTAATTTTCGTAATATTCTTCATAATCAAAAAGTTCTATATCTACATCAATGCAATAAAGTCATTTGACTTAGAAAATATTTACATTAATTTCTTTTATTTTGAGAATCTTAACAATCAACACATATAATTGTAATTGATTTGATTAGTCATTTCATCGTGTGAAAAATAAAAATAATAATAATAATAATAACTGACACAGTCCGCTTTCCTTTCGTGCAAGATGGTTTAGTTTGACCTGGCTCCTTGCCCTTCTGGTTTTGATTTATTAAGGTCCACTTTGCAAATAAAAAAATACAGTAATAATAAAACACATACAGAATTAAAAGTTCTCTTATTTATACAAGATGTTCCTAGGCCGATGGGCTGTGCAGGGCCCAAGGATTTGAATCATGAGCTAGCATGAGCACGGTATGAAATTTCGATGGATCGAACCTAGTTTGACACGAAACACATATGGACCTCGCTAATTATGGGCCGGGCTGGCACAGCATGGTATGATTGCCAAGTTTATCTTTTTTTTTTTTTTTAATGAAAAAAGAGATCAACTGACATCAAGGCATCCTGAGACATCCTAACCAAGATAGACACCTCTTAGATAAGTTCTATCTCACGCCAAGATCTCAACTCAAAATTTATCAAACAAAAAAGAAAAAAAATTACATTTAAGTTTTTCTTTCTTTTCATGTAGCTCTATTTGAAGGAAAAAAAAAAAAAAAAACTTGTGAATATAAAAAACAAAAGGAAAAACCTGTTTAAAAAATTTGATATGTTCTTAAGTTTGACTCCAATTAAATTATAATTTTTCATTTCAGTTTTTATCTTTTTTTGAAGTTAACAAAATTTACAACTAGTTTTTGAAAAGTTAACCAACTCAAATTTAAAAATTTCATCTCCAACCGACGAACCAAACACAAGCTTAAACTAAACTAGAATCAAGACTTAACTTGTCCACTAATTTATGGTCAACGACTCAACAGTTTTAGATATATAAATCTTATTCAATCGCTAGATGATATGAGTCTAGGTGAAAAGAATAAAATTGTAAAATATATTGGAGATTGGTGTCCACATGATGCGGTGATAAATAACACATCAGAAAACATTTTATAAATATACATACATACATATATATATATATATATACACACACACATGAATATATATAGAGCATAGACTTGATCTTCCTATGTATCTAGAAGATGGCCAGACAAGTAATCAAGAACTTTATTATCCTCAACTTGGTTTCATAACTAATCTTTATTATAATAATGACAACGGAAGCATAAAATAATTAATGTCTTAATATAAAGGTCAATATGGGAGTTTTGGTGCCTTCTTTGACCATCAAAAATACCTTATAAAAAATAAAATAAAATAAAAAAACTGTTCACGGCAACCTTGAAGATATTCACCCCTGGTATGATTTTTTAGTAGTACTAAATACGAATAGAGTATTTGAAAAATTCTAGAATTCCATATGTTTTTTGGATTTGGAAAAGTGCGGGTTTTTAAGAAAGAGAATAGCATAATATATTAGGAATCTCTTATGATAATCATTTACGTCTGCATATTAGTGCCTTCTCTCGAGTTAACTATAATAACAAAAATATCAATTAACATCAATTTATTTGGCATGTGTAACATTTTGATGAACCAAAATTAACATGCATCAAAAATCCATTTTTCTACTTATAAAAACCATATGTGCTTTCAAATAAAATTACAAATTATACGAGAACATGATTATCAATGATCCACGTGAGTACTAGTGATATATATACACACACACGTAAAATAAAATTGGTAACATGTAAACAGTGTTGCTAGCTGCTACGCAATAAAATATAAAAACAAGGAATTATAAGGTTTTACGTTACCACATAGTAATATAAAAGTGATTTGCAAAAGTTTATTTCTTTTGGCACATTTTAACATTTTTCTTCACATCAACTTGGTGTATAACACGGTATGCATGGAATTAGCAATCTATTTATTTATTTTTTGACCCGCCAACTTTCTTGTTTACTATTTTTTTTTTTTGTCTTAATTTCCGCGTCCAATTTTCCCAATTAATTAACAAACAACCACAAATCCCTCCACCAAGTCAATATATTGTTATGAACTCCAGCAGACCAAATAAGAAAGTAAAATAGTTGTATCAATTTACCTACCAAGCTAAGCCAAATCTAATATTTAGACTAGTTTGGTAAAGCTTCCGGAAGAAAAAGAAGTAAAAACTGTATCTTTTCGGTAAATAGTTGTAAATAGTTAGAACTTTACAAAAAATGTTAATGTTAAAATGAAATTTATAATGTTTAATTGAAGAATCACGTGTTAAAATCTATTTAGAAAAGCTTTTTTTTTTTTTTTTTTTTTTTTGGAATTCACGGTTTTTGACTTGACTTGACTGAGAACTTTTCTGAAAATCAAAACTCTTCTCAAGACCTAAAGTTTTTCTGACAAATCATACAAACACTTAAAAAAGTAAATTTTGAATATTTAAGAAGACAAAAACAGCTTCTACCAAGCTCTGTCAAATAGACCCGTAGTCTCAAATATTTGGAGTAACATTAGACTACAGCGAGAAATCCATCACTTCTCTTAGTCATAGAAAGGCAAGTAAATCCCAAACTCTCCAAAATCCCACCTTCCAAAACAACCATTTCTTGCACATTATTTTTGCAAAATGGTCCTCCACAAGTTGTCTTTTGTTGAGGTGTTTTCAATATGTTTCTTCCTCTTTGTCTCCTTCCATTAATTCTTGGTTTCTTTTTTCTTTTACTTTAACTAACCAAATTTTTGTAGCAAACGAAAGAAGGAAAACGTAAAAAATAATGACTTGTAGTAGTTTTGCCATGAAAGCAAAGCCGATTAATAGTCTCTCCTGTATTTGCACTAGAACTGAACTGGCAAAGACAACAAAACAAAACCAACTTGTTTAGCGCATTGTGCTCCTAGTTTACCTGCACCACTAATGCAAAATAATCTTTTAAATATTTTGATTATTCTTTTGTTTTTCTCTCTTCAACTACCTCTACCAACGTCACCACTTAGATTCATCACTTTCTTTTTTTTTTTTTTTTAATTTTTTCCTGATCTTCAGATCTTTGACCTGTTTGGGGGAACTTTTGGAAATTGAGCTTTGTCGTTGGGACTTTTATAGTTGATATGAGTTTTGGAAATGTGAGCTTGGGGTAAAAATTTTTGAAAAAAAAAAAAAAGTTGTTTTAGAGTTTTGTGTTTAGTGGAAAAATAATTGAAAAAAGATATGTTTTAAGACGCATATTTTGTTGATTTTTATATTAAAAGAAATTGTGAATCAGTAAACTTTTGAAAAAAAAAAAAAAAAAAAAAAACTTTCGGTAATTTAAAAATCTCCAAATGCCCATTTGCGAACCAAACGGTATTTTATTGTTTGGAAAAGTGCCCTCAAAACGAGGCCTTAATTTCCTCGAAACAACTATCAAAAAATAAATAAACAAATAAATTCAAACAACTTGGTAGATGTCTTGATTTTCTTGGTCATCCTTATAATTTGATTGTTCGACTTCAACTCTCTCGTCTCATTCTTGCTGGCTGAGAATATCTCTAAACGACTTTTCGGGCCATTTCATTGCAGTACTGGTTTTATGCTTTTTCTGGTTTTCTGAATTGCATTTAAGTGATTTAGATTTGTGGGGTTGTGAGAATTTATACATACATACATATATACACACATATATATACTTATACATATATATATATATAGAGAGAGAGAGAGAGAGAGAGAAAGAGAGATAGGTGGAGTTATGGCGCAAGTATTGTTGCATGGAGTTCTTCACGTGACAATATACGAGGTAGATAAGCTTTCTGGTGAAAATTGTTTCACGTTCTTCTGCAAGGTATTATCTTATTTTCCTTGGAATTTATCCTATTATTCGAGTTTAAATCAACTTTTAGTCCTGCCCTTTTCTAAGCTATACCAAAGAAATAAGAAATTATTTACTTATTTATTTTTGGTTTTTTGTCTGTAAACTTCTTTTCTGCTTTTGAAGAATGTTTGAAAAGCAAATTAAGTTGCATATAGTTACGTTTTTCATTTCCTAATATGTCACTTCTCTTTGATATCTTTGCTTCTGATTTCGTAACATTTTCTCGATGACTTTTTCTTCAGGTGATTGACAAATTTGAAGAGAAAATACTAAAGTCTGGGAAAGGAACTTCCAAACTTTATGCCACAACAGATCTAGAAAATACTAGAGTTGGCAGCACTAGAGTTCTCGGAAAGAAAACCCCAAATCCGCAATGGAACGAGTCGTTTCACATTTACTGCGCTCATAAGGCGTCCAACGTCGTGTTCACCGTCAAACAAGACAATCACATCGGCGCAGAAGTGATCGGAAGGGCTTACTTGCCGGCTGCTCAACTTCTAAGTGGTAAAGAAGTCGACCAATGGCTTCATCTCCTGGATCACAAGCACAAGCCTTTACATGATCATTCGAAAATCCATGTAAAATTGTGTTTTTTCGATGTCTCAAGGGAAAGTAACTGGTCGAAAGGAATTGGAAGTCCCGACTTTTCGGGGGTTCCTTACACATTCTTTGCTCAAAGGAATGATTGCAGAGTTACCCTTTACCAAGATGCTCATGTCCCTGACAAATTTGCGCCCAAAATCGCTCTTGATGGGGACAAGTTTTACGAGCCTAACCGCTGCTGGGAAGATATTTTCGACGCCATTTGTAAGGCAAGGCACTTAATCTACATTGCTGGCTGGTCCGTTTGTACTAGAATTCCCTTGTTAAGGGACAGTACAAGGAGGAAAAGGAATGGAGATGACATAAACCTCGGCGAGCTTCTTATAAAGAAGGCCAAGGAAGGCGTCCGAGTGCTAATGCTTGTTTGGGATGACAGGACTTCCTTGAAGTTGCTTAAGAGAGACGGAGTAATGGCTACACACGATGAAGATACCGAGAGTTACTTCGAGAACACGGGAGTCCACTGCGTGTTGTGTCCCCGAAATCCAGACGGCGGGCAAAGTATTGTCAAAGAGTTGGAGGTTTCTACCATGTTCACGCATCACCAGAAGATCGTCGTGGTGGACAGCGAAATTGCTGGTGGAATTTCACACAAAAGGAGAATTGTGAGCTTCGTTGGCGGTATTGATCTTTGTGATGGGAGATACGACACTCCTTCTCACTCCATTTTCCGAACTCTTGACACCGCCCACCGTCATGATTTCCATCAGCCTAATTTCCACGGCGCCTCGATTGATAAAGGTGGACCGAGAGAGCCTTGGCACGACATTCATAGCATGTTAGAAGGGCCGATTGCTTGGGATGTTTTGTTCAACTTCGAACAAAGGTGGAGAAAGCAAGGCCATAAGAATTTCCTTCTTGAATTAAGAGAATTAGGCGACGCTTTTATCCCGCCGTCCCCAGTTACATTTTCTGAGGAAAAAGAGACTTGGAATGTGCAATTGTTCCGATCCATCGATGGAGGAGCTGCTTTCGGGTTCCCTCAATCTCCACATGATGCTACTAAAGCTGGTCTTGTTAGCGGAAAAGATCATGTGTTCGACAGAAGCATTCAGAATGCATACATCAACGCCATTCGACGAGCTAAGAATTTCATCTACATCGAGAATCAATATTTTCTCGGAAGCTCCTTTGGCTGGAGCTCAAATGAACTTAAAGCGGATGAGGTTGGGGCTTTGCATCTTATTCCAAAGGAGCTGTCTTTAAAGATTGTTAGCAAGATTGAAGCCGGCGAGAGATTCACCGTCTATGTTGTAATTCCTATGTGGCCAGAGGGCATCCCGGAAAGCGGTTCTGTTCAAGCGATACTTAAGTGGCAAAAGATGACAATGGAGATGATGTACAAAGACATTCTGCAAGCTCTCCAAGCTAAAGGGCTCAATGTCAACCCCAAGGACTACTTGGCATTCTTTTGTCTCGGTAATCGGGAGATGAAGAAGCATGGAGAGTACGAACCTCCCGAGAAACCAGAACATGGCTCGGATTACAGCAGAGCTCAAAATTCCAGAAGGTTCATGATTTATGTTCATGCCAAGATGATGATAGGTATGCTACTTTATCACAAACTTCTTTGTCGCTAACGTTTCTGTTTGTGTTTGGAACACAGGTTCAAACCCACAATTTAGATAGTAAATAGTGAGAAAATTTTGAAAAATATTAAAAAAAAAGAAAAAAAGTGGGTTTAAAATGAGATGTCAAACATGAACTAAGTTATTTAAAACTTATGTAAGACTAAACGGGGAAAATGTTATGTTTAATGTAGTTGATGATGAATACATAATCGTCGGATCGGCCAACATCAATCAAAGATCAATGGATGGTGGAAGAGACACCGAGATTGCCATCGGAGCCTACCAACCTCATCACCTTTCAACGACGGAGCTAGCCAGGGGACACATTCATGGCCATAGATTGGCATTGTGGTATGAACACATGGGAATGCTTGATGAAACATTCCTCAAACCGGAGAGCATCGAATGCGTTCGAAAGGTGAACCAGATCGCGGAGAACAATTGGGATCTCTACTCTTGCGAGACGTTAGACGATGACTTGCCGGGCCACTTGCTCAGCTACCCCATTAGAGTTACTGAAGATGGTGAAGTAACAACTCTACCAAACACAGAATATTTCCCGGATACCGAAGCTCAAGTTCTTGGCTCAAAATCGGAGATTCTTCCTCCAATTCTTACTACTTGAATGCACTTCCTTACTCATTTTGGCTCATGTCATGAACTGCTTTAATAATCATACCTTGTTAATAACATTTAGTAGTCATTTTGGCTCATGTCATGAACTGCTTTAATAATCATACCTTGTTAATAACATTTAGTAGTCTAAATTCAAGGTTTATCTTCTATGATGTGAACTATCGGTAAAATATTTGCAATATGTTCATAACAAATAGGCTTTTTCTGTGCAAATTCAATTAACAATTTGAATCCAATTAAATTTAATTTCAACTTGAATCTAAACTTTAAAATGAGTTTGCATTGAAAGTGAGTAAAAACGACCCGTATTACCATTCTTGGACTATCATGTAAAAAAAAAGTGTATACCATCCACGGAGGGGAAAAAAAATATTTGATGGTGCTAAAAGTTATAAGTTGAAAGGGATGATTGTGTGAAGGAAAAAAGTTTAAGAATTAAATTGTCGACTTTAATGAATTCAAGAGTGTCCGTAAAAAAATAAAAAAACAAAAACAAAAACAAAAACAAACTAACTAACCCAACAAATATGAACGACGTAAATAAATCCGCTCGTTACGGTAATAGGACACGTAAAATGGTCATATAAGAACAATTTAGAAAATGAGTGGAAAACAAAATCTACTAAAGTAGTTTGCAACATTAATTAACCAGCATAAATTCCTTCGAAAGCAAATCATCTCTGCTCAAAACAAAACAGAACATGGACCAAATAAAATATATATGTTACTCAAATTTCAAGCTTTCAAACAATTACAAGTAGAAGCTGAGAAATAATTACTGTTTTTTTTTTAATTGCTGAAACTAAATGGTTCTAAGAGGAGTAATTGGACTTCTCAGATAATCTCAGAGTCTTAGCGGTACTGTATGGTATATGTCACATAATTTTTTTTCATATACTCCGATTAACGTAGTGGGAGTGACTCGAATCCAAATTATCTGTGAGAATGACAAGTGTCCTACCAACCCTTCTTTTAGCTTATTGGTTAAATAATTAATGAACTTGGATGAATGGCATCTTCCCTTGTAAATACCAGTATCTTTTGTATATGTCTTCTTGTCCTTCATATGTCATTTTCCAATAACTTATTCCTATAATAAAAACTTAAAAACAAAAATTATAATAAAGATTTCCCATAAAAATCAACCTTACCTACTCAATTGCGCGAAAAAGATTTGTTGTAGCGCGTGTTCGCAAGCCTCCCCTAAAACCCGAAAATTTTGTCCCAAATCCCATTTTGTCTCTTCTCCAACTCTAATATCTCTCTCATTTTCACCCAAATCTCCCTCAACTGGAAAATTTCCCCCAAAGTCTCTCAATCTCTCCCTCTAATCTCAATTTGCCCAACTATCTTCCTCCCCATTCTTCACTTATCATCATCTGCTTCATCCTTTTCTCTTTCTTACTCAACCTCCATACCCATTTTCATTTTCCATAACAAATGAGACTTCAATCTTCAAGGAGCATGAAATTGAGAGTCTCTCACTCTTCATCAACATCAAGGTAACCAATTTGTGCCTCCCCTTCACGATTTGTGGAAGAATTGCTATTGTGGAAGATTTTGGTTATTTGGGGTCTTAATAGGTTGGTTTGTTTGACATGAAAAGTGGAAGATTTTAATTCTTTTGGGTATTATATTGTGGGATATTGGTTTGATTTTGTGGAGGTGATTAGCATTTGTGGTTTGGTTAGTTGTTTGATTTGGTTTGCAGAGGTGGTTTGGTTGTTTGAGGTTTGGAAGTGGGTTGGTTGATTTGATTATATTGTGGGTAATTTGTGCTTTTTGATAGTTGGTGCTTCTTGTTTGATGTTGAGATTATTTGATAAATAGTGTTTTAAGAAAAATGTCGGTGAAATCCGTTGCCAAAAGACAAAGGGGTGAGAGTTCCAAGACTAGAGATATCGGGCCTAGTTTGAATGTCTTTGTTTCAATGGCTGCAGAGGAGTAATATAATAACTACAATAAAAATAGAACTTGCATCCGAGAAAAGGGTTTCTCTCTCTCAAATAACCTGGCCTTCGCTCTTATTTAAGAAACCATCCAAACTCGTGGATGGGCAACATATTGTCCTCCCCCCCCCCCCCCCCCCTCCCCCAAGGATGGATCTATGACGCTCATGCAGGAATTCTATACAAACCCAAAGGAGCATTCAAACTATAAAACCAAGGTTCATGAAATAGTAGAAAAGTTCGATAAAGAGACTACCAACTAGCACCTTGGCCTTGTGGCGCCGGCAGAAGACGACCTCATCGATTATACCAAAACGGCAGACATGAAGCAGGTCATGGACACCATTTGTTTCAAACGAAATTAGTGGAATATTTCAAATGGTGTTCTGGCATCTTTTGATTCCAAAAATTTACAAAAGAACATGAAGGTATGGTTCAACTTTATTAATGCAAGATTGTATCGGACAACGCATGTGTCTGAATATTCAAGAGAAATGTCGGGGCAATTATTAATGCCACTATTCTCCATGCCACCAACATCAACAATGTTGCATTGCCATTTCTGTCATTGCTCACTGTGCTGTTCGAGAAGGCAGGGAGCAACATAACGGACAATTCCGTTTGCAAAGTGAAAATTTCTGAGAGAAAGAAAATATTTCTCATACCTTAGAATGAAACTGTACAAGTCAATATATAGGCCATGGTTGCAATCTGCAGACCATAATGCCCGGATACAATCAAGCCAAGAAAGGGAAAGAAATCTTCCCCAAAATCAGGAAAGACAACTGTGGGATCTGGTCATATAAAACCAGATTCTCCTTATTAAAAAAATACCAAAAATAACTTATACAAACCCTAAAATTACTGACTAACTTTGAGTATGATTTCAACACTCCCCCTCAAGCTGGGTTGTAGATGTTGTGCATACACAGCTTGTGACTCAATTCTTCAAAGTTAGTTCTTGGAAGAGCTTTGGTGAGTATGTCTGCCGTTTGAGATTTTGTAGGGATATAAGCTAGTTGAACAATTTCCTTCTCGATTTTTTCTGAAATGAAATGTCGATCTATCTCAATGTGTTTTGTCCTGTCATGATGAACAGGATTCTTTGCGATACTTATGGCAGCTTGATTATCGCAGAACATCTTGATAGGACTCTTCAATCCCTTTCCCAACTCCCCAAGCAATCTCTGTATCCACAT